>JAEQBH010001105.1:0-561910 GCA_016808115.1 Tetrastigma voinierianum
CATCATGAATAGACTCTAGTTTTTAATGAGTTCTAAGCTTCTATGATAGGGTTCTAATGGTGGAAACTTCACCTGTATTGAGTGTAACGACCCTCAATCCCTCTTTTGTTAACTTCAATGGAGATTGTCTTACACTTATAGCTCTTTGCAAAACTTATAAAACCTTAGTTTGGCATCTTCTTGACAACGTGTGAAGCGAAGACTCACGATATGTTTGATAGCAATCCTCAAATACGAGACCGTCCTAAGCAAATACGTCCCAAAACAAGGAGGTGTTTGTTATCGCTGTCGTTCTTTGTCTTATAAAAGCACGGTATTTATCTATCTTCGGAGTGAGAGGTATTCGTAAATGGCTCTTTAGATGAGATTGTAAGTAGGAGGTGGGTGTTACCTAGTCGGTGTAATGAGCAGGATATCTTTATCATTAGCCCCTTCTTGTTTAAATAGTTGGATTAATGGAGTTGCTGATGATCAATCACATTTTTAGGATTTTTACTTTTGTCGCGATTCATTATGGCAATTTCTAAGGATCACTGAGGAAGCCACTCACACATCAAAAGCGACACAATGGACTCCCCATAGTAGTATAATGCTTGTTGACATTCGTTCCTATGCTTTGGGAGCATAATTCAGCACAAACAGGCAGACCCGGAGAATGAAGGAACTTGAAAAACTCCTTTTAATCGCCGCCATGGAAGAGGAATCTGATTGAAGAGAAGGCCCAGGTATGGTTACTTTATCTGGGTTTTACGTCATATGCCATCGAAATCTCATTACGGTGAGAATGGAGGAAGCGATCCTCCTCATGCATTCTTTGAAGGGTTACAAGATAAATGTGGGAAAATCATTGAAAAGTCCATATTGAACACTGGCAATCACGGGGGGTTAATTCCCACCGGCCTGTCAAGCGAGCTACGCATTTAGGGGGGTTAAGGAAGAATGGGAGCGAAACTTCACAGGGGCCTCCCCCTCGATTTTGCGAGTAGCTAAGGTCCAGTGCGAGAGGGAAGGCGGAAAGAAGAAACAGAAGAAAAAGAATAATATGAAGGCCTGTATTTGAAACGGTCTTGAAAGCTACAGTTAAGAATCTGAAGCCAGCTCAAAAATAAGTCTGCATAACTGGAAGTATGGAATGCATCCTTAGTTTGAAAGTTAAAGCCATCGAGGCTGAAGTTAGGTGGGCACTGAGTGTAGCATAAGCGAGTTCTTGAACTACTAGGTGTTTCGAGCAAACACGAAACTTTGTTTCAAGCTAATACAAATGCCTCCTTGACGAACTTGGAAACTCAAGTAGGGCAGTTGGCCCTCACTATGCAAGACCAGTCTAGGGATGCTTTCCCTAGTGATACAGAAAGAGCTGAATTTGCGCTGACCATCTGGGAGTGGCAAAGAATTGCGAAAGAGAAATGAGGGTTGAGCAAGCTGACTAGAGGATGGAAAGAAAGTAGAAATCAAAGGCTTCTGACAGTGGTGAGAAAAAGAGGCCCAAAAGGAATGTCATATGAGAGCTAGCCAATGAAAAACGAGGGGGGATGGCAACGAGAAAGGCATTAAGAGTAAAACATCAACCTCTTACATCATTCACCTTAAGGCGAAACGATCAATGAGATGGATCAATAATAAAATTCATAAACATGTTAAGGCTGGAAATCGATATTCCTTTTGCTGAGGAATTAGCTCAAATGACACATTATGCAAAATTTATGAAAGATGTAATCAATAAGAAAAGGAAGGTTGGGTGTAGGTGGGTGGTGAGTGTCGCAAATTGTAATCTTGTTATTGTGTAGAAGAATACACCACATAAAGCGAGCAGGGTGGTTTCTGGCGGCATGCATTTGAACAATTGGTAACCATAGGTTTGGAAAGCTTTGTGTGATTCTGGTGCAAACATAAATATGATGCTGCTTTGTTAGTGATCAAAGAGCTGGTTTGGGGGAGTTAACTCCACGCTCTTATCTGTCTCTCCTCAAATGGAAAAGCAGATCGATGGCTGGCACGAAGGCATCTGGAAGATGTGCTGATCAAGGTGGGAAGAAGTTCATTTTCAGCGATGGACTTTATATGGTTAATGATTGAGGAAAGACAAACATATTCCACTTGCTTTGTAGACCATTTCCTGGCTATGGATGCGGCTACGATAGATGTAAAGAAAGGGCTGACTCACTTTAGAGTAGGCACGAGGAAAAGTCCATTTCAATCTTTAGTAATCAAGGATTTGAAGAAACATGATGTTGAACAAGCTAAACGAGGGATTAACAGCGTAATTCTTATGCGTAAAGAGAGAAAAATTATGATTTGTGAATGAGAACTCATTTGATTGCTACATCTTGATTCATACATAATAATGATCTTGAAGAAAGAGTTGAGTAATGCATAAGCGACGGCGAGGTGTTGAAACTTACAGTGAAGAAATATAGATGATTGATGAAACCATAAAGATTGATAATTGCACATTTTTATCCTTTGTGTTTTAGATGTTTCATCACTAATCTTAGCATGTCTAAGGTATTTCATGTGTCTTATTTAGGGCATCTTCAGATGGAAGTAGAAAGACGAAAGAAAACAAGAAATCCGAGAGAATTTATCTTAAATTTTCTATCGGGCCCGACCAGATTATAGCGAGGCAATCCCTTGTTCTGAGTGCAGAGATTGAGCATTTCGACCCACAATGTCAGAGAAGGCGATTTGGTCTTAGAGCAGTGGCATTATAGCGTTAATTTGCTCATTGACCAGCCTTCCCCAGTATAGCGGTGAGGCATTTTAAGTTTCCGTTATAGAGGGAACCCAAGCTGGCACGGGAGCTATAAATATACGACTTGGGAGTGCGTGTTAGAGAGGGGGGGGGGGGCGCGGTAGATACGGTACACAAGGTTTTGAAGGACAGAGATTGACGAACTGAGAGGGGAAACGTGGATCAAGACATTGCTTGCACCAGTTTTTTTGTATTTCTTTTCTCAAACTATTTGATAATTTTAGACCTAATGGTTGTACTGAACATCACTATGTTCTCGAGTAATTTCTAGTTTTATCGTAGCCTTGCTGCGCTAATAGATGAATTAATTATTTTACTATCTTTATTCATTATTTATATGATTTCGTCTCGTCTTGTTGTATCTCTGTATTTTATTTGCATGGTAGTGTTTAGCCAACATTGACGTGTTTTTGCTGGGAGTCTAAGATTGAGAGATGATGACCCCTAGGGCTATGAATAGAGCAATACTTGGTCAATCAATGAGTAGAGATATCTTGGTTCCAAGTGTGGCATTTAGGGTTTAAACATTTAAGCATTTCGGAGTCCGAGGTTGAAGCAGAGATGCAAAACATCATACTGGCGAGATAGAGAGAGAATAACTTGTAGGCACGATCAACTCGTCATCGTGAATTAATTAATATATTTAATGAATAATTTATCTATGTTAAAATCCATCGGGTGTGGTAGGTGAAGGCAAAACCCTATGTTTCCTTAAATTGATTTAGCAGATAATTTAGGATTAGTTTTTCTCTACATTAGTCAAAATTTACTACAGGTGTAGATCTAAATAATATTTAAAACGTAAATTTAGTAGTCGACACACTTCTCCTTATGGGATGACACTTGATGAGCCGCTATACTACGTGTACTAGACAAGTATACTTGCGCGTACGACCCTACGTTTTAATACCAATTTTTTCACATCTACCCCGAGCCCGTCAAGTTTTTTGCGTCATTGTAGAGGAGAAGTATTTGTGTTGATATTGACAACAGTGCACTTAGATATTACTTTGGTTCAATTTTTTATTTTTTTGCTTTTATTTAATTTTATTCATTTTACATTAGTGCTTGTGACTTGGTCTCTGCTGTTTGTTTGTGGTTGCAGGAGGTTAATTTGCGTGCATGTGAAGACAGGGTCAAGTATAACTACTTCCGCTTGATCTAAGCCGGAAGGCGCAAGCGGACTCACATAAAGAACAAAGAGAGTGAGTGAGGAATCGAGGGCGGAGTCCATGTAGAATCAGAAAGAGCAAGATCAGGACCAAGCGAGGAATGAGCTGCAAGGGGGACAAAATGAAAATAATGGTATGAACTATGCCTAGACCCGTTCATGCAGTAGAGATGACCCCGATATCTTTACTTGAGGAGTTAAGCTGCACCACTGGAGGTTGTTGATCACGCTGCAGAGAATTTGTCGATTCAAGCTAGCAACCCGAGGAGTTGAAAACCGGTGACAACTGCAGATGCTCTAGAACATCCAGTTTCACGGGTTGCCAAGTGAGAATCTGAACACGTGTCTAACAAACTTCATTGAAGTATGCAACACGATCAAATACAATGGTGGTAATAGAAGAAGCGCTTAGACTGAGATTGTTCCCGCTATCACTGAGTGAAAAAGCTAAACATTGGTTGATGAGCCAAACACCGGATTCCATTACCTCATGGAATGATTTGGTGCATAAATTCCTGACTAAGTTCTTTCCTCCCCAAAGATTACACCGCTGGTGTAGGAGATTAACACTTTTAGATAGTTGGAGGGGGAGAACCTAGTTGAAGCTTGGGATAGATTTCATGAAATGCTGACTCCATGCCATATGTTGACTAGATGGATGCAGTCTGAGAATATTTTCTGGCGATGCAGTGATTCCTACGAGCAGTCATAGATGCATCAACAGGGGGTGCTTTGATGAAGAAGACTACATACCAAGCATATGGAATCCTAGAGGACATGGCTACCAATAGTAACCAGTGGCCTAGGGATAGGCTAATACTGAGAAAGGCAGTAGGAGGCAAAAATACATATGTTTTGAGCAATTTGGTCAACCATGTCACACAACTCACTAAACAGCTATAGAGACAACAAGGGGCAATACATGCCATTCAGAATAACCCTTGGGAGATATGTGATTCTTATGGAGACCAGGCACTAGTACTACCGCAAGCCGGGCGGGACGAGATGATAGTAGACGGGCCGTATGTGACTAGATTTAACCAGCTTAACAATGGTGCCCGTATGGAAACACCGCACGAATTAGAATCGAGAATGGGGCTAGGGTTGGAGGAATAATGAGCAATCGGAATAGTCGAGAACTATGGATAGAGGGAGTAATACGAGACAACATGCCACCTCCCAGTGAGTAAGCGAGTCACTAGAGAAAGCGTGGGATTTAGAAGAAGCTCTAGCTTCGATGCTTACTTCCCATACAACCTTTATGAATGAAACAAAGGAAAACTTTCAAAACCAGTCAACTCAATTGAATAACTAGGCAGGACAGTTGAGAAATTTAGAGGTGCAGATGAGGCATATGGCAAATTTGTTGACTAAGAGACCAGCACGGCTCACTACCTAGTAATTCATAGGGTAACCCGAGAAGAGAAGGTAAAGAACATGTTAAGGCTATCACTTTACGAAGTGGTAAAATTGTGACAGGCGACCACCGGTGGAGGCCGTGAGGTAAGATCAAACCGACTGAAGACGGATCACGAGGGCGACCGAGAAAAGAGTGATGTTGATCGAAGAAAGAAAATAGATTAGCGAGAAACAAGTAGCTATAAGATGAACTGTTCCACACAAATTTAGTACCCCCCTAAAGCTTGAAGAATAAGCTAGATAAGCAGTTTACCAAGTTTATGAAAGTGTTTAAAAAACTGCATATCAACATCCCTTTCGCAAATGCATTGGAGCAAATGCCAAGCTACGTCAAATTTATGAAGGATATACTAAGGAAAAGAAGACTATCAGGTTTTGAGACAATAAACCTCACAGAGGAGTGTAATGCCATTATTAAGATGAAACTACCACATAAATTGAAGGATCCAGGTAGTTTTCCATATAGGGAATTCAATCTTTGAGAGCCTTTATCTACGACTTGGGAGCCGAGTATTAACCTCTGCCTTTATACATATTACGAACGGCCCCGGGATTAGGTGAAGCTAGACCTACGACTATGACTCTTCAACTGGTAGATGAATCATTAAAGCATCTAAGAGGGGTGATAGAAGATTTGTTAGTAAAGATAGACAAGTTTATCTTTCTAGCTGATTTTATAGTGCTGAACATGGAGGAAGACAGGGAGATACCCATTATATTGGGTAGATCATTTCTAGCAACAGGCGGAGCTATGATTGATGTATGAAGGGGAGAATTAAAATTAAGAGTGCAAGACGATGAAGTCAGGTTCAGTGTATTTAATGTTGTACGACATTCGACAAAAAGTGATGCATGTTTTATGATATAGGCAGTGCAGGCTTTAGTGTCTAGCCAAAGAGGTTTGACTGAACCTTTGGAGACTAGCCTTGTGCAGAGTGATAATGGAGAACTATATGAAGAGGCAGAAGAGTATGTGAAATGGATGGACTTTTTTGAGCCAAACAGAAGAAAGTATTATGAGCCCTTGGGAGAGAATGCACAAATTTAAGTGCATTCAATTGAGCGACCACCACAGTTGGAGCAAAAGCCACTACTTAATCATTTAAGGTATGCTTATCTAGGAGGGCCCCTCAATATACCGTGGTATCGGCATTCTTAACAACAATAGAAGAAGAGAAGCTTTTGAGAGTACTTCGAGATCGTAAAGACGCTATTGGATGGTCTCTAGCATATTTGAAAGGGATTCGCCCCTCTATGTGTATACATCAGATCTTGTTAGAAGATGGTCACAAACCTTCAGTGGAAGCATAGAGAAGACTGAACCCGACCATGAAAGAAGCGGTGAGGAAGGAAGCATTAAAGTGGTTAGATGCGGGGGTGATCTGCCCCATTTCTGACAGTTCGTGGGTAAGTCCAATACATGTAGTCCCTAAGAAAGGAGGGACCATAGTGATTAAGATAGAAAACAATGCATTGCTCCTAGAAAGGATAATTTCCTACTTCCGTTTATGGATTAGATGCTGGATAAGTTGGCAGGGCACGAGTATTATTGTTTCCTGGACGGGTATTCGGGTTACAATCAGATCACCATATTCCCATAAGACTAGGAGAAGACCACTTTCATGTGCCATTATGGTACATTCGCATTTAGGCGGATGCCATTTGGGTTATGTAACGCACCAGGCACATTTCAACAATGCATGTTGGCTATTTTCTCTAACATGGTCGAGAAGACAATTGACATGTTCATGGATGATTTCTCAGTGTTGGGAAAGTCTTTTGACAATTGTCTTGAAAACCTGAGGCATGCACTAATAAGATGTGAAGAAACTAACCTTGCACTAAATTGGGAGAAGTGCCACTTCATCGTGAAGGAAGGTATAGTACTTGGGCACCGGATTTCAACAAGAGGAATTGAGGTAGAGAAAGCCAAGATTGAAACAATAGTGAAACTACCTCACCCGTCTTCAGTGAAAGGAATCAAAAGCTTCCTGGGACATGCGGGATTCTAAAGTAGATTCAAAATAGCCAAGCCTTTGTCGAATCTACTAGTTCAGAGCCCGCTTCGAATTTGTGTCGGTCTTAATACAGCCATTCTCGTTTACGGAGGAGAAATTGGTTTGACACAATTGTAATGTACGAATTTGGGACCTCCTTTTTGAACTAATGTGTGATGTGAGCAACCATGCAATAGGGGCAGAACTGGATCAGAAGAGGGGCTGGATATTTCAGGTTATCTATTATGTGAGTTGGACTTTGAATGATGCGCAATTGAACTATGCAACAATAGAAAAGAGCTTTTGGCAATCGTGTTTGCCTTTGACAAGTTCCGACTGTACTTGATTGGTAACAAGGTAATAGTGCACATCGACCATTCTGCCATAAAGTATTTGATGACTAAGAAGGACGCGAAACCGGGAGGCGATAGGGTGGAGTATGCTAGCTGTGAGACGATATGGAAATAAAGATAAAGAAGGTACTGGAAATCTAGTAGTGAACCATCTCTCACAATTATGAGGCCTAGTAAAGTTCGGATAAATGATGATTTTCACGTGTGAGCGTCTGCTTGGCAATTGAAGATATAAATCCAGTGCCTTGGTTCGCGAATTATGTGAATTACTTAGTGGCCAAAGTGATCCCACCAGAGTTTAGCTATCAGTAGAAGAAGGGATTCTTTGCACACTTGAAGCATTACTACTAGGAGGAGCCTATTTTGTATAAGAATTTTGTTGATCATGTAATAAGAAGATGCTACCAGAGGAGGAAATGGAGAGTATTTTAAATCATTGCCACACTTTAACATGTGGGGGGCATTTTAGGCGTTAGAGGACAGCTACAAAGGTACTGCAATCGGGATTCTACTGACCTAGTTTGTTCAAGGATGCTCACCAATTTGTGTCTACCTGTGATAAATGCCAAAGAATGGGAAGCATATCAAAAAGGGATGAACCACCATTGTAGACAATTTTAGAGGTAGATCTATTTGATATTTGGGGGATGGATTTTATGGGATCATTCCCCTCTTCATTTAGCAACCTATACATTCTTTTGGTAGTGGACTACATCTCCAAATGGGTGGAGGCTATATCTACACGCACCAATGATGCAAGAGTGGTAGCAAAGTTCTTTCGTAGCCACATATTCACCTGGTTCGACACTCCAAGCGCATTGATTACAGATGGGGCTACTCACTTTTGTAACAAGGTTGTTGACAGTGTACTGGGAAAATACGGTGTTCGACATCGTACATCACTCGCATACCAAACACATACTAACGGGCAAATTGAGGTCTCAAACTGAGAAATAAAGTCCACTTTGGAGAAGATTGTTAATAGTTCGAATAAGGATTGGGCTAAAACGATAGATGATGCGCTATGGGCCTATAGAATAACAAGCACAACCAATCCCCCTCCCTTGAGAAAGAGCATATGATAGTAAGGAATAAAACATATTCTCTAAGGAAATCCTATATACGATAATTTTCGGAAAAAATTTCATTTAATTTGACTTTAATATTACGAGAATAAATCCTACTACTTATTTTGAGTATCCTACTTTCACACAATTCACAAGGGTTATAAGACTCGTGTTAAGGTTTATAGGGTCGAAAAAAAAACATAGTGTATTAGTTGTACTTTCATGAAAACCACAGGGTTTTTTGCACCTTTGCTTTATAACTTGGGGACCATAGACTATTTATAGAAGAGTTATGATAGATACGAAGAGTAATAGTACATCTCTAGATTCATAATACATTAAGGCCCTGTTTTGGTAAATAACTTAATTAAATACTTATTTATAAGAGCTAATTAGATGAGAGCTTATGTCATAAATATTTGATTCAATAAGTTATTTGTATTTGAATGCATATTTTAAAAAGCGCTTATACATCATTTTAAGGTGTTTGGATGTATTACTAGACAAACACTTAAAATAAATGATGCGAAAATCTTAAGTATAAGCGAGCATAAAATTGAAATGTTTGGATAAATAAGCACTTGCCATAATTTTTTTAAAAATTAAAACTAAAGAAATAAAGAACTTAAAATTAATATATATATATATATATATATATATATATATATATATATCATGAAAGCATGATAAAAATTTTAAAATAAAGTAAAGATTCACTATATACTGAAAACATTTATTATTTACCTGTAATATCTAGTATAAAAAATAACTACATACTTTCCTCTTCAATTTTGTTTCATATCTTAAGAGATTATAAAAAGCTTAAAATATTATATGTTTTTTCTTCTTCGTTAAAATATTTAATTTGAATCGCATAAATTGGAGTACGTGTATGCGAGTATGCTTCGTAGTTGCCAAGGCGCGAGGAGCGTCTGAAAGTATAGCTCTTGAGGCGGAGAGAGGAACACACTTTCGAGACATGAGAACTTAAGTGATCTTGTAGCAACTACACAATGCAATAAAAATTACATATCTCATTAAATATTGTCTATAGTTTTTATCTAATAATAAAATACGATAAAGGAAAATACATCAAACATAAAAATCAAATATCACTCGTGTTTCCTATAGTCACAAACATTTTCAAAACAAAATAACAAGTAAAAAAATATAATATATTAAATCATTCTAAATATCATAAAATAATATTCATGAGTTGTGCAGATTCACAATCAACCTCATAATATAATATTCTCATCATCAATATATTTTTTATATTTTTTAATTATAAGTCATAATTTTTTCATATTTTTTAATAATTTTTTTCAAAATTTTTTTACCTATTTTTACATAAAATTTCGAAAGTTTTTTTATATGTTTCCAAATATTTGACATAAATTTTTCAAAATTTTTACCCACTTTTACATAATTCTTCGAAATTTGTTTCATTATTTTTTAGATTTTTTTCCTATCTTTTAATATAACTTTTCAAAAATTTTACCTATTTTTACATAAATTTGTTTTCTATTGTTTTCATTATTTTTTATAAAGACAATTTTGTCATTAAGATGACCAATTTTAGTGTTCTGTATAGGCTATTTTGAACTTTTTTTTTGATAAGTTTCTCTATAAAACCTATTGAAATAAGCTAAAAATGACTTAAAGAATGGTCATAAGCTATTTTTATAAGTTATTCCAAACATCTACAAATTTTTATCAAAATTACTTATGTGATAATATAAGCTCAAATAAATTATAAATGCGCTCTTCAAAAAGCACCATAAGAAGAATCATGATACATTCCTTCAAGAAGATTCGTAATACATTTCCAAATTCACGACACATTCCTTTAAGAAGATTCATGGTACATTCTACTTTATGAAGATTCATAATTTTTCATTTCTTAATTCTAATTTTGTACACCATAAAAATTAGAAATAAAATATTTGGTATCAAGACATTACAAAGTCATAACAAATGTGATATTTTAATTCCGTTACTTAATCCTTATAAGAGAGTTAATTCATAAGATAGTGATATATTCACACTCGCGTATTATTGGATAAATCAGACCATTATTTTAACAAATTGAATGACAAAAAAGTAAAATCAAAAGTATAAACTGAGCACAAAAATATAAATAATAATTTTTTTCAAACTTAATGATGTGTGAATATTCTTTTTGTTCAATTTGAAAAATTCAAATTACATATAATATGATTTTTATATGAGTAATTCTATATGCACCCCTTTATTATCTCTACACACCCCATTACTAAGTACACCCCTTTATTATCTCTTTACACCCCATTCCATAACAAAATTTTCCCCATCCTACCTATGACACCCCTGGGAGCTTTGTTCCCCCAAACCCCATCCTCCCCACCATTTCTAACCCAAAACAAAACCCCGAATCCGGAGGCAGAGGCTGTGCATCCTCCGCACGAACCCGAGAGAACCCACGATCCTCATGCCACGAAACCGAATGACCTCCCAAATCCGGAGATCAAGTAAGTTTGCTTTGATTACCCAGCATTTTTCTTGGTTTTTCTGGTTTTTTTGTAGCCGGAATCTTTGTTCCCGGATTCGGAAATATGAATTTGAGCTTCCGGATTTCATTGAATCCGGTGGTATCTTAAAATTTCGGATTCCCGATGTCCGGATCTATTGCTTGTATCAGTTTGGCTTGATGTGATTTGGATTGCGGGATGTCCGGAATCCAATGAATATTTACGGTTTCACAATGTCGAATTTTTGATTTTCGCGAGTTTTATGATGTCGGTTGTGTGTAATTTGCAGTTTGATGATGTCGATTTTTGTTTTTCACTTGGTTGATGATGTCCCGGATTTATTACAGATTTCGCGGTTGAGGATGTCAGTTTAATGCAATTTACGGATTGTTGATGTCGGATGGATTGCATAGCGGATTTGATGATGTCGGTTGATTTCTCACAAAAACTAGTTGTCTTTTTATCATTCATGGGAGGTCCTGAAAAACATATGGAGTGTGATTGTTTTGATGTGAAGTGCCTGCCGTCATTGGAATTTTTGTATTGAATGATGAGATAAGCATCATATCAAAATTTTAACCTCCACCAAAAATAAAAATAAAAATTGCATACCTTCAACTATATTTTTTCGATGAGCATTCTCAGTGATCATCCCTACGCATATTTTATTTAATGATGATATTATTTAAGTTATCAATGTTTATTTTCTTTGAAATAGATATGCCTTGCGCCTTTCGAGGATATGCATCTAGTGCACCTCGTGAGGGCGACCACCTCTTTGGTCGGAGCGTAGACGGCGGGTACAATTGAGAGAAGTTGAGCCAACGACGGATCCGGTCGGTTGAGCATCCTCGGCATGATAGGGATAGAGCATGAGGAGGTATTCGAGGTGCTCTGGAGGACCTATTGATATTAGATGTATATTGCGGAGTTTGACAAACATATTACGGCCCGAAGATATGGTTGGGAGAGGTAAACAATCATTGTCCAAAGCTATATATATATATATATATATATTTATGTTAATTTTAGTTACGTAACTTGAATTGTAATTTATTTGCCATTTTTATTGTAGGATCGAGCACCATTGAAATTGGTCAATCATGGTGCAAAAGCTGCAGGATTTATGGGGAATAGATATGGAGAGGTCTCTTATTTATGGGGCGTACATCGATGCAGGTTGGCATCGTTGACTAGTTGCGGAGTCAGCCGAGGTTGCAGTGAACCCGATGTTGGCCGGCTTTTGTGGCCGGTGGCGACCCGGAGACCCGCGACATTTCATATCTTGGTTTGGTGAGATGACCATCACACTAGACGACGTCGCATCCATCTTACACATACCTGTTACTGGATCGATGATATCATTCTCACAGCCGCTTCATGTGGACGATGACAATGCTTTATTGGTGGAGTTGTTTGAACTACCGGCGTAGAGCATCTAGAGAGCGGGCGTGTGTTCTCAGCCGGTTCGACTCACGTAGTTTGAGGATCATTTCGACTAATACGGATGCGTCATCGATGATGATGTAGTGTTTTGCTACTCGGGCTTTCTTGCTCCATCTGGTTGGATTGCACTACATTTCTTGATAAGAGTGCAGCGATTAACCCGCCACGATAGTGTGGAGCCCCTATTCAGGGACCTCGGCATGGTTGGTACGTATGCTTGGGGTGCGACTTATTTGCATATTTATGCAGACTGGCCCGACTACTGCGACCGAGTTTGAATGCGGCAGTTAGGTGGCTCGTGACCGCACTGCAGATGCGATTGATGACAATTTTGATAATTTGTAGATAATTTTTCAGTATAGATGATAATGATATTAATTATCTTGTTTTATTATGTAGGCTGGTTGCAAGGCACTTCGGAGAGATGTTTTCGCTGGGATATGTCGGCTCACCGAGTCACGTCCACGTGCACTGCGTTGGAGGCCGCACGTGATTCCAGATAGTTTGCAGTCGGTTCGGGAGACTTCGATCGATTCTGCCGGTTTAGTCCTGGCTGGGAGCATGCGAGGATTATCAATTTGAGCACCCCTTTCGATATTGCATGGTGACCACGGATGCATAAAGTGCGGACAAGTTGTGGAGCCATATCATCCGGAGCGGGTCTTACGCCAGTTTGGCTATATTCAGACCATTCCTCCGGCCTGCACCTCCACGACTGGCCGTAGTATCTTGTTGGTTCGTGTGGGAGAGATGGACGGATCACCTCTTGGCCAGTGGAGTCGAGGTCGGCCGATGCCCTATGCTCGAGCTCGGGAGAGAGTGTGCAATTATATGGCCTGGTATGCCAGTCGCATATCGCATCGCATCGATTCGAAGCTCACGGCTTGGGATCGGGTTCTCGACGGTTGCGATCCTCTGCACCCCTGCCTGGCATGTGCGCATCTACGGGTGTGCGTAAGTTAAATATGGACTTCGTTTGACCCTAGTAATCTAAATTGTACATAATATCACATACTTAACTTTTTATTATATTACTAATATTAAAGTTCATATTATTTATGTAGCGTACCCGAGCAGTGACTTCATTAGGAGCATGTGTGATAATACGGGGAAGGAAGCGAAGTCGATTATTTTGGGCCGCCTTTGAGCGGGCGCATATGCTACGGGTCGAGATGGACCCGATCTCACGGCTCCATCACTGCTCCAGCATGTCGCAGCACACCATCACGCTCTGGCGTCCCTTTTAGCCCTCACGCATCCTATCCTCCACGAGCATCGATTGATCCTCCACCATGATGGTTCCTCTCCATGACCGGTTGCTCCTGGCACCTACGGATCCTTGACACACCCGCAGAGTTCTTTGCATCTCTACTCTTTGTTTTATGTTCGTTCGAAGAGAAAAAAGACTTGTTTTATGTTTATATATTACTTGTTAGACTTTAATGTTAAGATAATGTGATTAATTTTATTGTATTTTTATTGGTTGTTACATTACATTACCTCCTTCGGCACCCAATAATGATTGAGATTTATTCACGTCGTCATAAAAAGGATTAAATAACCATAGATTAAAGCTTTACAAAAAAACAGGCCAAATGGAATCTATAAAGCAAAGGGCACGTGATTTAAAAAATAGGATAAACTACGAATTAAGAAATCATCCGTGCATTTGGCAAAAGCCCATCATGTTTCATCTAAATCAATTGTCTCTTGTGTTGCTACATTCGAGTTCGTCCCTAATAATGATCTAAAAGCCTCAATCCGAGGTACATAAGGGATCTCCATCTCGAGCACAACGGTAGCCGATGATGCGCCGGGTTATGCCTGAGTCGAATGTGATGATAATCGAATCGGAATACCTAATAAGATCGTTGTTGAACGAGCGAAAGTGAACGATGATAGTCGATAAAATTCGCATCTTTATCGTGATGGCAATCTCGACAAATGTCAAGTGTATTGGATATGGTGAAGTGGTGCGGGTGATACGAGATCTGTTGGAGAAGTAGATATATTTAGGCATTGTCACAATTGATAAATGGACTAACCTGATATTAATAGTGAGGTATCAAATGACCCATGTCTAGAGTAAAGTCATCCCATCTATCACTTATGGAGCAAAGAGTCGAATACTTGATAATGAATAAACGACTCGGCAACACGGTCGATTGATCCATACAGGTTGAACATACTCATCATGAAAAGTGTGAAGCTCCACGAGACGGAAATCTTGTCGAGCGGATTTCCCGCTGATCTTCACTTGACTCCACAAGTAACCCGGCCAATCAAGGCGATATCCACAATGACCATACGCCTTAACATCCCGCGATGTTCACTATGTATTCCACGTATTTGATGTGGAAAACGTTTAATGTACTTCAATTTTTCCTTAGCACAATTTCACGGAACATCACGATGCTGTTTGGAGAAATCTTATCGTGGGCGGACTCAACAATTTCAAATAAAAGAATTTCGTTTGGTAGATAAATTGATTTTCTGTGACGGTGAGCCGCCATAACCTTCTCAAGTGGTGGACACATAGGTATATCGTTCTGAAATGAAGCTAACTCTCTAAAGCTTTCCCTTTTTAATGCTATTTTACCTGCCTTATCACAATCATGGTATGCCAAAAATACTATCAATCTCGGTAGTAAATGTCATTTCGGAGCGAGACATTGTCGATCCACCGGTATCCACGCTTCCTCCAATGCGAATGCACACTATCAAGGGAATTGTGCGGCGCTTCTTTGATAAACTCTGCAAGTTAGTGCGCCTGAGGCAACCCGTGAGGTTCCTGTGACCACATATTCCCTTGTCAGCGATTTCAACTTAAGTTGCTCTTTTTAAACTCCATCAATATCATATTAGTGAAGCCGGAAATACCATACCCGCAATTCTTTAAACATACCATTGTTGAATTGATGTTCAACAACATAAATACTTCTCTCAAATGAAGCTTTTGATTACCGTATGTTGCAACTCGATAAGAGCATTATTACATTCCAAGAACTCAGAAATCCTTGAGATGAACCAAGATGTCTCTTGACTTTGCATGGCGCTGCACTCTCGGCCCTATAAAAAAATAGAGCATACTATATTAAAATCATTTTTATGTATGGATAATGTAAGAAAAGCTGTTTACCCCAAAATTATTTACCGTTTGTGACATTGCCTAAATGCATTGGCATATACGTCGAGCTGCGACAAATCTTTTTCTTTATAAGGGTGACACTGACTCTGTCTGCATATTTCTTGCTCAAGGTAAGTATAGTAATGGTTGTCAATGATCTTAAATTTCTCTAAGTGATGCGTCCTCTTCGAAGAAAACACAAGGACACTCCCGGCGACATGAATGCCTCCCTTATCTTTTCGCTCAAACAAGCTTCTTCACGAGTTTCAAGTACATTTTTTGATATATGCCATCACTTACAGGAAGATTTGTTATGGTAGAAATACTAACATATAATGATTCATTAGCCAAACTCTATCATTAACAATGACGTGGAGTGTCGATCAACTTGAAACGAGTAAACTATATAGCTTCTCCATTTGTACGAGAGTGTAGTTGTCACCACACGCTCGGCCTCCCAAATATCTGAATGCCCGCACGGAAAAGTCAAATTTGTTGATGTCACACAGCCAATCTCCGCAAAGTGAAAGAGCGATATCTATTGGTTTTTATAAGTGCAATCCATAATTAGAACCTTTACCAAAATGCATTCAACAAGCTGAATAGAAGTAGGATATTACTTTAGAAACAAGTCTCTCACACAATCGTTCGACTCATCCTTCCTATGCCATTCAACATATTTGCATTCATTCAGGTTGTTTCATTAGTTGTTTGCATTTGCGAATCTCTGACACTATTAAGTAGTCGATGTTTATAGCTGATGCATTATATATTGTCTTCATAGTGCTAACATTATACTCATCATGATTTTTTATGAAACGATGCGAATATTCCTTGGTTTCACCAAGTTCTTCGTCATATCGGACAATATGGTTTTCTCCCCATCGGAATGTCGACCGGCATATGAGTGACCCTCAATTGTTTATTTGCTCGATGATTATGAATCACTTGAAACAACTTTAACACTCGATCATCATTACTAGTTAACTTCACACCGATTATCTTAAATGGACAGTAATCACATTTTTTTCGTTCAGTGCCTTTTCGATTCAAGTCTTCCACGATTCGACTTATTCTTTGCATGCCCTATATATGTTCCACCCACGCTCACATGCAAGGAGTAGCTCTAAGCTTTTCTACTATCTCCTTTATCCGATCTTTTTATCCCCCTTGTAACTTTCATAAATCCGTTTCCTTTTCCCACATTCAGAGCCAATTCCAATCCATGTAAACATCCAGGCTACAAAATATATGGATAACAATTTATTAATTTTCGATGTATGTAAAACAAAATTACTCTAACTTTACATTGAGTATTAAAATTACCTCATTACTACTAAATGCATCTTGATATCAACTAATTCTTTGTAAAGGGTGCATTATGATCGGAATTCATCTGCCGAATAAAATGCAGATTAAATACATCAAATAATGTCCAGTTAAAAAAACTGCAAAAAACAGTGAATCTTTTACTGCCTTCTTTTTGCATGTTTTTATGAGGAAAGAAGATTCAAAGGAGCTGCATGCATTTTGTGAAATTGTTATTTAGTTACTATTAATTGTTGATTATTAATTAGTTATTTGAAAGGCACACCTCTCTCTGGATAGTAGGATTTTATTAACATCATAAGTGGGTTTACACACCTCAATTTGAATATCAGCGATATCTTCTTTTGCAGTTTGTAAAATCAAAATCGATAAAATGGAGTTAATGAAATGGGAAGAAATCGATTAATCTGGGATTTCCAAATGAAATTATTATAATAAATTTCTGGGATATAGCAATCAGGGCATCTTTGGTGGGATATCACGTCAGAGATAGCTAACAAAGTGGGATATCACGAATCAGAATTTGTTAAATTTCTGGGACATCTGACCAGGTTAAACAAACTATCTGGGATTTTGATATCGGGATTGTAGTGCTGTGATCGGATTTGTTTACAAATGGATGAGTGGAGATTGACTCATCAGGAATAAAAGTTATTATATCGGGATTTTTCGATTCGGATTGAGTATATTATACGAGGAAAGAAAGAACTGAACCGTCTTCTTGCCTGCGCCGTTTCAAAGCTGAATTTCGACGCCAGATTCTCTGTTTTTTTGGCGGCCAATTCTCGCCTGTTAAATTATTTGTTTTAACTTGAGCAGCACAACGGACCCGAAAGAAATAAATTGGGTCTTCTTGAGGAAGGAAATGAGGGAAAAAAGGAGGCAGGCATTAAGAGTTATTATGAAGAATTCAGAATTGGGTTTAAAGGAGTAAATTGGTATTTTAAATACATAGTTATTTTTAATGGGGTGTATAGAAGAACGTGGGGTGTAAATAAATTTATAACATATTTGAAGTATTAAAAAAACAAATTAGTTTCATATGTCTCTAACCAACGATGGGGCTTTGTGACTTCAACAAGCGCCCTCCAGTTCATCGGCGCTATAAATAAACACTTATCTCCTTATATATATATATATATTTTTTTTTTAATTTATTATATTTCTATTAATAATGAATAATTGATAATAAAAAACAATAATAATAAACCAACATCCTCTGTTATTGTTCTTCAAAGTTCTTACATTTCCCCCCTTTTTTTTCTTGGGATCTCTGATGGTCCCCTCCACCTCCATAGCCACAACACCAAGGTTTGATTTCAGTTTATTCCTGGGGATTCTTTTTGAAAATAATTCTTAACGAATTTTTAATTTGACTAACACATGTCAATAAAAATGATAATTCGTTGGTTTTTCATTTAATTTCTTTTGTCATCATAGATTCATTTTTGTTTTAGAATCACATTTGTTTTCACGTTGTCTTCTTTTGTTGAAGGGACTCGACCAATAAAGTTTGATCAGTTTTTCCAATACTGGGACATTTTGCTGAATTATGTTTTCTGAGTTTGAAGCGACCTATAATGGCAGAAAAATCTGGTGATTCTATTTTAATTATTTTTATTCTCTTTACAGAATTAATGTTCCATGTTGTGGAAGTTTTCTTTATGCGCAGTTTTTTTTTTTATTATTTGTTTTTTCATTTTATCATGGAATTTTTGTTACAAGGGGAATCCAAATACCCAGAAAAAAAATTATCATTTAAAAATTTTGTACTCGTTTTGTAGAATTAAGGTACATTATGAAGCTTATATTAAAAAAGAGTAAAAAAATTATTATTTTTAATATTCTTATTAATTTTCCTGAAATAGTGTTTTTGAATGATTTTTAAACATTAGACCCAGGAAAATTTGATACTCTTTATTCTTATTTTGGATGATTTTTAAATGTTTTGCAGATTGATGCGTGGTGTTTTTGGAAAGTATCCATTTATAAATATTCGACCTTTCTTTTAGTCTTTTATCCACTTTGTTGAATTTTGTTTGTTGCCATAGAAGTGATCCATGTAACCAGAAAAAAAATGTTAATTTTTGTTTTTCATGTAAATTTTGATTTCATTTTGCAGAATTAAGGTATGTTGTGGAAGTAACTCGTATGGCCCTGGAATTTTGACCATTCTTTAATTCCTTTATTTTTTAATCGTTTTGGGAATTTACTTTGATTCAAATTGGAGAAAGAAATATGGTTTTAAGCTGAGAAGTGTTGGTTGGCATTATTTGTGAGGCCTTTTCAGATGGATAGATTGGGATAGGATGGAAACAATGTCTAGTAAGATGGAAACCAGGTCTAGTAAGACGGAAACAATGTCTAGTAAGATGGAAACCAAGTCTAGTAAAATGGAAACCAAGTCTAGTAAGGTGGTGTATGAGGGATGGATGGTGCGATGTGGGCGGAGCAAGATTGGTCGGGCCTTCATTCATATGCGGTATTTTGTTCTTGAACCTCGACTACTTGCATATTATAAAAAGAAGCCACAGACAAACCAGGTACATATTCAAGTCTCAACCATGATTTTTGTTTCATTTTATGTCCTTATATATTTTGTTTAAACCTTTGCCACTTTGCATTACTACCCACTGAAAACAATTAGAATTGTTAGGCTTCTTGTGATTGCAACAGTGACTTTTATCTTGTAATTACTCAAAGAAATTGACCAGATCCAATTTTTGTGCAATTTTGAACTCTCTCATATTTGCTTTAGAGTGTAATCAGCTTCTATGCTTTTCTTTCAGGTGCCAGTCAAAGCTCTTGTTATTGATGGAAATTGTAGGGTGGAGGACCGAGGCATGAAGGCACAACATGGGGATGTGCGTATGGTTCTTTTTCTATATTCTATCTTTATTATCATTCTTTTTACTTGTTTTCCTTTTCATGAAATGAGTAGGGTATGTGAAAACAATTATAGAGATGAACAATATTTTTTTTATCCAGACAATGTATTTCTTCTTTGACTATTCTTGCTTGGCTTGCACTTTACGTTTTGAGATTTAGCTTTTATGACCTAGTTTATTAAGAATTTGTTGACACTATTTTATGGCCTAGCTTGTTAAGAATTTGCCGACACTATATTTTAACAGGTAAAGTATTAAGAGTTGAGGTTGATTAAATAAAAGATAAGAAAATGCTATGCAGTTACCATTTTGCAATTATTGTGGCTCTATCAAACTGATTATCCTTAAGTTGAACCATTAACCATTCTTATTTGAAATATTGTGATAATAGTGGGCCTCGATAAATTGTTAAATAGCTTTTATCTTTGTCCTTGTCGTTGATGATTATCTCAATTATGATTTAGAATGTGCTTTTCCATAAAATCCCATCCATCAGTAAATGCCTGATTAAGTTTCCTGGAATACTTTTAGATTGGAGATTTAGTTGTTACAATGTAGTTTATTAAGAATTTTTTAATGCCAAATTTTTGATAGGTAAATTACTAAGAATGAAAGTTGATTAATAACAAATGAGAAGATGCTTCAGTTCATTTAAAGTGGTCAGTGATTAATTGTAGTTAGTAACAACTATTAATCCTCAAGTTGGGGAGAAATAGGTCTAGCTTCAGATGTGATAGAGTTGGCCCATCAAGATATTTTATTTTTATTTATCTGTTATCATTATGTTCATCATGAATACCCCGGTTTTTCAGGATCCACAATTTCTGCTTCCATATACCAACTACATCCACCATTAGGTGCGAAAGGAATGCAGTTGACAAAAAAATTCTGCTATCAAAGTATTGCATTTTCTTGAAGTCATAGTGATTAGAAAGCCAAGTTATTTCAATTGAATGGAAAATGTAAAAGAATAGACTGAAATTGCTCCTTGGATAACTGGAGGTTAACTGATTGAAGTTAGCACTTATTTAACCAATCTCACTTATTTAGATGTGTAGAAAGAAAGACAATAGAATTGGAGGAAAGAATTCCTTGTGTTTTTCATGGATCCATTATGAATATATATATATACAAAAGCCAATCTAACCTTCCTAATGGGGACATAACTTATAAGACAAGTTTCCTAATAGGTTACAACTCTATATGTAAAGTAGATATATGCTAAAACGCTTCCCTGCCGGGAAGATGTATATTAATCACGCTCCAACTTGTTACATGTCCAACTGGCCCCCATTTAGAGCCTTTGGCCATATCACCCAATCGTTTCCATTCTTCACATATCTTGTAGAAATTGCCGAAGTTGTATTTTCTCACGAATGAAATAACCCGCTTTATCTCAATATGCTTGGGCCATTCATGGAATAATCGAATTAGAAGCACATGGCGGGCGTTGTGATGCCGAGTTTCGCTGAGACCGCATCTCAATGTCGACTTCCATCAAGAATCCTGATGTGAGCCATGATCTCACACGCGGATCGCGCTATCGTCTCTATATTCAAACTCTGCACTTGAACAAGAAACAACCCTTTGCTTCTTACTTTTCCATGATACTAGGTTTCCTCCAACAAAGACATAGTAACCTGAAGTGGATCTCCTATCTTCCTTTCGATCCCGCCCCAATCGAAGATATGTGAAACACTCCACCCCGTTATGCCCATGATTACTATTTAGAATACCTTGTCTCGGCCGCTTAATTCGTATAACATAGAATTCGTTTCTACGCCTACTCAATGGTCGATCAAGCCGAGTGACATGTATCGATTCCTTACAACACTGACCAAATGGGCAATATCAGGATGAGTTACGATAAGGTAATTTAACTTCCCAACTAGTCTTTTATATCTTTCAAGATTCTCAAATGTTACGCCTTCTCTAAAGAAGTGCCAGACGCCCTAACCATATAGAATCAGATTTCGCTTTACTCCCCAACTTTCCGGGCCTCACAATAGATCAAACACATATTTCTTCGAGAGATAAGAAGATTCGATGTCATTTCACATAACTTCAATGCTCAAGAAAGGCCTAGCATCCCTAACTCCTTTCAGATAATCGCCTTCAAGAAGCGACCCAAGCAGATGAGATACCTTTGTAGTCACCCAGTGATAACAATATCATCCACATACACTACCACGTAATGATACTCCAAACCGGAGTTCCCATAAGACTCGGGAATGGCCAGATTTAATTTTCCTCGCATGTTAAATTCCTCAATTACGGCTGAATCTTACCAAATCACGCACAAGGATTCTGTTTCAAACCATACAAAGACTTCCGAAGATGACAAACTTTCCTTATCTCCCCTTGATCAAAAAACTCTGGAGGTTGCTCCATACACACCTCCTCCTGAAGGTCGCCATGAAGAGAGACATTCTTAATATCAAGTCAGCGGAGATCCCAATGATAAGCGGCAACTAGTGGGAAATAAAAAGCCGAACAACGCCACATTCCAAGAACAAGTGGGAAAAGTGTCAAATAGTCCATGCCATAGGTCCGAGCTGCACTTTAGCCATAAGTCGCCCTTTCAATCGAAAGCAACCTAATCCATTCATCATGATTAACTTTAATCGCAAACACTCAACGATACAATGGCTTTCTTCCTCGAAGGTAACTCGTATCGTTCTAAGTACCATTGTCATCTGTGCTCGCATTTCTTCCATCATAGCACTATGCCAACCGTGGCGCATATAAAGCCTCACGCCGCATAGCTTTTAGTGAAGAGACATAATCCGTGGATGCAATATAAAGATCATCACCGAGTCCGGATCTAATGTCGGCACCGGTGTCAATTCGACTAGGGGTATCGGGTGTCAAGAGCTTCTGGCTCGAGTGCATCTGGGAGGTTTAATATGGTCAGAGCCGGGAGTAAAAACCAAGAAGGAAACATAATAAACCAATAAATCATCCTCCCCGACCGCACAAGAGATCAAGGGAAAACAGGTAGCCTTAAAGAATTTAACACACATGCTGCATAAAGTCGAAGAGTAATAATAACACTCCATAATTCTTTTCAACACGAAATATCCTACAAAGATACACTTTAAGACTTTTGATCAAGCTTGTAGACTCGAGGACTGACATCTCAACAAAGCATGTGCATCCAAATACTGGGATCAATCAAACAACCCGCTTATCTGGAAACAATCGCGTAAGGAGCGAATGGTCTGGGGTTAACCAACACGGCATCTTGTTAATAAAAAAAACAAGCTGTGAAGACTACATCGGCCCAAAAATGTTTAGGGACATTCATTTGGAATAAAAGGACTCGAAAGCGCCCCAAGAAGACGTTTGTTTCTTTCTTTGGGTTCCACGCTTATTCTCGAGAGGGTGTATCAACACACGAGGTCTGATGGAGAATCTCATTTTGTAACATAAAAGACTGAAAAGGTTTTGATAAATATTCCTTAGCATTATCATTTCTCAATGTTTGAACAGAGACATGAAATTGTGTTTGAATTTCAGCTCAAAAGGCACTAAAATGATAAAAAAGCTCGTAACGACTTCATTGGGAGCAGCTCTGCCGACATCAGAAATCACCTACAAAGCGTAACGTAAAGACAACCTAGCCTGAGACAAACCGGATAAGCACCCCAAACATTAGAATGAACTAACCTGCAAGGATGAAGCTCGCTTATCGGATCGACCAGAATCAAATGCACACGACGGAGCCTTGATATCGGATACGACCACGCTCAACGGCGATAGGCTGTAAAATCGAGGATGATGGCTTTCTTCAACAAGAAGAGAGAAGGATGACTCGCTTCATATTCGTAACCGTAATTGACGTCACCCAATGCCACGAAAAGTCGCATCTGGCTTCTCCGCGACAAAGATATCCGTGACTGTGTCCTTTACCAATAACCCGTCAGTCAAAATCCCGAATCGACAATAATTGTAAAAACGGCGACTGCGAATTGCCGCTTACTCACGTAAATTAAATTAAAAGAGAATTGCGATAAACTCGCATCGCAGGTCAAAGTGATTAGAAGTAGTCTGATGAATCATTCTTGAACTTAGACACAAGAAGTCAATTCATCCGCATTTTATGAATAGCAGAGGTAGTACATAGTCTCGAAACGAGTAAAATAACCGGAATTACTTGTCATGTGGTTGGTGGCTTCAGAGTCAATGACCCATGTGGAAGAAGATGAAAGAAAACATGTGTTGGTTTTACCTGACTCAATGAGTGTTGAGATAAGAGTAGATGCAGATTTAAATGATTTCTGATAAGGAATAGACTGAAATCTTCGATTTTTATTCTGCAACTTCCTACAATTTACGCCAGCATACTGCCTCGGACAGTGGCAATAACGGCACATAACTCCTCCTGAGGGTTTCTTGTTAGTCATAGAAGCAGATCTAACTCGAACAAGCCTCGAAACCGAAAATACCGTAGTACAGATCTCAACAAAGCAGTCCATCTCTACAAACATCCCACCTGATATAGAACCCAGCCTCAACCCATGCAAAATATCTGATCCAAAACCACACATGGTGTTCCGGCAACAAAGTTGCTAATAAAGTCAAACACGCCGCAGGGCTTGGTCGTTTCAAATAGTGAGTCAAGGCACAAGTCTGATACGGCCGACATCGGAGTGCAGGGGATTTTACGTACGAGCCACCCACGCGTGTCCCATGCGCTTCAAGGCTGCGGTCAGTTGCCGAGAGAGAACTAAGGCGCCGGAGGCTCATGGTTTGCTTGCCGGAGTAGGGTTCTGTCGAGAGGTAGATCGGGGGATGGCGCATGGTGGGGTTGCTGACCGGAGTTGAGGTGGTCGCCGGAATAGTTCACCGGAAATTTTTTCGGTAGCGGCAAGGTGTTCTGACAGCGGTGGAAGGATTCCAAGCTTTCTGTGATGAAGGTGGGATAGCCGAAAAGGAGAGTTTTAGACGGAAATAATTTTTTTGAAAAAAAAAATTATTAAATTATTTTGGAAACCGAATTAAAGACGAAAGTAGTGCGTAATGCCGTTGTCCACACAATGCACAGGAACAGTAATTGAAAATAAATGCCACCCATGACGACTTTACGCTTCTTTAATATAATAAGTTTCAATATTTAAGCCCAATTGCCATTGTCCATGACAACAACTTTTGGCAGTTTTAAGTCCAATTGTCGCTGTCATGGACAACGACATTTGAGAATTTCATATTTCCAATTGCCGTTGTCATTACGACTATTTTGGCAATTAGTTTGGTTTCTAAACTAATTTAATCATTTTTCTTTTCAAAAAAATTATTTCCATCTAAAACTCCGAAAAGGTACTCAGACACTAGATGGGTTGCCGGAAAAGGAAACACGGCGAAGTCCTAACCCCAACCTTCCCTTGCTCTGATACCTTGGAGGAAATAATTCCTTGTGTTTTTCATTGATCCATTGTGAATATATATATACAAATGCCCAATCTAACCTTCCCAATAAATTAAGAACTTGGTGCGACAAGTTTCCTAATTGCTTACAACCTATACAGAAAGTTAGACATGCTATAACAAAATGCTTTTTGATGCATTTTCCTTTCTTCATTAAACAGCAGGTGTACATTTTTGTTATTTTTGAAGATGATAATTAAAAAAGATATTATAAAGATCAGCCATTTTGTGTGTGGTTCTTGTTGTAATAAGTTTAAAAAGTTTGAAAAGTTTGTAAGCTAGAAATTACTAGATAACATTCATTTGTATGTTCCATTACGAATTTGCATAAGTGGAGGATTGATAAGGAGTTAGTCTCTTAATACGTCAGGATTTAGTGGTTCATAAGAAGGACAAACTTGCATCAAGTCAAATGTATCATCTAAGGTCCTTTGGTGAAAAATAAGGAAGAAAATTTGATTCTGCTGATGACAGAATCCTCACAAACCTTTGATATAAATTCATAGCCCAGTTTATATGTTCAAGTATTAGCATTAGTGGTTTTGACTCTTTTTTATATTTTAAAGGTAAACCTCTCATTCAATTTTGAAGTCAGAAGAAATGGTGATTTTTATATTTCATGATAACTATCAATAACTTCTTTCCTGCATGTTTTAGTAATCATTGTTTTCCATTCTATTTCATGTTGTTGATAATGCACTTGGCAATTTCCTCAACTACTCTTCTTTCTGAACAGATGGTCTACGTGTTGTGTGTTTACGACAAGAAAGACAAGTCCCGTCAAATCATGGTTTGTTCTTTTTCTTCATTTTTCTGCTTCCTGGGCTTGTTTTAAACTTATAGAACTGAAACTGATTTACAGTTTGGATCTCTGCACTATCTCATTAATCCTTTACCATATCCAGTATTAGTTTTGTTGACCTGGAATTTTTATGGCTTTGGATATTCAATTTCATATCAATCCTTCATGTGGAAAAGGAGGTTGTTGTAATGGACATAAACGTATTGTTAATGTACTTCTTAAGGTATGATTGCTTATTGCTGGATTATCACCTAACAATCTTTTTGTCTTCTTCTTTTTCTTAGGTAACCTTTTTTCTTATTTATTTTTATTTATTTTTTGTTTGTGAGACTTGAAACTGGAACCTTTAACATTTTTGTCCAAGTTTACTTTGCCAATTTGAGGTTGGCCTCAAGATCTTTTTTTAATTTTTTGGTTTCTGTGGATGATGGGGTTTTTTTTTTGGGTGGGTATTATATGCATGGGAGAAGGTAGATGGATTGAAGCTCAAGTTGAATTGATTAACATTGGGTTATCAAAAAATTTGGTCATGATACTTGAAAATGTATGTTGTAGACACTTCTATAGGGCTGAAAGTTTAAAAAGATGGCAATTGCTACCTTGGCAGAAGTCATCATGCTTTTGAATGGCCCTACAGAACCAGAGATCGGGATATTATGGATTTTGTTGTCAAGGAAGAGTTAGGATTCAATTCTAGGCTTTTGGTGCTGTGGTTATTTGGTGAAGGAGATTTGAGTCTGGTGTGAGGTGTGACACTACAATAGATGTTGGATGGATAATTAAGATATTGCTCAGAAGTTGGGATTGTTACGGAACTCCAAGTAATTGAACCACTCCTCAAAAGAAAACATTTGCAACATGGGTTGCACTAAGGCCTTTTTATGTGCCGACAAATCTGCCATATGGATATCTTCATCAATTTAAACCAGGGAGAAAGACATCGTTTACATCAAATTTTCGTAAATTCCAATCAAAATGAGCTACAAAGACAATAAAATCCTCCTTGTATTCATCTTTGCTACCATAGCAAAAGCTTCTTCATGGTTCACTCCATATGTTTGTGTATATCCCTTTTATGGCCAATCTTACCTTATATCATTCAAGGGATTCATCAACCTTGTATTTTAATGTAAAATATCCACTTGCAACCTTGTATTCATCCTTGTTTGATTGAAATGTTACTCTGCATTTTCTGAGCTAATCTGTTTTATTTACACCTCAAATTAATTTTTGACCAGATATGGTATTTGAAAAACATCGCTACATTCAACCTTCCATTTAGAAGGAAGATCAAAGTAAATGGCTACCATCATCAATAAATGAAACAAACCAAACGAGCTCCCAAAATATTAGGAAATCATGATGGCCCCTAAATATCATTATGACTTAAAGCAAAAGGAAATAATGACCTTTTGTTTCTCAAAGGAAATGAGATATGATGATGTTTTGTAAGTTTACAAACATCACAATAAAAGTTTTTTACATTGATATTCTTGAAAAGCAAAGGGAACATGACCTTAAGTACATTAAATGTAGGAAGACCAAGTCAAAAGTGATAAGCTTCTATTTGAAGAAAAGGACTCAGACAAAAAGGAAAAGGGTAGTTTATTCCATTGCTAACATTGCTACTACTTTTATTAAAGTAGTAGAGTTCATTCTTTCCTTAACATGCCCAGTCACTTTTCCTGAAACTTAGTCCTGAAAAACATAATGAGTAGTGTAAAAGATAACACTGTAGTTCATGTCTTTTGTGAGTTGATGTCGAAACAAGGTTGTTTGAAAGCTTGGGAACATGTAAGACATTTTTAATACTCTAAGAAGGGTTTACATTGACTATTTTCTTACCTGCAACACTGGCTAAAGAGCAGTCAGCAATGATATTTTCTTATTACTAGGAAATGCAATGTATGTGCTGCTCTTTTTTTTTTCCCCTTCTGATGAATGTATTGTATGCGTAGTAGCACCTAAATCAATAATCTAAGAGAGCTTGAAAGGGATATACTTGAAGCACTAAGAGCAAGAGGAGAAGCAAGGAAACTTACCTTGAATGTGCAAGAGAGCAAACACACATAGGCTTCTCCAACAAACTTAAAATTTTTTCAGAGTCCTCCAGATTCAATTCTCCAAGTTTTGCCCTGCTGTACTTAAACTGTTTCTCTTCTAAATTATTTAACCATATACACTCAGTCACTGTTGTTTGCTTTAGAGAATTGCTAGCACAATTGATACCCTATGGTTTATCATGAAGTTCCTAACTCTGTCTCTATTGTATCTCGTTTTTTTGTATAATATTTTCACCATATATTGTTCTTTATTTCTTAGAAAATTAGATCTGTCGCATCATTATTGCCACATTGCCCTAGGTTCAGGCACTTGAAATTGTTCTCTCTTACTTCTGTTGTAGCAAGGGTTGAACCATCAACTGGTTAAGAATCAATCATAACACCTTGTCATCCTTCCTTTGATAAAATAATAAAGAACACCTTACAAATGGATGAACCAAAACTATCCCTCTAAGAACTTAACTTGATCAAGTTCAACATTAAGGCTACCAAGAACTTGACAATTTTCTCCCTTCAACACACTTTCTTAACATTGTAGCTTCTTTGCTACATTTTGCTCCAAATATTTCTGGTAATATCCATTTCTGAAAACTTTTCTGTAGATTATAATATCGAATCATCAATCTTGGTCCTTGTTTATTGGTTGAAATTTTTTGCTTACTTTCATAGATTTGGGTTGTATCACATATCTTAGAATAGGTTTGTCTTACCGTCCCTCAATTTCTTTAGTTATAGTGAGGAACATCTAAGTGCCCCTAATTTTGGGCAGCATTAAATTCCATAACCATGGCATAATGATGGATCCTCTTCATCTTACTAGTTGAACTTTGGATCTTTAGGCCCTGGACCTATGCCAATTAGATCACTTCGATCACTTAGATTGATTTTTGCTTTTGAAAAAGTTCGCACTAGTTGAGACTATTGGAGATAGTTTCAGCCATTCAACCTGTATGTTAAATTGATATTTTGTAACACTCGTGTTTCATTCGATAGAGTTTCACCAAAGATGTCTATAGGTCCGCAAAAGTCTTATATATATATATATATATTAGACGTAGTGAAATCTAAGAAATCATAGGTGGGGAATGAAGTAGGAGAACAATTGAAAGGTGAAAAATAAACAAACAAAACACATGGTAATGAAGGCCAAAGGAATCAGACTTGAAAAACTTCAGCAACAAAGACTGAAAAACTTGAACATGAATCAACAATGAAGGCTGATGAGGAAGATCAAAGTGGCTCTTGTAATGATTAGTTTCCTAATCTATTTAGGAATCTTTTCCTTCTTTCCTTTTCTCTTAAGTTTCCTAATTAGACTCTAACTCTGTTTCCTTTCTTTTTTCTCAAACACTTGTATAAATATGTATGTTCCCTCACTTTGTAAATTAATGAAAATTAGAGAATTCCTTTCTCTTTACATGGTATCAGAGCCATAGAAGAGATTGAGAATATTAGGGTTAGGGTTTTGCTGTGTGGTCAATTCTGGCAACCCATCCAACGACCTTGTTTCACTTCGGAACATCCTTTCAATGGCATCTTTTTTCGGCGAGATTTTCCATCGACCTCCATTTCGGGTCCGAGACACGTCACCAATAGAGGTCTCACCCGACCCCATCCGATGGAACCTCGCCAGAAAATATCATCACACTCGTTGATCTATAGTTAGGCGTTGAAATTCACGCACCGGAGCGTGATAGCTCGTGTGGCACTGTCTGGCCACACACCTCCTCCAGCAGCATCGCCTCACTTAAGCAACCAAATCTTCATCCATTGCATCTGTTGTCCAGATTGATAATGTTTCTGTTTGCCTTACGCACTGTTCTGGATTTTGGATTCTTGACTCTAGAGCCTGTGGTCATATATATGGTAATAAGGACCTTTTTTTGCCTTTACATCTCCTTTACCAATCATTACCTTAGCTAATGGTTCTCAAACCATAGCTAAAGGTATCGGTTCGGCTTGTCCCCTCCCTTTCTTACCCCTTACTCCTATTCGTTATATTCCTAATTTCCCTTTTAATCTTATTTCCATTAGTATGTTTATGGAGAATCAGTCTCCTTACAAGGCTGTAAGTTGGCTGTGTATCAAGAGTCAACTAAATATCAAGAGGGCAAATCAGTCTCCTGAAACTTGGCTGTATATTTTTGTAATTATAGAGATCCTATTATTTTCCTAAAAGTCAGAATTGTATGTTTCCTTACATAGCTGTAGCTTAGTCAGAATTGTACAACTGTATATTACATTTGCATATTGTAGCTTTTCTTTTCTCTATTTCATAGTCTGTATCGCATCTACAAAAGGATATTTCTACTTCCCGTATAATTCAAGAGAATAAATTCCCTTCCATTCATTTTCATGGTATTGTGGTTTCAACCTAAATTGGCTTATGTTCTTTCTTTCTTGACATTATTCTTCCCTTCTTTTTTTCTGTACTCATCTAGCTGATTCTATTTCTCCCCATTACCATGGCAGAAATTTTGACTCAACTCTACCATCGTTAATATTAACTCCCTCTAAAATCTCCACCAAATCTCTCTATTCTGTCCAAATCACCAATTCGCTGCATTGAATGAGAACAATTTTCTTAGGTGGCCTACTTGTTCAATCAGACATTAGGAGGGAGAGGGAAAATCGGATATTTAACTAGTGACACAATAGAGCCAGAAAAAACTGATGCTGGTTATGCTGTTTGGGATGCTGAAAACTCCCAAACACATGTGTTAATTGGCCTTTGCAACAATTAGATGTAAAGAATGCTTTCTTAAATGGTGATTTGGAGGAAGAAGTGTTTATGGACTTACCACTAGGCTTTGAAGAAAAATTTGGAGAAAAGGAAAGTTTGTCGACAAAGAAGTCATCAGAATGGTTCAAGCAATCTCCCTAGAGCCCGGTTTGACAAAGTTTGCAAAGGTTGTAAAGTTTCAAGGGTATGTACAAAGCCAAGCCAATCATACAATGTTCTACAAGGATCATGAAAGGAAAGTGACAAGATAATAGTTTATGTGAGATGACATCATCACCTGAGATGATGTCGCCAGCTTGATAGACTAAAGAAAGCCTCGCTCGTGAGCTTGAAATCAAAAGATTTTAAGTCTCTTAAAATACTTTCTCGAACGGAGCTCGTGAGATCCAAGAAAGGTATTTTTATCTCTCAAAGAAAGTACATACTTGATTTACTAGGAGAGACAGGTTTACTTAGTTGCAAAGCAGCAAAACCCCTATAGAAGCAAATTTGAAACTTCAGCCTGCAAGTCTAGAAGAAATGGTTAACAAAGAGAGGTACCAATGCTTAGTTGGGAGATCGATCTATCTCTCCCATACACGTTATGATATTTCACTTGCAGGAGTGTGGTAAGTCAATTCATGCACTCACCTAATAAGGGACATTTTGATGCTATATACATAATTTTAAGGTACTTGAAAGGGACACTATGAAAGGGAATTCTATATGAAAATAATGGACATCTTCAAGTTAAAGTGTTTACTGATGCAGATAGGGGCAGAAGTGTAATGCATGTGAAGATCACCCGTAGATATTGCGGCTCTTTGTTAGGGAAATCTTGTAACTCGCAGTAAAAACAAAATGTGGTGGCTAGAAGTAGCGCAGAAGTCGAGCTTCAGAAAGGCAAGTAATACAGATCTATGAAGTTTCAGGGGTCAAACAATTTACCAAGAGCTTAAAACCACTAAATTCGACCGTGAAGGTTTTTGTGGTAACAAAGTCGCTATTGCAATCTCACATAATCCAAAGGTTTCATTATGAACTAAACATGTCAAGCCTCGACAAACACTTCATCAAGGAAGAAACTCGGAAAATGGATCGATTATCATGCCCTACATTCCCACCCTAAACAGTCGCAGCATTCTCACTAAAGGTTCACTTTCAAAGAAGCAGCTTGATAGTTTTGGTAAGCAGCCGCCATGGATGGCATCTTCCAACCAAATTTAGGAGATATGGAGAATCTACTTCCTTACATGGTCAGAAGTTTGGTCGTATATCAAGAGTCAACTAGATATCAAGAGGGCAAATTAGTTTTGTGATACTTGGTTGTATATTTTTGTAAATATAGGGATCCTATTATTTTCCTAAAAGTCGACCATATGTTTCCTTACATAGTCGTGAAATTAGTCGAATTGCATAATTGTATATTTACTTTACATAGTCAGAAGATTCTTTCCTATTTCATAGGTCAGACAGATCTACAAAGGGAGAGTATTTCTTCCCGTATAATTCAAGAGAAGAAATTCCTTTCATTCATTCTTCAAAGTTAACTCGGGATCGTAATTGTTTACTTATCTTTTCTAATAATTTCCGTCACCTCATAGCACGGAGTACGCGAGTGAAGATCAAGACAGACATGAATCACAAGGCCTTCACCTTCGCCGCCCTTTGTTCCATCGCACTCCGGCCCCTCCTCATCCACGCCTTTGGCCATCCAAACTCCTCTCCAAGTTTTAGAAGTTGGTTTCTCATTTTTCTTGTTTATTTTCACTTTATTGTGAGTCATGTAAGATTGGGAAACATACTCGTGTCTTGTTCCCAAAGTGCTTAGACCCTCGGACAAAGTCTCCTTTTGAACTTGTCCACACAAATGTTTCGGGTCCCTTTAGGTCTGAGTCTACTTTAGGATTGCCATTTCTAGTTATTTCTTTATGTATCGATTATTCTCGATGTACTTGGTTATTTTTAATGAAAACTCGAGTTGAGTTATTTTCTATCTTTAAAAAATTTCATGCTGAAATTTGAACTCAATTTGATACTTCAATTTGTATTTTGTGAAGTGTTAATGCAAAGGAATATTTCTCTATGCCTTTCTCTTCCTTTATGTCTCCACATGACATTCTTCAACAATCATCTTGTGCTTACACTCCTTAACACGAATGAAGTGGCGTTGAGTGTAAAAATTGTCATTTAGTTGAGACATCTCGCACCCTCCTCCTCCATCACAAGGTACCTCATCGCTTCTAGGTAGCTTCTTCCCAAGAACTACCTTATCCGGCGCGGGACCATCTTCTAAGCAAATTTCTTGTCGACCATCTTCTCCTAAGTGGACCTTCTCCATCTGACCTTTCTGGCTGGGACCTTCTTCTCTGCGGCCTTCTTCGTCTGGACCTTCCTCCGACGATTACCCCTCTATCGGGACCTTCTCCGACGAACCTTCTCGTTTCTCCTGTGGCACTAATCTCTTTCACTAAGCTAAATTTTTGTTAATGCCCCATGTCCACAAAACACAAGAACATACGGGGCTTTTCCCAACTCGTATTTTATTAACTCTTAAAATAGAAGACACTTGTGCAAAGGCTCCCACATATTGTCGGGATGCTCAATACTCTCAATGGATCCAACGCTCAATGTGTATTACCTAAGGCACGAAGCCCTTTATATAGTCGCTTCATGGGTCAGTCTCTAGTTCACCTATGACTCGGGAGTCCCACTCTTAACCTCGAAGTCTTGCTCCGGCCATGCGAGTCCCCCTGACTGGGGGAGTCCCGTCGATCAGATCTCCCCGCACCTCCACGCCACATGCCTCACCGCACACGACTGCGGACTCGCGCCCCAAGTCATGTGCCTCGTGCTCCGCAAAGGTGCTCGGGCGCCCAAGACATGCTTGCCGCCCAAGTTTGTCACGCCCAAAGCTGCCTTGCCTTGGGCCGCACGCTGTCCCATCTCTATATGTATCGGCTTTCCCCCCATTGATCTCAAGCCACCAAGTGTCGCGGCCGTGCCCCTCTAGTCGTATGCCATCAAGCCGCCGTTATGCACGCCCATCCAGTCGCAGTGTCGCTCTTCCCTTCAGGCATGCTCGCTCTCGCACAAGAGAGGTATGTTTTCCCATGTCGCGAGCTTCTTCCTCGCAAAGAATCAATGTATTTCTCGGGCTCTCGATCCACCTTACTTTCCCGCGCGCCGCGATGGCTAAGGTAGTGCCCACATGCCGCATCGTGCTCGGGTCATCTAGTCGAGGGGCTAACAGTGATCTCACAAAGGAAGTATATACGGAGCAACCGACCAGTTTTTGTTGCTTAGAAGGAGTCTGGTTTGGTATGTAGGCTACGCCATTCTTTATATGGTTTGAAATAGTCTTCTCAAGCTTGGTTTAGCTAGTTTAGCTCAGTGGTTTAGGAGTTTTGCATGCTTGGAGCAGGTGACTGGTCTAATTTTTTTATCATCATACCTCATGATGTTGTATTTATTTGATCGTTTATGTGGATGACACGGTTGGGTCATGTGTAGTGGCCAAGATGGTATTCTGTAAACTCAAACAACACCTCTTAGCCACTTTATTGTAAAAGATTGAACCCATACTTTTAGCATCGAGGTAGTGCACCCACCTCATGTGGTTATTTCTCAGAGGAAGTATAGCTTGGATATATTGAAGGACACTCGTATGTTAGGCTGTAAGCCTATAGGCATTCTTATGGATCCGAATGTCAAACTTGTACCAGGACAGGGGGAGCCTCTATGTGATCCAGGGAGATATCGACGACTTGTAGGTAAACTAAACTATCTCGCTATCACCCAGCCTGACATTTCTTTTCGTGTGAACGTAGTTAGTTAGTTCCTACTGTCACATAACTATTGGGATGTTGTGGTTTCTATTCTCTGTTATATCAAGGGAACACTTCGCATCAAGGTGTTTTCATGAAAACGTGCAGGTCATACCTGCATTACACAAGATGCATTGTGCAAAAATGTTTTACATCGTAGTATCAGGTGTTCATCGAGGTGATGCAAGAGCTTTTACCACAACAATTGGGAATCAATTTCATCAGGCAAAAATTTAGATACAGGAGGTTGCAAAACCTTTGGATCATCAAAGAGGCCTTTTTTAGACTTCATTTGGGACTCTAAAGGAGTTATGGTTGTGGTCAAGGCTTGAAGAAGGGTTTGACTAGTCAATATTATAATTTTTATGTATTTTCTAAGTCCTAGTTTGAGTTGGACTCTTATTAGTTGGTAGAAGAGTTGTTTTTAGTTTCCTAGTCAAAGTAGGAGTTGTTTTATTTAATTTCCAACATGATGTTTTACTAGAATTAGGAGTCTTATTTCAATTAGGATTACTAGACTTTAATTATGAGAGTCCTTTTTCAATTAGAATTAGGAAAATAAGGGGTTTATATATACCCCCCATTGTACTCTTTTATTCATTCAAAAAGTTAAATAATATTTTTAAGTTTCTCTTTTTATGAAGTTCTCCTTGCTCTCTCTATCTCTGAAGGATTCCTCGAGCTGCAGTCGCGCTTCTTATCCTCGCGCATTCCTTAAAATAAGTAAGTTCCTATCCTTCTACTTCTTCTACTCTTACCAATACCTTAACCTATACGTAACTCTTTTTTTCAACCTTCAACCCAACGTATTCCAAATCTGGTTCCATACTTTTAAGACCATCCTAAATACTTTATTTCATCATAAAATCCATGAAACCCACCATCCCTAATCTATAGAAACCCTAAATTCGTGCTTAGTTCTAACCTAACCTTAGATAAACCCTAAAATCGCAAACTACCTCAAAACACGATTGTTTTGCATCAAATCAAACCCAAACCTTTCAAAACTTAAAATTCTTCATTCTAAACCTTAATTCCATCAAATATAAACCCTAAATTAGCCCTATAACCTTTGAGAGTAGACTTATCCCTTACCCATCAAAGTTATATGTATACCCTTAAACTACCACAAACCCATGCCCTAACTTACCTAAACCCCGTAGATCATTCATCATGGTCCCATCCTTGCATCACAAGGTAACTTAGTATCCTAGAAGAGTAAGAAATAGGATGTAGTAGCCAAATTTAGTGTTGAAGCCGAGTATTGAGCTATGGCCTTAGCAACATGTGAACTCATATGGCTGAAGAATCTCCTCCGATAGCTAAGATTTGGGAAGAATGAATAGATGAAACTTATATGTGATAATCAAGCTGCCTTACATATTTCCTCTAACCCAGTCTTCCATGAGAGGACCAAGCACATCGAAGTGTATTGCCACTTTATAAGAGAGAAAATTGTATCAGGATTTTTAAACGACCAACTCTCTTAAAAGCTCAAGCTTTTAGGATTTGGGTTTAATATGAATATCATACTTTTTTAACACCCTCCTTCATGTGCGGTCCCATACCCGCACGTAAAAAGTCAAACAAACCATCAAATCAACAAATGAGGAATAAATTGCAGAGAGAGGTCTCGAACCTAGGACCCTCTGCTAGACCAAGCTTTGATACCATGTTAAACGACCAACTCTCCTAAAAGCTTAACTAGCAGACTACTAGTTTTGTCAACTCTAATGACCAACTAGCAAATAACTTTACTAAGTTTCTTAGAGGTCCTAGGATAAAGTATATATGTGACAAGCTTGGTGCATATGACCTATATGCTCCATCTTGAGGGAGAGTGTTAAGGATTAGTTTCCTAATCCAATTAGGAATCTTTTCCTTCTTTCCTCTTCTCTTTAGTTTCCTAATTAGACTCTAACTTTGTTTCCTTTTTTTCTCTAACTCTTGTATCAATATGTATATTCCCTCACTTTGTAAATTAATGAAAATCAAAGAATTCCTTTCTCTTCACAGCTCTAATACCATGTGTTTCCTAATTAATACCTTTTATTTATGAAGAAATTAAAGAAGATAAATAAACTAATAATCCCTATAATTAAATTTTTTTATTATAAATCAGGGATTATTCTTCTGATCTAATTTACAGCTATATACAATTTCCTAATCTAACTTACAAATATATATAAGAAACCCCAAATAGGAAAGTTTAGATTTCTAACAGTTCTAATGATAGATAGGTTATTATCCCTTCAGAATTTCGCCAGCACAACTCAAAGTATCACGTGGGATGCAAAGAGTAATTGTGTTTCTCCTGCTTCAGCTTGAACATGATTTTTTTTGATGATCAATTAGTGATCGTGCTTTCATTTTTCGGGTGATCGCTTGCATAAATCATGTGCCTAAATTGATTTATTTTTTATCCTTATAGCTAACTTGCGTTAATAATTTATGCTTGTTTCCATCTTTGCGAACCTTCCTTAATATTGTTGAGAATCATAGGATATTCTTAGAATATCCTCTGATTTCTTTCCTTCCTTTCTCAGACACAATATTTGTCCTTTTCAGATTGATTTTGTTTCCTTTTATGTCTTCCGATGTATATGAGAGTAGGTAGGATCTCATCGCTCACCCTATCCAATTAATAAGAAAACATAATATTCTTATATTTCTTCACATGGTACCAGAGCCATGGTTGGCTATTTTTAATGAAGAGTAGAACTGAGCTATTTTTAGTATTCCAAAAATTCTTTGCTAAGATTCGTAATCAATTTCATACTTCTATTCGCATCTTATGCCAGTGATAATGCCTTGGAATACCTCTTCGCTCTTTCTTCCTTTATCATCCCATGAGATTCTTCATTAGTCTTCATGTGCTTACACTCCACAAAAAAATGGGATGGCTGAGCATATGAATTGTCACTTAGTTGAGACAGCTCGCACTCTTCTCCTCTAACATACAATTCCTCAACGTTTTTTGGGTGATGCTATCTTAACCACTTGCTATATGATCAATTGCATGCTCTCTTCTATACTGGGTGATCAGGTTCCTCATTCTCTTCTCTTTCCTAGTCAACCCCTTTTTTGTCTCTCTCCGCGTGTTTTCGGATGCACTTGTTTAGTTCACATACTCGACTCCTGGCCAAGATAAACTTTCTACTAAGGTCGTGAAGTGCATCTTCCTTGGTTATTCACGCCTTCAACGTGGTTACCGTTGCTACTATCCCGATACACATTGATACTTCGTTTCCATTGATGTCACATTTTTTAAACATTCTTCTATCTTCTCTACCTCACCGCCTTCCATTCCCGAGGTCTTATCTCTACTCCCCATCTTCCCATTTCGCCTTCATCATTTCCGAGTCCCCAGCCTACTCCACCTCAACCGTTATAGTTTATACTCGCTTCGCTCAGTGCATCGACACTGTGCCTCCGCATGACCTCAACTTCTTAGTGGCGCCTCCTCCACACAACGTTGGTCTTGTCGTCTCCTGCTGATCCTCACATCTCCATTCGGAAAGCGTACTGCCTTCTCAGAATCCCCATCCTATTTATATTTTCTTGTCTTATCATAGTTTATCTTCACCACATTCTTCTTTTATTTCCACCTTGTCTTCTGTTTATCTTCCTAACACTATACACGAGGCCCTTTCTCATTCAGGTTGGAAACATGCAATGAAGAAATGGTTGCTTTGCATTCTCCTATCGCACATGGACCTTAGTCCCCTTACATGTCGGTGCAAGTCCTCATATCGCCTGGGCTTATACCTAAGATTGGTCCTGACGGTCAGTGGCTCGCCTTAAGGCTCGCTTCGTTGTCGCCATGGGTATACTCGTGATATAAGGGTCTGACATTTGGACATCTTCTCCCTCGACGCCAAGATGATCTGCTTGTTGTCTTCTCTTATCTATGGTTGCTATGAAATCTTCACCAGATAATGACATCGCTAACGCATTTTCTACTACACCCTACTTAGCGAAAGTATATTTGGAAAGCAACCTCTTGATTTGTTGCTCAGGGGGAGTTTGGTTTGGTATGTAGGCTACGCCGTTCCTTATATGGCCCAAAGCACTCCTCAAGCTTCGCTCGCCGCCAGCCAGGTACAGGAGTTCTAGAGGACTTCCTCGAGTACATCAGACCACTCGTTTTCTATCTTCATACTTTATCAAAGACAAAGGCATCTATCCGATTGCTTTATGTGGACTAAGATTGCTATAACAAAGTAAAGATCAAGATGGTATTTGAAAACTTAAACAACATCTCTTCAACCATTTTAAGACAAAAGACTTAGGGAAACTCAAGTATTCTTTGCGTGAGACGTATAACTCGCCTAATTCCTGATGTGGTTATGTCTCAAAGGAAGTATGTTTCTTGATATATCGAGGAAATTGGCATGTTAGGACTATAAACTCAGACACTCTACGATCCAACGCCGTTCGTTCCTATATGCGATCTCTACGAAATCTAGGGAGATATTGACGACTAGTGGGAAGACTAAACTACCTAACCATTACCCGACCGGACATTTCCTTTCCTGTGAGTGTAGTTAGTCAGTTCCTGCCGTCACCATGTGATAGTCATTGGGGTGCTGTGATTCATATCCTCCATTATATCAAAGGAACACCGGGGTAGGGGGTGTTATATGAAAACAAAGGTTACACCCAAATTGTTGGATTTCGTGGATGCAACCAAAGTGCACTTGCTTCGCGCATTGTGCACTCCACTTTAGGATATTGTGTATTATAGTTTATTCTAATCCCGAAAATTATGGAGTGGAAAAAGGTGTGCTACGAGGTGGAGAAGAAGAGGATCAAGGTAAAGTTTGAAGGAATCCAAGGAGGAACGTGGGTTTCGATAGTAGAAAAAAGTAGAGGTCGTATCTCTTTAGTGGGTCTTGAAAGAGAGGAGATAGTTTGGATACGGGAACAGTTGTAGAGGTTGTGGAACTAAAGGATTTTTTGGGTTTTATCAAAAAGTGCAGGGGGAAAACAAAGACTCATGTGCTGGAAATTTGTTTAAAAAAAAACGGAAGATTCATTAAGATCATGGAGTTTGCAACTAATAAAAAAATAATTTTGCCGGGTAGCTTCAAGGCGAAGGAGGAGGATGGAAAGCTTTAGAGGAGGCTCATTTATGTGCGCAGTTTTAGTATCGTTAGCAAAGGGAGGCATTTCAAGCTCCATAGTCCAAGGTGGAGTACTCTAGATCTCATACTATAAAGGTAGCCACGTATGGCTAGGAGAGGAGCTTAATGCTAGTTAGAAAATAGAGAGAGTTGTAATTTCAGAAAGAACAAATCTGCATAGACCGGTTTAATGAAGGGGAAGGCCATTGCAAGATTTTCGATGTGCTGAATGATATTCTCATAAACCTTTTTTATTACAAGGATGTTTCTTCGTGGAGTCAAGGGAGAAAGCTGAATGGCTTCAAGACCAAGGCATGGTGAAGGTTAATGGAGAAGTTGTTTCTTTAGGAAAATGGTCACTGCGAGTAACTCCACAGCTTCTGAAATTTCGCATGGAAGGTTAGAACTAAGAGGGTTGCCGTCACATTCGGGGATGAAACTTAATCGAAGCCTCATACGTAAACGGGGAGAGTTACGTAGATGGCAAAGGAGACTTCGCTTCACGGATTTGATAAAGGTTAGACTATGAGTGGAAATGCATCCTAAGGTGGTGCTACCTTATATCGATAGAGGTCCAAGATGGAGAATGGACCTTCACGCCTCCTCGATGACTGCCCCTGGAATGAAGAAAGAAAGAGTTTCAAAATACCGAAGTGGACTCGCTGGCAGAAGAGCCTAGCAACAAGGGAGGAGCTCCAAACAAGTCTAGGCAGCTAGTGGTGCAGTGGCTCAACGGGAGATAAAAGGACACAAATTTCGAGGCCCTTCGTGCTTAAGAAATTCAAATTCCAACTGCAGGGTCAAGTAAGAAAAACAAATTTCAAAGTAAGGAAGGAAGAAAGAAGACCCATATTTAATAAGATCCAACTTTAATATTAGGCCTAAGATAATAGCTAAGCCTAGAGAGAACTTTTTAAAAGCTAATAGCAAAGAGGCTCTAGTTAAAAAGGTCAGTCTAATTATACATTCAAGAGGAAAGAGAGAGATCAATGATTTATCACAAGCCCAAGTAAAAGAAAGCTCTCTTCCTCCTTTTAAAAGACCAACCCATGTGGAGAAAAGGGCTCCATACAAGCCGCCAATTTTCATCACTTCCATGAGCACCATGGCTTGCCCAGGAGAAATTCTTGCCGCAGGCTACCGAAGAGCCCTAGTTTCGCCCTCGAGTTTTGAGACAACGAAGTTTGTTACTACGAAGGGGCTCCAATGTTGATTGGGATTTTGGTCCCAAAAAACTGCTTTTTTCGCGATGGGTTTTTCCTTCTGCTTTTAGCAAAGGAAGAGCACTAGGATGAAGGGAAACCAAGTGTTTACGAGTCAAGCAGGTTTGTTCGCAGGCATTTCCCTCTCAGGCCTCCAAACTAGGTAAGCATTTCCTTCTGGCGCGATGTCGGTTCCTTCCTCTTCTTCAATTTCATTTATTTCTTTTTCTCTCCTCAGGTCGGAGTCTTTCGCCAACCTTGGTCCCTTGTTATACCAACCAAATTCTGAAGGAGTCGCAGCTGGGACTGCGGTGGAGCCGTCTTTAACTCCATGGTTGGCATTCCCATAACTAAGGTGTGGAGTCCTTGAGATACTTCACATTCACTTACTAAAAGAAGATTCTGGTCTCTAGAGACTTCAAGAGCAACCCATAAGTGCACGATGTCTCAAAAAGAGTATTTATCCAAGACCTTAATATCCTTATTCCGTAAGGTTTTCAAGTTCGTATTCTCCTTCGGAAAAGGACAAAGTACAAACTAATCTGCAGGGCTCGGGAATTTAATTATAAAGGAAGATCAGCGAAGGCTCAACTGTGGGTGGTAGGGAAGTTGCTTCTCAAGATAAGGTGTACGTTAGGAGAGAAAGGTTGACTTAGAGCTATCAACCAAGGAAGGTTTAATGTGTCTAGGAGAGTCTTGGGTTTATGCAGTTTTTTTATGAGGATTATAAGTTGGAATGTTCGAGGCTTGGGTTCTTATAAAAAGAGGAGTTTGGTCAAAAGGTTCTTAAGCTCCTAAGATCCAGATATTGTGATGCTTCAGGAAACAAAGAGAGAAAACTAGAACAGACGTTTTTTGGTCAGTGTTTGGAGAGGGAGAGGCAGAGATTGGGCAGTTCTTCCAGCTTGTGGGGCCTTAGGAGGAGTTGTGATCATTTGGGATTCAAGCAAGTTTGAGTGCGTTGAAAAGGTGCTAGGGTCCTTTTCTGTTTCAATTAAGTCGAAGTCTATGGAGGAAGGTTCTTTTTGGTTAACTTTAGTTTATGGTCCTATTATCCCGCTTTGGAGGAAGGATTTTTTGATGGAGCTTCAAGATCTTTATAACCTTGCTTACCCAAAGTGGTGTATAGGAGGGGATTTTAATGTGATAAGGAGGTCTGTTGAGAAATTGGGTGGCTCTAGGATTACTTTGAACATGTGACGCTTTGATGAGTGGATTAGAGAATTAGAGTTGTTTGATCCCCCTCTTAGAAATGCTTCTTTCACAGGATGTCCCTATTTGCAAGAGATTGGACAGATTTTTGTTCACATTTGAGTGGGATAATCTCTTCCCTCATTGTACCTAAGAGGCTTTACCAAGATGGACTTGTAATCACAACCCAATTTGTTTAGATACTAATCCTTTTAAGTGGGGGCCAACACCATTAAGATTTGAGAACAGGTCGCTTTCATTCAGAGTTTAGGAAGGTTTTTCTACACGGCAAGAGGGCCAAGAGGATGGGTGGGAAGGGCATAAGTTTATGAGGAAATTAAAATTCCGTGAAGTCCAAGTTAAAAATTTGAATAAGGCAGCTGAGACTTGAAGGAAAGGAAATTGCCATTATTTCGACATCAAAGAATTGATTTGTTAGAACAAAGGGAGTATAATCAAGATATTTCTTGCTGAGGAGTTTGAGAAAGAAAGAGCTTAGGGATGTCTGGTTAAAGGAAGAAGTTCATCGAGACAAAGTTCTAGGACTAAATGGATCAAAGAAGGATAAACCTTAAGTTCTTCTTACGAGTGGTAAAATGGAAGGAGGAGTTAAATTCATTAAGTCTTTGGTGACTGAAGATGGAGAGAATCTAAGTGGTAGTGATGACATTTCAGAAGAGATTCTGAAATTTTTTAGAAGGCTTTACACTAAACCTGAAAGAAATTCTTGAAGAGGAGGTGCGCTATGCAGTCTTTCAACTGAATAGGGATAAGGCCCCAAGTCCTGATGGTTTTACAGTGGCATTGTATCAAGAGTGTTAGGATGTAATCAAAGAGGATCTAATGAAGGTATTTCAAGAGTTCTATAACTCTGGGATAATAAATCAAAGCACTAATGCCATCTTCATAGCACTTGTGCCAAAGAAGAGTCAATCTCACAAGGTTTTGAATTTTAGACCTATTAGCTTGGTTACAAGTCTTTATAAGATAATAGCTAAGGTTTTATCAAGGAGGGTGCGCAAAGTTATCCATGAGACGATTTCTACCTCTTAAGGGGCTTTTGTCAAGGGAGGCAAATTTGGATGCGCTTTAATAGCGAACTTGGCTGGGTGGATTAAAAGAGAGTATCTTGTGAGTGAAGGAATCGTGATTTAAATCAATTTTGAAAAGGCGATGATAATGTGGATCGGGGCTTGAGCATGTCTTAGAACTAGAAAGGTTTTGGTACCAAAATGGAGATATTGGTAGAGAGGTTGTTTATCCTCTACAAGTTTTGCAATCCTTGTGAATGGAAGTGCTAAGGGATGGATTAAAGCATCTAGAGGATTGAGACAAAGAGACCCTCTTTCTCCCTTTCTTTCATGCTATGGTCAGACGCTCTAAGTAGAATGATTTCCTTAGTGGCATAAGAGCAGGGTCTGGGCCGAGGGCTTCAATGGAAGATATAGACTAGAGTGTATTTCAGCTACAAATGACACCCATTTTCTTTCTAAGGCCTCGTTAACTTTTACGTAATCTCAAGATCATCCTTTTAGTCTGTAGGTGTCAGGTTTGAAAATAAACTTAGAGAAAAGTTCCATCAGGCATTAATACAAATCAGAGATGGTCTCTCGCTTGGCTTCCAACTCGATTGTCAAGAGACTGAGTGGCCATCGGGTCTCTATATGGGTTTACCTGGGGTGGGAATCCAAACTCAATAGGTTCGGGATTCGTGGTTGGAAAAGTATGGTGAAGGTTAGATGGATGGAAAAATGCCTGTTTGTCGTTTGGGGGGAGAATTACTTTGATTCAGTCCTGTTTGTCTCACATTCCTAGCTATTTTTTATCTCTCTTTAGGTTTCCAGGCTTGGTAGCTAAAAGACTTGAGAAGTTGTAAAGAAACTTCCTTTGTTCTGGAACAGGGGTAGGTGTTACCATGTATAGATGCTAAAGACTAGGAATCTACCATGTATAGATGCTAAAGACTAGGAATTTATGTATAGATGCTAAAGACTAGAATTCCGAGAGGCCATATGTAATGGGTGGATCGATGGACTCAAAGGGAACTTTTCCAAGAAAAACTCCTCGTATTTTCCTCGTTATCTAGCATTTCGACATGGTATCGAGCCCTGGGCTCTGATTTCTCGGTCCTGCTCGGAATAATTTTTTTCTCTCGCTTTGTGGGTTTCTCTTTGTCTCGACGACTCCGGGTTCCATATCGTGTGTTCTCTGCTCTTCTGGCTACGCCCCGCGGTGTTCTAGTTTCTTGCTCTTATTTCTAGTGCCTTTTTCCGTCAGGGTTTTCTAATTTATAATTTTCAGCATTTGGTCCATCATGCCATCGATAGCCGGAAGCATTCTATTCGGTTTATCGGTAAAATGATTCACTGAGCTCCAATTTAAATTAGTCATTAAAGGAAAAGAATCATGGGCCATCTCTGATGGAGTGTTCCCGCACCTCAAGGTGCCGGTGGCTTTGTCTAAGTGGGAAATTCATGATGCTCCTAAGTTATGACTGCTCCTTAGCTCATTGAAGTCTCACCTTGTTCTCACCTCCCAGGCCTTATAAACTGCCGGCCGCTATGTGGACTTATCTAACACGGTTTACAATCAAGACACCTGCTAAACGATTTCATTCGAGTATGAGATGGCTAATTTCACACAAGGCGCTTCCTCTATCGAGGAATATTTTTGGTTTTCAAACTCTTCGGCCGACTATCAGCGACATTGTTTATGCTAATGTTCCCACTACGCCTCTTCATTGGTCCGAGAAGTGCATGCCACCGAAGAAGCGGCGAATCAATTCTTGATAAATTCACGACTTCGACTTTGAAATTGCGTTCTAATCGATGAACCGTCATCACGTCCCATCTACGGATGCTTATTTGAGTGAACTTCTTTGTGAGAACAGCGTATCGTTACTGGCGCCATAGAACATCGGGCTATTGTTAGTGCACCTGTTTCTCTGGCTTATGCAGCACAGGGGAGACATACGGGTAGAGACATGCGTTCTGTTCAGTGCTTTAGTTGTAAAGCTTTTGGCATGTGCTCGGGATTGTCCACGAGAAGTTACGTAACTCTTTATGAGAAATAGGGTCATATCATCTCACCTTTGTCTATTCGTACGAAGGAGACGAGTGCTGCTTATCATGCCTCCACTTCTTTGCCTCTAGTTCTCTTGCATTACTGTTGCCTGCTTTGTTGTTCCTCTTCCTGCTCTACGATATGTATGACGAGCCACACTCACTCACGAGAAGTAGTGCAGTAGATGATCCATTACGCTTCTTTTGGGCTCTTAGGTAATCATGTAAAGTTTCTTCTAAGCCAGTATTTTGACTCTGGAGCCTGTACCATGACTAATCTTGTTCACTCTTTCGATCTCGAAATTATGATGGAAATCTAAAATTAACACCGGCGATGGCGGCTCTACGCACTTGTCAGTCTTTATTGGTGATCTTTCCTCTTTCTTAACTATGTTTTGTGTCTCCTAACCTCTCCACAAATCTTATTTGTTGGATTAATTGGTTGATAACAATTGTAATGTCCATTTCTCCGTTACGGATTTGTGTGGTGCGGGATCAAGTGTCGGTCACCGGTGATCGCGAAGGGGCACAAAGTGGGACTGACTCTTTCCTCTTCATTTCTCCTTCCACTTTTATTCCTAGTTTTCCTTTACTTTCATTTGCATGTAATATTTGTTGTTACAGATGGATGTGATCATAGACATCCTAGGCCACCCAGTACGATGTTCTTCGTACTTTGTTTAATTACGGATTATTGGGAAATAAAGCATGTTCTTCTATTGATCTTTCTTTTGATTGTACATCATTACAAACTTAGCAAAAAGTAAGGATTCTACCTTTTCCTCATCATGCATCTAGGTGCCTCACAATGTTTTGAGCTTATTCATAGTGATGTTTGGGGGGATTACTGTTGTTTCTCATCGCATTACAGAGTACTGTTACTTTCATTGATGACTTTAGTCGCTTTACTTGGGTTTACTTCCTCCCGGGCTAAGGGTGAAGTTTTTCGGTTTCGCTTTCTTGCACTCCCTTGAGACTCAATTCTCACTAGCATCAAAGTGTGCGCTCACGATTCGGCGGTGAATACATGTCTGCGAGTTTGAGTTTTCTTCAAAGCAAAGATCATCTCTCGGCGTTCTTGTCATGACACCCGCAACCACGGTGTTCTTTGAGAGGAGAAAAATCGCCACCTTCTTGATAGCCGTGGAACTCTTTTACTTGAATCATCACCGTTCCTCCTCGTTTTTGGTGTGAAGCTCTTTCTACTGCAGTTAATTTGATCAATTGCTTACCCTCTCCTACGACAAATCATGTTTCTCCTTTCTCTAAGTTGTTTGGTCATTCTCCTTTATATTCTGATCTTCGTATATTTGGTTGTGTTTGTTTTGTGCATCTCCTGCACTCTGAACGATATAAACTTCTTGCTCGATCTGACCAAGTGTGTTTTCCTTGGTTATGCTATCCCTCACAAGGGTTATGTTTGTTATGATCCCCATGCTTCTCGTATACGGGTTTCGAATGTGATCTTATTTGAAAATCAATATTTCTTTCCATCTCATGTTCAAGCGTCATCGCATTTGTCTCTCTTACGCCTATTTTTTGAATCTCCTGTTGTGGAGCGGTTCAAAACCCTAGTTTGTGTATGAGAGGCGTGAGTAAACCAGAGTGCAGTTCCACTTCCTTTGTGCCTCCTTCCAGATCCTTGACTTGGCGCTGATCACGCTCCTGCTTTCCACCGCTCAACCGTCGATTACTCTTCCTTCTCGACCCCTTAATTGGTATGGTTTATTCTCTCTTGTCTCTCTTGTCGCTACTTTATCCACTATTTCCATTCCCTCTTGTTACAAACAGGCCATGGAACATGAGTGTTGGCAAATTGCAATGCAAGCAGAACTTCAAGCACTTGAGGAGAACCACACTTGGGATATTGTTCCTTGTCCTCCTACAGTCAAACCTATTGGGAGTAAATGGGTTTTTTCTGTAAAACTTCGTTCTGATGGTTCTTTGGATCGGTACAAAGCTCGCCTTGTAGCTCTAGGTAACAAGCAGGAATATGGGGTTGATTATGAGGAGACATTTGCCCCTGTTGCCAAAATGACCACGGTTCGAACCATCTTAGCTATTCTTCCGCAGTCATAGGCGAATACATCAAATGGATGTGAAATGCCTTTCTTCATGGTGATCTCAGGAGGAGAGATTTACATGATGCTTCCCTACGAACATGACTACTTCTTCTCCTCATGATGTTTGTAAGCTGGTAGTTCTACGTATGGGCTCAAGCAAGCACCCTGCGCTTGGTTTGAGAAGTTTCGCAGTACATTTCTTTCCTTCAGTTTTACACAAAGTCAATATGATTCTTCTCTCTTCCTTCACACATCTACGTCGGGTATAGTTATTCTCTTGGTTTATGTGGATGATATTATCATTCTTGTAGCGGCTAATGGTTTGATTACTAAGCCCCCGACGGCGATTGCATGCGACTTTCCATATAAAGATCTTGGCGACTCACATACTTCTTAGGATTGGAAGTTCGATTATCGAGTCCCATGGCAGCACCGTGAACCGGCATAAGTATATTGACTCTTATCGCTTTGTGGTTTTGGAGGACGCTTCTTGTTGATACTCATGGAGGTAAATGTCAAATACAGGAAAGATGAAGGGGACCTTCTGGAAGAACCTACTCTCTATCGGCGCTTGGTTGGGAGTCTTATCTACTTGACCTGATATCTCCTATGCTGTTCATCAGGTCAGTTAATTTATGTCTTCACCTCGGCATCTCCATCTTGCTGCAGTTTGCCGCATCATTCGTTATCTTCGAGGATCACCTTCTCGAGGGTTGTTTTTTCCTACCGACACCTCTCTTCAACTTGTTGCCTATAGTGATGCCGATTGGGCTGAGTGTCCGGATACACGTCGATCTACTACATGTTGGTGTATGTTTTTAGGTGATGCATTAATTTCTTGGAGATGTAAGAAACAAGATTGTGTTTCTAAATCCTACTTGAGGTGAGTAATAGTGCCATGTCTCACCTTTGTTACGGGTGTATGGCGGCGTGATCTCTGGAGGAGCCCAGGTTTCCCTCGGATTCACTTCTACTCCTCTTCATGCGGAATGCTGCTGAGTGCTATTGGGTGCCACGATCCGTTTTCCATGAAAGCACCCGAAGCACATTGAAGTTGATTGTCATTATTCGAGACACTTTGGAAAGTCGGGTGATATCTCTTCCTCCATATCTCTTCGATCTCAAGTGGGTGATGTCTTCCTGAAGCTCTAACTTTCGGCAATGACATCAATTTCTTGTTGGCAAATTGTTGCTAAGCGACTTACCGTCGGTGAGGATGTTCATGTATAGATGCTAAAGACTAGGAATCTACCATGTATAGATGCTAAAGACTAGAAATCTACCATGTATAGATGCTAAAGACTAGGAATTTATGTATAGATGCTAAAGACTAGGAATTTGAGAGACTATATGTATGGCGGACTGATGAAATCAAAGGGAACTTTTCCAAGAAAAACCTCTCTTTGTATTTTTCTGTTATCTAGTATTTTGACAGTAGGTAAGAAGGATCATCTTTTAGGTTGGGAGGTTGTGTGTGGATCAAAGGAGCAAGGAGGTCTAGGTCTTGGGAAGATATACTTGAGGAACCATGCCACTCTTTGGGAAAATGGCCTGGGTTTCCTCGAAAGGAGTGAACTTTGGCATGAGGTTATAGCCAGTATTTATGGGACACATCCAAATGGATGGGATGCCAATATGGTGGTTAGATGGTCTCACAAATGTCCTTGGAAAACTATAACTCAAAATTTTCACTTATTCATTCATCATACTCATCTTGTGGGGGGGAATGGGGAGAAAATTAGATTTTGGGAAGTGACTCGCTGAATTCGTAGCATGCACAGGGTAGAGATTTGGTGCTCGGAATCAAAAATATTTATAAACCTAAACCTCTTACTGCCGTAGCATAGCTACTACAGTATAGTGGCTCTAGGGTCGAACACAGGGATGGATTTTCTTCGTGTAGGTAACCAACAGTTGATTTAAAATGGTGATGTCACTTTGGATTTTAGGTTTTTTCATAAAAACAGTGGGATTGGTAATGTGAGGACTGCAAGTAAAATATAATAAAATGTAAAAAGAATTCCTTGAAGTCTCGGGCCACTGGGTTTAAGGTTCTAGGGAAACTGAGAGGTCCTCGGGTCCATTTCCTCGCGTTGGGGAGAATGACCTATAGTCATTTCCTGAACCGGATCTTCGTTTAACTATAAAACCGAACCCTAATAGCTTTCCTCTTGAGAATTAGCATTTATTGGTCATTAATGTTTCAAGACAGTAAAAACTGATCCTTCGATCTACCCTACAGTGACAAATAAATGGCAACTAAACGAGCATCATTGGATCTAGTAATAAGCATCCACTGAACCTTAAAAGATTGCCAAGTATTGGTCAATCAGGATACATCGAAAGGATTTAAACCTATAGTGAGAGATAGAGGCATAAATGACAATAAGTGCTTGCGTTAAAAACAAGAGGACCCCGACAGTTTACCTCAAATGCCAGCCCCAGCCATTTTACTCTTCAAGGATCGGAGGAGCTTAGCCAACCATCCTGCGAGTTGTCATCACTCGGGGGTGTTTAATGACCCGAAAGTGAGAAAATGAGGAAGAAAATAAGTGGGAGGAAATTTGGCTTTGCATGTAAAATTAATGCATAGTGATATGCATCTGAGCTTGGCGGGGCTTATATCTTTGCTTAGAATCAAAGGGGAAATTACAAAATGTATAAACTACCAATAATACAAAGAAAGTACTGGGAATAAGGTACAAAAGGCTGGTAAAAAACGAGGTCGACAAGACACGGGAAGCGGGTTGCGAAAGTCGCCTTTGCAGAAATTTCTTGTGTTTTGAATTCTTCTATTTTCTGCTCTAATTTCTCTCTGACTTTTGACCTGCAACTCCGAGTTCGGTTTGGATTCTTCGCGTTCGAGTCGACTCGATGACTTTAGCCTAATTTAGCTTGCAAAACTACTAAAATAGCCACAAAATGCGATCAGTAGTGTAGTTGGGACCTTGGTGTGTCAATTGAGTTATTTAAGTTGATTAGTACACAAAAAGTGCTCAAAACCTACAATAAACATGGTTCAAAATAGCACTATTTGGGCACTAATCAGGAAGATTTATGGTTGGGTGATCAACCACTTTGTGCACAATACCTGGATCTGTATAGAGTCATTCCTTCGAGAAATTTGACAATTTCAGTGGTTCTTGGCTCTTCTCCTCCTTCCACCTTGAACCTAAATTTTCGGCGCAATCTTATAGATACGGAAATTGAACACTTCAAGAGGCTTTTGCTTTCTCTTGGTTCTTTGCATCTATCCCCTTTTATAGCAGATTCAAGAGGTTGTTCTTTGTCATCCACATGTGTGTTTACTGTCATCCACATCTATTCCCTTTTGTCATTTCAATGGTTTGTTTGGCAAGAGAGAAATGCGAGAATTTTCGAAAACAAAGAGAGAGTTGAAAGGGAGGTGTGCGATCTATTTTACTTTTATTCATCTTTGTGGGTTTCTTGTACCAAGGCCTTTTGAGGGGTTCCTCTTCCTCTTTCAGTATTACAGTTAGATTGGGCAGTAGTTTTTAATTCTTCGCCTTAGCTTTGGATTTGAAAGTTCCTGTATTGTAGAAAGGAAACCTCTTCCTTCCTTTGTAATCTTATCTTCTATTTAATATATTATTTTTCGTTTTTGATAAAAAAAAAGGATATTGTGTATTTATTGGAGACAACTTAATATCTTGGAAAAGTAAGAAACAAGATGTAGTGGCCAGGTCTAGTGCTGAAGCTGAGTAACGAGCTATGGCTTTGGCAACTTGTGAACTTATTTGGCTCAAACAATTTCTTCAAGAGCTAAGATTTGGGAAGGATGGCCAAATGATGCTTGTGTGTGATAATCAAGCGGCCCTACACATTGCTTCCAACCCAGTCTTGGATGAGAGGACCAAACATATTGAAGTGGACTGTCACTTCATTCGAGAGAAGATTGCCTCAGGATGTATGACTTCTAGTTTCGTCAACTCAAGTGACCAACTAGCAGACATTTTCTCACTAAGACTCTCCGAGGTCCAAGGATTTAGTTCATTTGTAACAAGCTTGGTGCATATAACCTATATGCTTAAGCTTGAGGGGGAGTGTTGAGAATCATAGGATATTCTTAGAATATCCTCTGATTTATTCCCTTCATTTTTTGTACAATATTTGTCCTTCATTTTTGTACTTGATTTGTTTCCTTTTTTTATGTCTTCTTGATATATATAAGTAGGTAGGACCTGTACTGTTCAATTTATCCAATCAATAAGAAAAACATCATTTTCTTATATTTCTTCACAAATATGAATAAAATTTTTCATTAAGATTCTCAAAATGGATCTTTAGGAAAGCTAGAGTGAGGTTGCTTTGTTGAAATGGCACTTACTGCCTTTTTATAAAAATTTGCTGAAACGTATTTTGAAAAACCTCACTTTACATGATTTTGAGGCATTTGGACTTTTTGAGTTTGAAGAAGCCACTACATCATGGCATTAAAGAGCAAATAACAATTATGAATGAAATCGGGAAGTAATATTTGTTCTTTCGTTGGGCCTCAAACATGATTATTAGTCATTGGTCTTGATTATGATTATTGGCCATTACTCAAAGGTGTCTACAGTTTCAAGATATTTCTTTTTTTTTTATTTCTTAATCTGTGTATGGTAGCGTGATCCAGATTAGAGCCCACTGATGCTGATAATATTGGTTGATACATGTTAGCCAATAATTTAAACCTAGAATTTTTATAATCTATTTGGGTGTTACCCATGCCCTTCTTTTGGTCTTATCATAATTCTTTTTCAATACCACAAGAATAAGATTTCCTTCTGGTGATATGGATGGTCTAAGAAAACGAATAAAATGGTTTGAGAAACTCTATTGTTTGTATCTTCTTAAAAACTTATACTACTGAATTTCATTGAGAGCATATAGGCTTTGTTCTTGTTATAGATGGCTGCATTCAACATCCAAGAGGCCTTAATGTGGAAGGAAAAAATCGAGTTTGTTATTGATCAGGTTTGTTCTCTTGAGCTTATATATTTTACTATATATATATATAAATTTTATTTCTAAATGTTTATAGTAAGAAGTTACTTTCTTTTCATGATTGGATTCTTCAAAACATTTTGTCCTCATAATTTTGTACAAACAATCAATTTTGCAGCGAACCTTAAATTAGTTATTTATTTTTCATAAAGGTCCAATGGAAAATAACTTATTTCCCCTCCTAACCTTTTTTGTTGTTTATATTTCTTATCAAGAGCATCTTAATGATTAAGAACAAGTAGTTTAAGGGAGTGACTGCATAATCATTATTTACAGCATCAAGGATCTTCCATTTCTGATGGTAACAGATACACTTCATATGATAACAATTTAGCATTGGATAGTATGAAGATTGGATATCACTCAGACCATGAAAGTCAGTAAGTATCTTCTACTATTTTCTCTTTTGTGTTGATTTTACTTTTACAAATGAAATTTTTGTCATCATTAGCAGCGAAGGCTATTCCTCTAGGAAAAGATCCCTCTTCTGTCATACAACTTTAAACAAAATGTCTTTTTTTCATGGCAACCTTCATCATACTATGTCAATTAGCAGTTATGGAAACATCTACAAACATAATGGTATGCTATTATTGTATAAATCATCCAATTCAATTGTATATCAACAATTAGTGTTTGCATGGGCATTTTTAGCTTGAAATTCATTGTTGGTCTATCCCTAATAGCTTAAATTTTAATGTAACTAGTTACAAAAACTGGTATTAGATCTCTAATCTTAGGTCTTGTGTTTGAACCTCTTTCATAATGGTATGGTATTTAAGTATGGTATTTGTCACCTTAGACCCGGTTTTGAGACTGCTCGACTTAGAGTTTCCATTCGAAGTACACACAGATGTGTCGGACAGGGCCCTAGGTGGTGTGCTGGTGCAAGAGGGGCACTCGGTAGCATTCGAGAGTCGGAAGTTGGATGTAGTGGAGCAAAGGTACAACACCCACGAGAAAGAGATGACTCCGATCATCCATTACCTAGAGACGTGGAAGCACTACTTGATGGCAAGAGTTCTTGGCCGACTTTGACTTCGTGTGGGTGCACAAGCCAGGTTGACACAACCAAGTGGCAGATGTGCTGAGTAGGAAGGAAGTTGCGAGCTATGTGGGATAGTTGAGTCGAGTTGTTGCAGACTTCCACAGGCTTGGTAGACGAGAAGCTCCATGAGACTCTTTACATATCAAAAATTTGGTTGACGGGTGAAGATGGCACCATGAGGTGATCTTGGCTAAATTAATTTGCTTTAGCCCCGGGAGGAAGAAGAAGCTTTATGTCTTGTTGAAGGAGGCATGATACGAGGTGGGCTGGTCACCCCGGAAAAGAGAGGACATTGGCATTGCTTGCACGATCTTTCCATTGGTCCAAGATGAAGGAAGATGTGCAAGCCTATGTCAAGACATGCCATGTTTGTCAAGTTGCCAAGATCGAGCAGAAGAAGGAAGCGGGTTTGTTGCAGCCCCTGCCTATTCCGGAGAGACCATGACAGTAGCATCTATGGACTTCATTAAGCGCGGGTTCCAGAAGGTGAGGGCTTGGTCGGTTTGGTAGTGGTAGACAGGTTCTCTAAGTACGGTGTCTTCATACCAGCCCTGGTTGAGTGTCCAGCTGAAGAAGTAGCGCAGATCTTCTTCAACAATGTTGTGAAGCATTTTGGGATGCTCGAGGACATAGTGAGTGATCGAGACACCCGGTTCACAGGCAGGTTTTGGGTTGAGTTGTTCAAGATGTGGGGGACCGAGTGCAAGTTCTCTACTGCTAATCGCCCTCAAACCGACGGCCAAATTGAGCAAGTGAATCAAATGCTTGAGGAGTACTCGCGCTACTATGTGACAACCACTCAAACAAATTGGTTAGAACTTCTTGAGCCCATGTGGTGTCTTACAACCTTGCATCAGTTTATGCGAGATGAGCCGCTTTTGAGGTAGCAATTGAGTTCCAACCTAGCACGCCCTTGGATGTGCTAGTTTCGGAGTGCAACTTTGAATGTGATGTAAGCCTACTACATATAAAGTTTGCTAAGACTCAACGAGATTTGCCAATTGAAGCCAGTAATGACCTTGGTGAAGGCAAGTAGACGCATGAAGAAATTTGCAGACAAAGGGAGGAGGCCTTTGGGTGAGGAAGGAGAGTCTTTTCAAACTAACTCCCCTATTTTGGAAGAAAATTTGAAATAAATAGTTTCAAAGAGGTTTGATACCGAAGTATGATGGCCCCTTTGACATTGTGAAGCGCATTGGGTACGTGGCCTACAAGCTAAAGCTACCCAAGAGGTTACAGCTTCACCCGACATTCCATGTAAGCTTCTTGAAGTCTTATCATCTTGATCCTAGTTTGGACAGAGTGCAAGCAAAGGGGAACCCGCCTATGATCAGAGTCGAGTTCGGCAAAGAGATTGTGAGCATCCTACAGGATAGGAAGATGGACAACTGGAAGAACAAGTGGACCAATTACTTGATTCATTGGAAGGGGACGCCCTTCGATGAAGCAATTTGAGAGAAGGGTGCCACCTTATGACTGTTTGAAGACCAGATCAATGAGTATGCGTGGCTGAAGTCGACGAGGAGGGCGACTACCTTTAGTCGGGGAGGGTTTGTTAGCCCCTCGACTAGATGACCTGAGCTCAACGTGGCATGAGGGCACTGCCTTGGCCCCATGCACACATTAGGGAAGGAGATCAAGATAGATTGTGGGAAGCGAATGCTGGCATGGGATGAGAAGCTCGGCAGCATAGCGCGTGAACCAAGCATGTACAAGAGGAAGGCAAGCTTGCGGCCTAGCTAGGATGTGCACAGTAGCAGTCGTGGCACTCACAGCGTGGAAGGGGCCTAGGGCGCGACACTTGAAGCAAAGAGGAATCAGTGTGGGGGAAGCCTGCCTTTTATAGGCACGGAAGCCTTGGGTAGTAGGCCTCCTAATTGGAGTGCAACAAGGAGTCCTGCGGCATAAGGAGTCCTATGGCATTAGGATTTCTGATCAGGAAAGACTCTTATTCCAAGAGGGATTTGCATGGCTTTGCTTAGGAGTCCTGATCAAGCAAGACTCCTAGTCCAAGAAGGATTTGCACTGGCTGAAGATGAAGACTTAGAGTTTGAGTAGGACTCTTAGTCATATTTGTACTAGACTGCCCACGTGCAACATATATAAAGGGCCTGCGTGCCCACTTGGTAAATCATTCGAGAATTGGATCCATTGAGAGCATTGAGCATCTAGACCATGTGTGGTTTCGCATGAGAGTCCTAGATTTTTAAGAAGTTAACAAAAATACGAGTCAAGAGAGCCTCGTGACGCTCGTGCATGTCTGGTGTAATATGGGGTAATAGGTTACCGTGGTGTTAGCCCTCGACTAACAAACTAATTCACGATTATGGGTGTCGCTAGCCCCACGCACATCGGTGCTGAGATCATAAATTCCGGCGAAGCAAGTGTCGCATCGATGAGAAACTTGGCAAAGATAGTGCGAAGCCAAGCACGATTACCTAGGAAGGTAAGGAAGCCATCTTAGCCGGACGCTGACAAGAGTACGCGGCACTCACGCTTAAAGGGAGCCGGGCCACACTCAAGCAAAACGAAGATCGAGCGGGAGAAGCCTCGCCTTATATGTGAGTCGAGAGCCTCGGGCAAATAAAGTTCCTAATCGAGTGCAACAAGGCAACCCACATAGTGAGCCCTGCAACACAAGGAGTCCTGCAAGACAAGGATTTCCTAAGGCGATTATTGTGGGAATTCGAGCAGAAAGATTCCTAGTTCAAGAAGGATTCTGATATTTGCATAGAGTCTCCGACAGTGCAAGACTTAAATCGAAGGATTCACTGGGTTTGTAGATTGAAGTACTCTGTGGTTAGAGCAGGGACTCTAGGATTGCCTCGGGGCAGCCTATATAAAGGGCTCAAGGTGCCCACTCGATAAATCGCCATGGTCTCTTCGGATAAAGTAGTGGGGTCGTGCCAGTTCGCCTCCTTTTTCCGTTTGGTCTTGTCTACTTAACAACATGACATGTCTTGACATAGGCTTACATGTCTTCCTTCTTCTTGGGCCAATGGAATGACCGTGCGAGCAATGCTAATGTTCTCTCTTCTCCGGGGTGACCAACCCACTTTGTACCATGCGTCTCCTTGAGCAAATCCCATCTCAGTTTGCTTGAAGGCACATAAAGCTTCCCTCCCGTGAAGTGAAGCAACTTATTCTCTAACTAGTAGCGCCTCGTGGTTCCTTATTTCACCTGCTCTTCTAGCCTTTGATATGTAGAGTCTTATGGAGCTTCTTGTCTTACTCGCTCGGTGAAGACAATATAATACACAACTTTGATATACTAAACTAGGAAGACAATCAAATACCTACTTCTCTAATCAAGCTATTCCTAATTAGGTAGTATGTATTCACATCCTAGCTATTCCTACTAGGTAGTATATACTTTACAACCTAGCTATTTCTAATTAGATAGTATATATTTTACAGCCTAGCTGCCGATGAGGCCTAGCTATTCCTAAGTAGGTAGTAAATATTTAAAGCCTATAATTTACACCCTTTAATTCCATAACAATCATATTGCAATATTGTTTGAGAAATACAACGTTATTAATTGTCATCTTGTTCATCAAATGTTTGCGCTTGCACTTCCCTTGCCTTACATTTTTCTCTGTTTAGTTTTTGGACTCCTAGTAACACTCACTTGGCGTCACTTGCATTTTTTGTCTCAGTTCTATTTTATCTTTCCTCTGTATAGGAAATATTTTGAATACCATATTACTTTCTGATACTTAGGCTTCTTTTCATACTTTTAAGTTAACTGTTGTTTGCATTTACCGAAAATGTGCTCAAAATTTTTTCCTTTGAAATGTCTTTACAGTTATAGTGCACTGGAAGATGAAGATGATTGTGGTCCTCGATCACACAGAAGAACAACATTTGGAAATGGTCTGTCTAAATTTCAAAATTTTTATTAGTTCTCTTATTCTGTATCGTGTTTTGGAGACACTTTGGATAAATATATGATTGGCAGGTCCCACTGAGTCAGAACTTGATTGGACAGGAAGGTTTGATGAAGATTTGTTGAATATGATAAACAACAATCTAGTTTTTTCTGGAAAGCATTGGCGCCTTCTTCAATGCCAGAATGGCAAGTTGTTTGTTGTCTATTATTAAGTTCTCTCTCAATTGTGTGATGGTCACGATGATATATTATAGATGAGGATTGGATTATTTAGACCTGAGCTACACTTCAATGACATCATGAATAACTAACAATAGTTTAGACAAATTATTGCAGGACTTCGCATTTTTGAGGAACTTCTTGAAGCTGATTACCTTGTATATAGTCCATTTGGATGTACTCTGTAGTTTCCTTTTTTATCAGTTAATTAAGAATTTCTAGTTATTTTGGTTCTGTTATTTTACATGCAGCCAAGGAGCTTTAGCAGAGCAATGGGGGCTGTTGGTGTTGTGGAGGCTTCCTGTGAAGAGATATTTGAGCTTGTGATGAATATGGATAGCACACGGTTTGAGTGAGTATTTTCCTTGGTCAACATTTGAGTAGCTATTTTTCTTTTTCAGTTAAAACTCTATTTTTTCATTGTTATTAATGTAAAATTCTTACTGGCATACTTCATTAAATAACGACTTCTTGGGAATTGACAGTTCTCGATTAAATCTCTCCAACTACATTCTTGCTTGTTTATTAATTATCACATATTTGGTAAGGCTTTATCAAACGATGCCAAAAAATAGTACAAAAATACTGGTTAGAAACTCACAATTTTACCACATAGTTATGGTTAATGGTTTTTCTTTTTCTTTTTCTTTTCTTTTCTTTTCTTTTTTCTTTTCTTTCCTCTTTTTGTTTTTGTTTGTGTTTTTGTTTTTTTGGTGATATTTCACCCATTTATTGAGAGAGGGAAGCATACAGTAACTTACAAAGATAAATGAGCTATCCTATATGAAAAACCAGTGAATAAGAAAAGAATGCCAGCATGTGAGCAAAGAAAACAACCAGAAACCAAAATCTGTGACCAGGCAGGAAATTCTACACGTTGAATTCATGCAAGGAGGAGAATTCCCAAAGGAAGCCACATTATCAATAAGGCTCCTTGTTTACCCTGCTGATAATCCACTAATTGTTACCCTTTTTAGGCATCCAAGTGAAAGCGAAAGCTGATCCATTTGAAACATCACAATTTTGCAAATTCAATCATTCTATTTCTAAGACCCAAGAATATTTCTACCAGAAACTTTTTATCAGTGGTTACAATAGAATTGACTGTCTTGGGAAAAACTTTAACCTATTGGCCATCGGAGGAAGAAACTCCGGCAGAAGACAAGTCACGCGCCTTCATGTGCAGATTTTCTCCCCAGCTTCAACACTAGATATGTCTATTGCATCATGTTTCTTACTCTTCTAGGATATTAAGTTACCTCCAATAAACACACAATACCTTGAAGTAGAGTGTCTATCTGTGGGTGAGCCTGTCCAGTCTGCATCATTGTAACCTACAATCTGGGTATGACCTCTGTTCTCATACAACACACCTTGGCTTGGTATTCCTTTAACATAACAGAGAATATAGATTACAATGACCCTGTGATAGCTGTTGGGATGTTGTAACCCATATTTTCTGTTATGTTAAAGGAACATCATGCCAAGACGTGTTGTATGAGAAAAGAGGCCATACCTAGATTGCTGGCTATAGTGATGCAGACTCGGCAAACTCTTCTGTGGATAGATGCTCTACTTCAGGGTATTGTTTGTTTATTGGAGGTAACTTAATAATATCCTAATGCCCTGGGTTAAAAAGTAAGGTAGAGACTAGCCGATCAAACTCTAGACTAGATGACTATATGATATGAGGAGAAAATCCGCGTATGAAGACGCATGACTTATCTACTACAAGAGCTTCTTCCTCGGGTGGGTAGATCTGACTCCAACGACTCCAATGGTAGGGTTGTCGGCCGGAGATGAGGTTGCTTCAGAAAAGTTTGTTGTCGGGATAGGGAATTCCAACATCGTCAAGAGCTTTTGAGGTGTTCCATGATGGAATTGATGTGACCAAAGTGAGACACGTCCATTAGATGGGTGGCCGGAATTGACTACACTAAACCCTAACCCAAATCTTCCTAATCTCTTTAGAGCTCTGATGCAGTGTTAAGAGAAAAAAAATTCTCGAATTTCATTGATGAATAATACAAGGGAAAACACACATTATACACAATAGAAGAGGATGAGAAAGGAAACATAATTAGAGTGAGGAAACAAAAAAATAATAGAATAAGGAAACTGAAGAAGGATAGAAAAAGGAAAAGAATCTATGTCCAATTAGGAAACTAATCTTCAACAATAATATCTGAAGATGGCGTCAATCCCGTATGTCTTAGATTACTTTGGCGCAAATCATGAGAAGATAACTTATTTGCCACCAAGGAAGAGAAGATGGAGAGTGAAAAGGAAGGGATGCTTCTAATCCAACATAATCTTGCTAGAAGGAATGCTTAATAATTCTTTAGTAAAAAAGAAGTGAGGTAATGCAAAGTGTCCCATGTGACTAAACAAACATAGACACCACTTCCTTAATATTCCTTCAAAGACTGCATGAAATTGGAATGACTTGTACATCAATTCAAAAGTAACAGGATAATGAAGGAAAAGATGAGCCACTATCTTGTCATTACCTAAAGCCAAGGGTTCAAAGCTTATGTCTTTGAACGGATTTCTAACTTGTAATGAGATATTGGTGTTGATATTTGTAGAAACCAAGAGGAGAAGAGTTGGAGGAAAGAATTTCTTGTATTTTCCGTTGATTCATCATACATATATATACAAGAAGGTTAGACTATACATTAGGTAAGATGATCTACTCTTCCTAAATGGTTACAACCCTATAAGTAAAGTATCCTAATAAGATACAAACCATTATGTTAACGTATGATACATACTATAACAAATATGTTAACGTATGATACATACTATAACACTTCCCCTCAAGTTGGAGCATAGATGTAAATCATGCCCAACTTGATACATAAGTAACTAACCCGATCTCCACTTAGGGTCTTTGTGGAAGATATCACCTAATTGTTCTCGATCTTCACGTATCCACAGAAATCAAATAGAGGTTGTATTTTCTCACATTGAAATGATAATCTATCTCTATGTGTTTAGTTCGTTCATGGAAAGCGGTGGGAGCAATATGAAGGGGCGACTTAGTTTGTCACACAAAGCTTTCTTGAGCTGGGTTTTTAATGTGGAAGGCTTTAGCCCAGTTGATGGAACCATATAATCTACTTTGGTATTGCCATTACTATGCCTCGGATTACAGCTAGATCGAGAAACAGCTTTTGTTTCTGCTCTTCCATGAAACTAGATTCCCTCCAACAAACACACGTCAACTTGAAGTGGACCTTCTGTCTCCCTTAGATCTTGCCTAATCTGCATCCGTGAAACACTCAAGTCTATTATGCCCATGATTACTATATAAAATACCACGTCTTGCGCTCCTTTCAAGTAACATAGAATCTGTTCTACACACGCCCAATGATCAACTGTTGGAGAAGACATGTATTAGCGTACAACACTAACAAAGTATGCAATATCAAGTCGTGTTATGTAAGGTAGTTCAACTTTCCAACCAGCTTTCTATATCTCTCAAGGTCTTCAAACAATTCGCCTTTTCTAGTAAGATGTAGGCCTTGTGCTATAAGGGATTGACATGGCCGTGTTGCCAATTTTTTTGTTTCAGACAATAAATCCAGCACATATTTCCTTTGAGATTAGAAGATTCCACGTTTGCTCCTCATAACCTCAACACCTAAGAAGCATTTTAGCATGCCTAAGTCCTTTGTGTGAAATTGGCCATGAAAAAAAGACTTGAGTGAAGTTATACCTGCCATATCATCCCCAGTAATGATAATATCATCAATATACACAACTAACAAGATGATACATGCTTGAGAGTTTTTATAAAAGACATAATGATTGGATTTGCTCAATAGCATGCCAAATTTCTTAATCACTTCATTGAATTTGCCAAACCATGCATGGGGACTTTGTTTTAAGCCATATAATGATTTTTGGAGACAACGAAACTCTGCGATCTCCGCCGAGCAACAAACCACAGGGTTGCTCCATATAAACCTCGTGAGTCCAGTGAAGAAAGACATTTTTAATACCAAGTTGATGGAGGTTCTGACCATGAGTGGTATTGGAGATATAAGCAATTTGAATAGAGGTTAACAGCAGTGGGAAAAATATCAAATAATCCCACCCATGCGTTTAGAGCGAGCTATATGACAAAACGGGCCTTGAGCTGGCAATCGATCCATCGGGATTAACCTTCCACTTTGTAAACACTCATCGTGACCCATTGGCTTTCTTCCCAATTAAAAGCACGAGTCAGTACCATTATCGATGCAAAAGCGTCCATCTTCTCTATCGCCTTCGCAAACCGGGAAATGGTTATAGGAGGAATTGGATGAGTACACTAACGTTTACCTTTACGGAGAGCAATAGGAAGGTCATCGCTAAGAGCTGGATCAGATGTCGAGTAGCGGTGAAGAATTTAGGGGCGGGGGTGTAGGCTACGAGGCATAGACACAGTGATAAGACTTTGTCGGAGGTGGAACGAAGCAAAAATTTGGCGAGACAAGAGTATAAACGAGCAAATCACCATCTTCCCCTTGACTAGTGTGGATCGGGTCTGGAGAAAAAGGAGTATTCTCAAGAAAGGTGACATCAGCAGAAACCAGGTACTTGTGAAGACTAGGACAATAACACCTATTCCGCTTTAGAACTCGAGAGTAACCAAGGAAGATACACTTTAATGACTTAGGATCGAGTTTAGATACATGGGGACGAACATTCCGAACAAAACAAGTACACCCCGAATGCAGGAAGTAATGAAACAAAGATTTGTGGGGAAGAGAGTTTGATGGAGTGGCTAATCGAAACAGAGGAAGGCATGTCAGATTAATCAAAGAAAGCATTGGAAACAACAATCGACTAGAAATGTGCTTGGAGCACGTGCATTAAAATAATAGAACGAAACGGTTTGAGAAGGTGTACATTTTTTTCCGGCAACTCCATTATCGAGGAAGAATATCAGCCTTAAGATGTTTGATGAAGGATTAAGATTCCCGAGCGTAGATAGTTGAAATTGTTCGGACATATATTTTGGCATTATCAACTACCAGTTTTGAGCGAGCATGGGCGAGGTGTGGCTTTAAGCACAAAAGGCACAAAAGTGAGAAAATAACTCGGAACGGTTTTTCATTAAATTTAACCAAGTTATTTATGACTAATCATCGACAAACGAAACAAAATACCAAAACCCAGTTAGGGACCTGGCTTGGACATAGACCTTTGTCAAGATAAGACAAACTCTCGATAAGACACCCGGCTTGTTTATTGGCTCTAGGACGAGAGCTAAGATGATGATGTTTTGCAAATTGTGGGACTCACAATCTAAGGACTGACAAACTTGAAAGGCTGGGACCTGATTTCTTATAGTGGAAGAAAGGGGTGTGTCTATGATGAGTCTCAAATGGTGTAGTAACCTTGGAACATGCAATAAATCTCAGTGATGTAGAATCAAGAATGTAGAGACCCTAAGACTCGTGTTCTCTACCAATAATCTGCTTCGTCATAAGATCCTGGAAGAGATAATAATCATGAAAGAATGAGACACAACATTTAAGAGCTTGAGTTAGTTTGCTCACAAATACCAAATAAAAAGAAAAATTAGGTAAACTTAAGACAGATGATAGGGGAATAGAAGGAATGGGAAAAATGGTGCACAGACGAGAACAAGATACACTAAAGTGACAATGGAAGTGAGCGTTGTATTTGAAAGGTAGAAAATGGCCGGAATTACTTGTCGTGTGATTTGTAATTCAAATCAATGATCCATTCGGGAATGAAGAAGAGACAAGGTATGTGTTTTGAGTTGCCTAATTCAGGTAAATTTATGTAGGAGTAGATGGAACTTATTGATTCTTGAGTACAGAGTGAAACACGGTGAGTCGTCTACGAAAAATTGATCGACGATCGGAAGCCTCGTGGGAGGCTATATGGAGCGGATGAAAATCTCCCAATTCCGGTTCTGCGGTTTCTTATAGTCTTATCACATGTCCATGCTACGGCGGTAATAACACCACAGCCCCTCGAGTCAAGCCTTAGTGTTACCTCCTCGCCTTATTTACATGTTGTGGCCATCCTTACTCACCACTGTTTCGACCAAAAGGAATACATTCATTCTCATTAATTTATAAAGGGAGGAAACATACATATTTATACTCTAGTGTTAGGGAACAAAAGGAAATAGAGTTAGAGTCTAATTAGGAGATTAAAGAGAGAAGGAAAAGAATCCTAAATGGATTAGGAAATGCTTGTATCTACTCACTTGGCCCGAAGAAAAGCGTATAGGTGAACCTTGACTTGTCACATATATACTTTATCTAGGACCTCTAGAGACTTAGTGAAGATATACACTAGTTGGTCATTAGATTTGAAAAACTAGTAGTCATTGCATCCGTGCAATCTTTTCTACGATAAAGTGGCGATCCGCTCTGATGTGTTTGATCTCATAGGCTTGGGTTAGATGAAATATGCGGCGGCTTGGTTATCACATATAAGCTTCATTTGTTCCTTGGCTTCCCAGTCTTAGCTCTTGGAGAAGATGCTGACCATATGAGTTCAGCATTTGCTAAGGCCATAACTCGATTACTCGGCTTGATATTGGATCGGCTATTACATCTTGTTTCTTACTGCTTCCGAGGATGTTAAGTTACCTCCCAATGAACACCTGATACCTACGATGTAAACGTCTATCGTGGGTGAGCACGCCCGAGTCTGCGCATCAGCTTTGTATCCATGACTTGGGTATGACCTATGTTCTGTCTGACACCCCTTGATCTGGTGCTCCTTTGATATAACGGAGAATACAAACTCTGACATCCAGTGGCTATCCTGAGGTGATTATAGGAGCGGCTAACTAAATCATAGGAAAGCGAGATGTGAGTAGAGTGATAGTGAGATGGATTAGTTTACCCATAAATCGTCGATATCTCCACAGTCTGAGTTTGACATTTGGATCCATAGGGTGTCTGGTTCTGAGTCCAAACACTTATGCGGGTAATGCGTCGGTATATCAGGTATACTTTCTGCGAGAGCAACCTCGAGTGGAAGCCAGGCTACCTAAATGCCTAGAAAATACTTGAGTTTCCCTAAGTCTTTTGTTTGAAAGTGGCTGAAGAGGTGTTGTTTGAATTTCTGAATACCATCCTGGTCACCGCCTGTAATGACAATGTCATCCACATAAACAATCTAGTAAATACACTTTCCAGTAGATGAATGATGATAAAAAACAGAATGATCTGTTGCACTTTGAATCATGCCAAACTCACAAACCGAAATTGGCAAGTAAACTAAGCTGGGAGGCCCATTTGAGACCATTATAAGGAACGGCGTAATTTGCATACCAAACCCGGAGCTCCTCCCGAGCAAAAAAACCGGGGTGGTTTGCTCCATATAAACCTCCTCGGCGAGATCACCATATGAAAGACGATTCTTGATATCAGCGAGGGCCCGTGAGCGCATAACAACCATGAAAGAAGCAAGAGCGGAGGCAATCTTGGCCACCGGAAAATGTATCATAATGGTCACGAGCCGTATTCTTCGAGGTGTTGCCTTGGCAGCTACGCGGGCCTTAAATGATCAATCGACCATCGGGTCCTTGCCTTCCTTTGTATAAACTGACAACGACCAACGGGAGACTTCTTTGGGAGGGAAGAGCGACCAGTTCCCATGTGTCGTTGGAGTAAAGAGCATCCATTTATCGGCCGTTGCACATTTCGGCCTAGGATGAGAGAGAGCCTCGCCTAGTACTTTTAGGGTAGAGGCAGAGAAGAGCAAGGTGGAAACAAAGGCAAAGTAGGGTAAAGATAAACGATGAAAGCTAAGAAAACTATAAACAGGATGTGGGTTAGAAGTAGAGCGGGTACCTTTCCAAATAGCAATAGGTAGATCATCAGACGGTTTCGGAACTGGAGCAGGAGATGACTGCGGCATAAGAGATGAGTCAACACGAGGCCTTATAGGAGGACTAGGACGGCAAGAATAGACCTGAAGCGGTCGAGTCACGACATCTGTAGGTGGAGAAGGGAAATCGGGAGAGGGTAAAACAAGAGGAATAGATAAGACATCTGGAACAGAAGGGCCTTAACGCAAAGAGAGAAGAAGGGAATCTTGAAGGTGACATCAACGAGAGAGATAAAGTTGTGATTAGTATCGGGAGAATAACAAGGATAGCCCATAAAGGTGAGAATAACCAGAGACACGCCATTGGCTTTGGTGAGAAGTTTGTCTTGCCAGGGTGAAGTCTGTAGACAAAACAAACACAACTAAAGACACGGAGGCGGGTAAAAGAGAGGTTGAGTAGGTAGTAAGATGGGAATGAAAGAGGATACGATCATCTGAAAGCGAGAGGAGGGCATACGATTAATCAAATAACAAGCAACTAAGATAGCATCCCCCCAGAAACGTTGAGGAACCTTATGATGGAGGAGGAGAGTGCGAGCTGTCTCAACTAAATGATGATTCTTACGCTTAGCCACTCCATTCTATTGAGGAGTGTAAGCACAAGATGATTGGTGAAGAATCCCATGGGAAGGCATAAAAGAAGAGAATGACGTAGAGAAATATTCTTTTGCATTATCACTTCTTAAAATACGAATAGAAGTATTGAATTGCGTGCGAATTTCAGCATGAAATTTTTGAAAGATAGAAAATAATTCAACTCGAGTTTTCATTAAAAATAACCAAGTACGTTGAGAATAATTATCTATAAGAAATGAAAGTAATGAAATCCTAAAACAGGGTAGACTGGGGATGCTAAGCATCAGTGTGAACAAGCTCAAGGGGACTTTGTCAGAGGATCCTAAACGCTTTGGGAGCAGACTTGAGTATGTTTCCCAAGGCGACGAGACTCACACTCATGCGAAGATAAACTAGAAAAATGAGGAACTGGCTTCTGAAACTTGGAGAGGCTTGGATGGCCTGAGACAGAAAGCTGTGGAGGAGGAGGGAGAGGAGCTTAAGGTGGAAGTCACGACGGTGGAGACAAGGCGATGTAGGGGTGAAAGAGGCCTTGTGACTCATGTCAGTGCAATCGTCTTTCAGTACTACGGTCTACAAAGGTTCTGAGTTGTGTGTGTGAAAAAGTAAGTACCTGATGAAGGTCAGGTCAACACTACTAATGGAAATAAGATTAAAGGAAAATTAGGAACATAAAGAAATCTGGTAAGGGGCAAGAGAGGGAGAGACGAGCCAGGCTTGATGCCTTTAGCTATGGTTTGAGAACCATTAGCTAAGGTAATTGCGAGTAAGGAAGACAGAAGGTAAGAGAAGAAAAGGTCTTTATTACCATAGATATGATCGGAGAACTCACAGTATCGGATCCACGGTCTGCGAATGAATGTGTAAAATGACGAGAGTAAAAATTAGGTCTGGGCCTTGAAGCTGATGGAGGAAGATTTGGCTTTGTGAGTGAGAACTGAAGGTACTCATTTATATTCAACGGGCATAGAATGACCCCACGAGGTGTGGATGGGTTCTTGAGGCGAACTTTCAGACATCTTGAGATGATCGGGAAGACTAAGCGAATGGCCGGTACGAGGTTGGCCATGCCCCGTATCGATCATGGGTGTGTCGAGCTGTGCGTATATGCATTGAGGACATTGTCCTTTACCTCGGTTGCTACCGCGTCCACCTCTGGAATCACCCAGAAAGGGGCGAAACCATCCGCAAAGGAATTATGCAGTTGTAATTTCGGTCGCATGGATTGAGTGGCAGTGGAGGTGAGTATCTGTTCTCGGATATTCTCAAAATCTGGCCCGAGGTTAAGAAGAAGAATGATCATAAAGACTTGATCCATCTTGGGCCGAGTCTACATTATTAGTAGACTTTGGCAAAATGGGATAAGTTCATCCCTTAGGCGAGACATTAAGTGCAGCCAGAATATATCCACTTAGAAATTTGTTTCAAATTGGCAATGGAGGATATTACCCGGTAGAGACGTTGAATATCATTAGTATACAGTTTCTTTACGATTCAGGAGAGTGTAGCAAGTTTTATAGGCCCCGATATTGATATAGAGTCTTGACATCAATAGATTAGAAGAATATTGCAAAAGTAAAGCATCAGTTTTTCCATTGAGATACGTTTATCTTCAAGAATACGTGTCGCGGTAGTAAGATGATCACCAGCGTAATTCTGCGATAAGCCGTGGTCCGTTGAATTACGCCGTGGTGATAATTTTCACTCCACGTGAGTTTATCCAAGGTAATCATAGAGTTCAGGAATCACAAAAAATTAAAAGTCGACCTTTTTAGACCATAGGCATTTTGACCATAGAGATGAGAAATCGGTAGAAATCAGCGGATATAACTCGAGGTCCACGAAAATGTCGTAGAAGCTCCGGAAAACCTGAAACAATGGAGATTCGGGCGGCGAAAAATGTAGTAACGCGATTAATTTGGAGAAAAAGCGAAAAAGAAGGTCTTTTCGTGACCGGCGGGGCGCGTGGAGTGGATGGATGGAAAAACTGTTGGTGGCGGTGCGCATACGGAGGAGGTGCGTGTAAAAACAATGTTACACGCGCCGCCACGCGCTGGCGCGTGAATTTCAGCGCCGGACCGAAGATCGGCACATGTGAAGGCATGTAAAGTTTTTTTCCGGCGAGGCTTCCATCAAAATGTAGATCGGAGGGAGGCGCTCCTGTTGGTGTGCTCTTTGGTTGGAATAGAGGTCGTCGGAAAATCTCGCCGGAGGCCACAGTAACAGTGCTCTTTGGTTTCCGTGAGGCTTTGTTAAGACTTTAGCATGACCAAATTGTGACACGGTCTTTGGATGGGTTGTCGGAATTGACCACACGGCGAAACCCTAACCCTAGTATTCTCAAACTCCTTAATGGTTTTGATACCATGTTGAGAGAAAAGGAATACATTCATTCTCATTAATTTACAAAAGGAGGAACCATACATATTTATACTCTAGTGTTAGGGAAAAAAAAGGAAACGAGTTTAGAATTACAATTAGGAGACTAAGGAAGGAAAGAATCTAAATGGATATGGGCCAAACCTTATGAAACCTTTGCTCGTTTAGGCGGATGGAAGAGTAGGCGGATGTTCCCTGCGAGTATTTGGTGAGCGTTTCTTAGACGAAAACTTAGGGGTTCAGACCAGTCTGCACCTAACGAGAATCATACTTAGAAGGGAGGGAGGCTAGGAAGCCCATTATTGCCATCTTTTCTCGCTGGTCTTGTTGGACCTTAACATCTGGACTAAAGGGTAAGAGCACATTCAGTTCCTCATATATCTTTTTATAGTCCATGAAAAATTCCGTAAGAGACCGATCTTGTTTTTCAGAGTGCTAAAAGGCTTGACTTTTGCTCGAAGATCACGAAATATTTTCCTTTCGAATACACAAATTCCGATTAATCCATTTGGCTCCTTAACAAACTCCGCGATTATTAGCTGTGAGTAAGTACTTCATGATGGGTTATGAATTTGAAAGACGGGCGTATCCTCCGATATTTATTGATTGTCGGTAGGTGGGTGGTCCTCGTGAGGTGATTGGCGATCGTATGCTTCAGTAGAGGCGGATTGTTTATTGATCTAAGTAGTGGAGGACGATCGGTTGTCCTTTGTGATTTTGGACATCATCGGGACCACTTATATTTGAAACATGCTTCTTATCTATTTGACTTACTCATTTGGAAGCGAGGAAAGTAGATTAGGGCAAAATATTTCAGGAATGTGAAACTAAAATATTGCAAAAACCCTTGGTAAAGAGGGTTGTTAGACACAAAAACCACCAAAAGCAGTAGATCTAGGTATCAAACAAAGGAAGCGAGTATCTGAGGACTTGTCAATCTTTGGATGACAGGAGGAGGGAGGTATTGCGATGATCTCCCCATGCTCCCACACGCACGGCGCGAGGTGGATCGGCCCTAAAGCGTAGATGGCAGTCTGGGGCTACATGCGTGTGGCCCAGAGACTCGGAATTTTCTAACGGGCTGGGTTTGTGACCGACCAGGCTCCTTAGGTCGGCGGTGGGGACCCCTCTCTCCCTCGAGAATAGGTGTTTTGAAAAACACCTCACGGCTCTCTTGAGCACTGCGAAAAATTGCCCAAAGCAGTAAAAACTCTCAATGAGCTAGGCTCTAATACCATGTATAAACCAAGAGGAGAAGAGTTGGAGGAAAGAATTCCTTGTATTTTCCATTGAGTCATCATACATATATATACAAGAAGGTTAGGCTATACATTAGGTAAGGTGATCTACTCTTCCTAAATGGTTACAACCCTATGTGTAAAGTATCCTAATAAGATACAAACCAATATGTTAACGTATGATACATACTATAACAAATATGTTAACGTATGATACAGACTATAACAATATTTTTATAGAACACTAACCAAATAAAGAGCTTAAATTCCTAACCTCGTTTAACTTGATATTCTTTAAGTGAATTACAGGAAGAAAATCCTAATAAGGCTACAGGTAAGTTATAGCCAACAACTCTTTCAAGCTCTCAACCAAAAACCTAACAAGTCCGTGAACACTCCTACTCATTTTGGGATCCCTAAATATTGATAGCTTACTTTGTAAAGTCCACATTGACTAGCCATGGCAAACCTTGTCCTTTTGGACCCTTGACACATAAGTTCCACCATGGTGGGACTAATATCAAAGCACCATATATATTGAAACTTAGTAGTTCATGTTTAAGATCAGTCTCCACTAACATGAAACTTAGTGCACATTCTCCTTGAGCTTTAATGCATAGACTAATCCATGTTTTCCCTGCATGGCTCCTATCCTATTGTTTTGCATTATTAGAACATGGATGCTTATCTCCAGATATATTCCTAGGTTACTTAGATGTTTATGGAATTAATAGCATGATGATTTTTTAGCAAGCAGAGCTTCCTGTGAGTAGGTGAGATCAGAATTCTGGCTGTATGCAGCAGAGGGTGGTCCAGACAGGGATGGCCTATTTGCAGTCAAGATAGATATGCTTCAGCTGCATTCTCAATCCTTCTCTCCCTGTTGACAAACCCCATACCTGAAATCACTCCATAGATCTTTCATTTGACTGTTCATTTGTCTGGTCATTTGACATTTCATTGACTCAGCAGTTGTCTGTGCCTTTTTACCAGCATCTCTGCAGCTTTACCTTTCTCTTGGATTTTGTTTATATAACTTTTTCTAGGGAGGATAATGAGAGTGAAGCTATTGTTAAGTGAATAAGAAGAAAGTATGAGTATGAGAGATCATTATTAAGTAGAGTTGATACTAGTATACACAGCAAAACAACTCTGAAGGGGGTAATCCAACATTCATGTACCTAACTAGATGCCATATTATCATCAATGTCTTAGCTTCAGGTTCCGGCTTCCTTCATCCACTCCATAACTTGGTAGATCAAATCTTCGAACTTCTATGTGCCATGTCCATTGACAGTACTGTAAACTTGACCAAATGGTTAGAACTTTGCCATTAAAACATTTCTGGCTCTAGGTTCCATAAACTTAGTTGTGTTATTTTCTGTTGGAATGGGACTTATTAAGGACTCCTTTGCTTCTATGAATGCCACTGTGTTCACATGTACCAACAAAGTATTGGTAAAATAATTTCCCTTCAAAGAGAGCGAAGACATAGTTGAAGAAGTGCACTTTGTGGATATTCTAACTAACACTCGCCTAAGGGAAGCCTCGATAGGCTCTCATATATGAAAGGTCTTGCAATAAAGGAAAAGTACAATAGGACTAAAACAATCAGCATCATTAATATATGCTATAGTTAACAGGATAACCATCCGATTATGTTATCATGAAACAATTTGTGTATAATCTCTCTGCATAATGTCCTCTTCCTGCCACCTGTAATAAATTATCGCATTTACTAGATTTCTCATGCTAATTTTGATCTCTATTTCCTTCTTCTGCAGGTGGGATTGCAGTTTCCAAGTATGGTAGCAGTGGAGGTTGATGGGCCTGCAGTGCTATCTGAACTGCAGCTGTACTGGTACCCAACGTAATGTTTTCTCTCTTATAGTGACTATGTTTTTCATATTCTTCAGTGTCTTTGTTCTTCATACTTGATTCTTGGTAGTTCTTCAAATATGTATCTATTTTCCATCTAAGCAAGATTATACACATAAGATTACACCTAGAGTCGGGGTTCCATGTTCAAATGCTTATGTTGGAGTTTTCATGTGCATCTTCTATGTGTCATGTATTGAAAATCATAGGAAATTCTCTGGTTTATCTCCTTCCTTTTTTGTACATTATTTTCCTTCCTTTTTGTACTTTATTTGTTTCCTTTTTATGCCTTCTTGATGTGTATATATAGGTGTCCCTATACTATGTAAATCATCCATTCAATAAAGAAAAACTTTCTTTTCTTCTCTCATTTCACATGATATAAGAGCCATGGAAGACTTGGGTTAGGGTTTGCCCACAGGTTCAAACTCAGACCAAACCCATCCCAGTAGTCATTATCGCACTCGACATCCCACACTTCATCTTCGGATCTCTGTCATATAAGGTCACCTCGTGATAGGAAAAAATTTTAGTGAGACTTTTCTGTGACTATTATTTCAGCCTTGGCTTGATCTATCCACTGGAGGAAACACCTCCGGCAACCACTACACCACGCGCCCACACGCCCGATTTTTCTAGCCGGCATTTTCCCTCACGCCCCGACGCGTGAGGGTTCGTGAGCTTGCCGGACTTCTTCTCCTTGCTTGTTAGGTGCCGATCTCCACTTCTATCCACATGTCTTCCTGTTTTGAGACCTACAGCTGCCCCTTTTCTCAGTTTTTACGTCCGGTTGACACTTTTCTTCGAGACTTTCTGCATTTCTGGGAACCGAGTCCTCTTGCTATAGTCTCTTCCGATCTCCACAGAGACCACAGTACTTGTCTCCATTGGTAACTGTGTTTTGTTGTTTGAGTTGACTTTGTTGCTTTTCTCACTTCTATGGTTGCAGGGGCTCGTCCACCTACAGGAGTTATTCTTTTGCCAATAGTCTCTGAGTACATCCCTACTTAGGCAACCAAATACGCATCCATTTTTTACCTTTGTCTAGACCCATTAATACATGGCTTGCGCTCACGTTCATTTGGGATTCTTGGGATTAAGGTCTCTGATCATCTTTCTGGTAATAAGGATATTTTTTCTTCCCTTACTATTACATCACCTTTACCTCATGATTACTTTAGCTAATAGATCTCAAACCATGGCTAAAGAAATCGGTTCAGCATGTCCTCGTCGTTCCGTATCCCTTACTTCTGTCCTTTATGTTCCTGATTGTTCTTTTAATCCGATTTCTATGAGTAAGTTGACTCGTGACCTTAATTGTTTGATTACCTTTTATGATAATTTTGCCACATTCTTTGGGCCGAGTATAGGGAGGCGATTGAGCATAGGACGTGAGTTTGAGGAACTACCTCTTTAAATACCAGTTAGTCTTCATTTGCTCTTTGCTTGCACTTACATGGATACTCCCTCTCCTTATTCATAGTTGCCTTGGTCGTAGAATATTTTCAAGTGTCGGGATAATGTTTCTTGATCACCGATTAGTCTGCCGAGTCATGTCAACTTGAGAAACATACTCGTGTCCCATTCCTCAAGCGCCTAGATTAACGAACAAAGTCTCATTTCGAGCTTGTCTACATTGATGTTTAGGGTCCTTCCTGGACTGAGTCTACCTTGGGTACTTTGTTACTTTTATAAATGATTATTCTCGTTGTACTTAGCTATTTTTAATCAAAACTCAAGCTGTGTTTTCTACATTTTCGAGTTCCACTATTTAAAGTTGACATGATTTAATACTTAAATTCATTATCTACAGTGATAATGCGAGGAATATCTTTTTGGACCATTCTCTCCTTTATGTCCTCACAATGGGATTCTTCATCGGTCCTCTGTGCTTACACTCCTGTGAGTGGGTGGTGGCCTTGAAAGCTCGTCATTTAGTTGAACCGCTCGCCCACTTTTCGACATTTTGGGGGATGCTATCTTAAGCCGCTTGTTATTTGATTAATCATATGCCATCATTCGTCTTGCATGATCAAATCCCTCCTTCCATCATTTTTTCAAATCAATCCCTCTTTTGTCTTCCCCCTCGTGTCTTTTGTTGTGTCCGTTTTGTCCATATTCTTACTCCTGGACAAGACAAGCTCTCAGCTAAAGTCACGAAGTGTGTCTTCCTTAGTTATTCCCGACTTCAACGAGGGTATCGCTACTACTCTCCGGATACACATCCATACTTAATCTCTACCGATGTCACATTTTTTGAGAATTCTTCTATGTTCCTGACCGCCCACCCTCACGGATTACAATGTCGTATCTACGCTTTCTTTTTATCGAGTCTTGGATATCTCATCTGTCCCTTCGGTTACTCCACCTCGACCATTGCAGGTTTATATTCGTCGCCCGCATGTTGATCACCGGGCCTTAGGTTGGCTAAATCTTCACATGGCGCCTCCTTGGGACTCAGTCTTCTTTGTCTCAGCTGATCTTCCATTTAGATTCGGAAGGTGCTGTTCCTCTCGTAACCTCCATCCTATTTATAAATTCCCAACTTATCACCGCTTATTTTCACCATATTCTACTTTTATTTCCACCTTGTCTTCTGTTTCTCTTCCTAAAATTGTGCATGCCCTGGTTGAAGAAACGACTTCTTTGCATTCTATTGGCACGTGGGACCTAGTCACCTTACCTGCTGGTAAGTCTCATGTTGGTTGCCGTTGGGTTTATACTTTTAAGATTGGTCAGGATGGCAGAGTGGACCATCTTAAGGCTCGTTTAGTTGCCAAGGGGTATACTTAGATATATGGCTCCGACTATTATGACGCTTTTTCTCCTGTTGCCAAGATGTCTTCCATTCGTTTTCTTTTTTCTATGGCTGCTATGAGATCTTGGCCCTTGTATTAGTTGAACATCAAGAATGCATTTATACATGGCGACCTCGCCGAGGAGGTATTTATGGAGCAACCACTTGGATTTGTTGCTCAAGGGGAGTCTGGTTTAGTATGCAGGCTACACTGTTCCTTATATGGCCTAAAGCAGTTCCCTAGAGCCTGGTTTGGCCGGTTTAGTTATGTTGTATAGGAGTTTGGTATGACTCGGAGTACATGAGACCATTCTGTCTTCTATCATCATATATTCTCATTTAGAGCTGAGAGCTGCCATAGTCTTGCAATGCTTTGATATCTAATCCATATAATAATTAGCATGCATGCGTATGAGAGGGTTATCTGAGTGATTGATGGTGACCTATAACATAATGATTCAGATAGGAATGGCTTATATTAGATGTGTGTGCGTGTGAAGAAATATTGTCAAAATATTGCAATATATAGGTGAAATTTTTGATATTGCAAGGGCTTGAAACAAAATTGATCATCAATCATCGGTTGAGTAAAAAATCTGTAAATTTTAGTAAAATCATAGAAATATCAGCAAAATGTTATTGATTTATTGAAAATTTCTCAACTATGAGGGACATACACTTAGGGATTGCAAATAAACATACAAGAAATCGTTGATTTATCGATGATATTTAGAAATATCACTAATAAATCAACATTTTTTTTTTAAAATATCACTGGAGTGATTGAGGCATGACATTTGTAGATGGAGAAGGTAGATCTAGAGATGGTGAGATAAGGGGAAGCAGTAAGACATCGGAAACATTAGACCGCTCTCTAGAGGAGAAGAAGGAGGAATCCTCAGTAAAGGTGACATTTGCAGAGACGAAATACTAATGTATATTAGAAGAACAACGTTGATAACCTCTTTGAAGTCGGGAGTAACCCAAGAGGACACACTTCATGGCTTTGGGTGAGAGCTTTTATTTTCCAAGAGTAAGAATATGAATAATATAGACACAACTGAAGAGATGAGGAGGGAGACAGAATTGAGGTTGGTTAGGAAAAAGGATGGAATGAGGAATCTGATCATGTAAAACGAAGGATGGTATGCGATTAATCAAATTGCAAGTTGCTAAGAAAGATGCCCTAAAAACTATAAGGAATATCATGATGGAGAAGAGTGCGAGTTGTGTTAACTAGATGACGATTCTTGCACTTAACCATTCCATTCTATCGAGGAGTGCAAGTGCAGGAGGATTGATGAAGGATCCAGTAGCGGGGGCGTAAAAGAAAGAAAAGGGCACAAAAAAATATTCCATGGCATTATCATCGCATAGAATACAAATTGAAGTATTAAATTAAGTTTGAATTTCAACATACAACTTTTGGAAGATAGAAAATAACTCAACTCGATTTTTCATTAGAAATAACCAAGTACGTCGAGAATAGTCATTTATAAAAGTAACAAAATGTTGAAATCTAAGAAATTAGTCGGATCGAAAAGGCTACTCGTATTAGTGTGAACTGAAGCTCGAAAGGAGATTTTATTTGATGATTTAAATGCTTTGGGAACGGGATATGAGTTAGTTTCCCAAGTTGACATGACTCAGACTCAAACGAGGACAAACTAGAAAATTGTGAAACCATTTTTCGAAATTTGGAAAGGCTCTGGTGACCTAGAAGATTATAGACGAGGAGGGGAGTGTCAAAGTGAAATAATGGAAGATGAAGGTGAGCTGAGGTGAAGGAGGCCTTGAGACTCACATCTTATGCCAATTATCTCACATACTTTGGGTCACGCAGGTACAAAGTTATGTGAAAAAGGTAGTCAAATACTTAAGTTCACGGGTCGACTTACTAATGGAAATAAGATTAAAAGGAGAATCGGGAACATAAACCTCCCAAGGTAACAAACCTATACTTTTATCCCTTAGTAGATCTACAACCTCCCAACTTCCATATATTTTTCAAGACATTCATCTTTTCAAACACTACCAGTTTTCAACCTGGTTCATCTTGTGCTTCCTAATATTTCTAGGTATCACAAGTTTTGAAATATTTGTAGTGAATGCTCTATAGTTGTTAGAAAGTTTATTATAGGAGATATATTTAGCAATATGATGTTTAGTGCAAGCTTGGGTTCCCTTTTCAAGAGCAATTGGGAGATCAATGTCATGGTTTTGTGTAGGAACAACCGGGGCAGGTTTAGGTGCAATTATTTTTGCACTTGGATTAGAGTGTGATGGTAAACTTAGATTAGTAACAGGAAAAGAAGAATGTATAGGATTAGGAAAAGAAAAAGGATTACTTGAGGCATTTAGAGTGCCATTGTCTGGGGCTTTCAGTTGATCATGTGCTTTGATCATCGACTAGTCTTCATTTCTTCCAGAGACTTTTCCCTTGAATAAACCTCATGCTCAAGATTCTTTCTATTTTTTATTTGCAGTATTTCTTTCTTTGAGGAACCAATTTCAGATTTGGATTCAGTAAGCTTAGTTTCCATAGTTTCTTTGTGTTGAGAGAAAATGAATACATTGATTCTCATTAATTTACAAAAGGAGGAAACATACATATTTATACTCTAGTGTTAGGGAAAAATGAAACAGAGTTAGAGTCTAATTAGGAGACTAAAGAGAGAAGGAAAAGAATCCTAAATGGATTACGAGACTAAACCTTAACCTCCCCCTTATTTGGAGCATATAGATTAAAGCACGAAACTTGTCACATTTTATACTTTATCCTGGGACCTCTAGATACTTAGTGAAGATATACGCTGGTTGGTGTTAGAGTTGACAAACTAGTAGTCATCGTCCGTGCAATCTTTTCTCCCGATAAGTGGCAATCCAAACGATGTGTTTAATTATACGGAAAATTGGGTTAGATGAAATATGCGGCGGCTTGATTATCATATAAGCTTCGTTTGTTAAATCCTTCCCAATCTGCTCTTGGAAGATGCTTCAACCATATGAGTTCACATGTTGCTAGGGCCATGGCTCGGAACTTCGGCCCCGATAGCGGATTTGTTTCTTCTGTCTTGTTCTTTCTTCTTGAGGATATTAAGTTTACCTTGATGAACACCTGATACCACGATGTAGAGCGTCATCGTGGGTGAGCTGCGGTCTATCCATTTGTATCCAGCCAGACACAGGTGCGACCTATGTTCTCATCTGACACCCCCCTTGACCTGGTGTTCCTTGATACTCTTGAATCGAACTCCTGACATCCCTAATTATCTGAGGTGATTGTAGGGCTTGGTATATGCTCACGGGAAACGAGAAGTCAGGCCGAGTGATAATGAGATAGTTCAGTTTACCTACAAATCGTCGATATCTCCTTAGATCTTGTAGAAGCTCCCTTGACTTAGTGAAGTTTGATATTGGGATCCATAGGGGTAATACATGGAGCTTACAGTCTAACATACCGGTGTACGATATCCAGGTATGCTTCCTCTAAATAACCCTCAGGAATTAGGCAAGGCTACCCTAAATGCAGAAAATACTTGAGGTTTCCCAAAAGTCTTTTTGTGCGAAAGTAGTGAAAGAGGTGTTAACGAGGTTTTACGTATCTGCGTCACGGTACATTTCGCTTTGTAATAACTGATATCATCCACGTAAGCAATCAAGTAAATGCACTTTCCATTAGATGAATGATGATAAAAAGCGAAAATGGTTTGCTCGTTTGAATCATGCCAAACTCTGAACACGAAGGCTAAAGCGACTAAACCCGAAGCTCGGGGAAATTTGTTTTGGACTATACTGGGATCCGGCGTAATTTGCACCCAGGCAGTCTTCCCACGAGCAGCGGTGGTTGTTCCTTATAAACCTCCTGGAAACGAGGTCACCATGAAGAAAAGACATTCTTGATATCCAGCGAAAAGAGGCCATGAGCATATAGCGGCCGTAGAAACGGCGAATAGAAGCGATCTTGGCCATCCCGGAGAAAGGTATCATAATAGTCGAGCCGTATTGCTAAGTGTACCCTTGGCGACAAACGGGCTATGGCCAGATCAGTTTGACCATCAAGTCCACTTCTTTGTATAAACCCAGCGACAACCAGCGAGAGACTTGCGGAAGGAAGCGACAAGTTCCCATGTGTCATTGGAGTAAGAGCATCCATTTCTCGACCATTGCTGTTCCGGCCGGATGAAACCTTACTAGTGCTTTTAGAGTAGGAGCGAGAAGGCAAAGATGAAACAAAGCTAGTAGGGTAAAGATAAGCGATGAAAGCTAAGAAAAATTATAAACGAGATGTGGAGTTAGAAGTAGGCGGGTAGCTTTTCAGAGATAGCGATAGGTAGATCATCGGGACGGTTCAGGCCGGAGCATGAGATGAGGCTGGCATAAGAGATGAGTCCAACACGAGGCCACAGGAGGGCGGGCGGTGAGTGGGCTTGGGCGGTCGGGTCCGACATGCGGAGGTGGAAGGGAAATCGGAAGGGTAAAATAAATTGGAATAAATAAGACATCTGGAGCGAAGGGCCTTATGCGGAAGGAGAAGAACATTACGATAGATTCTTTAAAGAATATTGCAAAGTAAAGCATCGATTTTTTTCCATTAAGGTATGTTTTATCTTGGGAATACTCGTGTCATGATAGTAAGATTCTGATCCTCACATCCATTACCGATAAACCCAGGTCCACGAGTCGCCCTTGGCGATAATTTTCAGCTCCCACGAGTTTATCGGTAATCATAGGAGTTCGGATACAAAAAAAATTAAAAGTATGACCTTTTTCGACCATAGAGATGTCTTTTGACCGTAGAGATGAGAAATCGGTGAAATCAACGGATAACTCCTAAGGTCCACGAAAATAGTGGCAGAGCTCCGGAAACCACAAAACAATGAGATTCGGGGCGATAGCATTAGTAATAGTGGCTGGAGAGAAAAACTGAAAAAGAAGGGCTTTTCCGATGACGACGGGGCTCGTGGAGTGGATGGATGGGCTTGTCGACGGTAGACGCACATGCTGGAGGACGTGCGTGTAAAAATAGTGTTACAAGCGCCGCCACTCACACGTCGGACTAGAGATCGGCGCGTTTGAGCACGTGTGAGTGCGTGTGATGCAATTTTCCGGCGAGGCTTCCATCGAAATGTAGATCGGAGGGAGCCGCTCCTGTTGGTGTGCTCTTCGGCCGGAATGGAGGTCATCGAAAAATCTCGCCAGTGAAAGTTGCCGGCGGCAAGGTACTCCGACGATGGTTTTGAAACTTAGTGAGCTTAATTGAAGGCTATGCTTACAGCTTGGATTGTGACACGATCTTTGGATGGGTTTCTGGAATTGACCACACGTGAAACCACAACCACATTGTTCTCGAGCTCTTTTATAGCTCGATACCATGTTAGAGAGAAAATGATACATTGATTCTCATTAATTTACAAAGAGGAAACATACATGTTATACTCTAGTGTTATGGAAAAGGAGCTTGAGTTAGAGTCTAATTAGGAGACGAAAGAGAAGGAAAAAGAATCCCTAAATGGATTAGGAGACTAAACCTTAACACTTTTTTAAGAGAAATACCAAGGATTATACAAGGCAAAGTTCATACTTTCCCAAAATTTTGGTTCCCCTAGGTTCTTCCCCTGCACTTACTTTTTGGTAAAATGACCAAACATTTTCCATACTTGAGCAGTCGTCACCAACGTTTTTAAGAGGATTAAAACATTTATAACCCCTTTTTTTTTATTAAGAGTATATCCTACAAAAACACATTTTTTTGCCCTTGGATCTGACCTAGATCTTAATCCTTTTGGAATGTGCACAAATTTAGTGCAACCAAATATTTTCAAGGGCAACTCAGAATTAATTCAAGATTTTGAAAGTACCTTTTTCAGGCACTGCAAAGGAGTGGTGTATTGTAGAACTTTTATAGGTATCATGTTGATTAGATAAGAAGCAATTAGTATGACATCCTCCCACAACTATTTTGGAAGATTCATATAAAACATCATAGCTTGTGCTATTTTTAACAAGTGTTTATTTTTATGTTTAGCAATTCCATTATGTTTAGGGGTATTAGAACACTAGGATTGGTGTAAAATTCCTTTCTCTTTCATAAAGGTCTCTAAAACTTTATTAAAGTACTATGTCCCGTTATCACATTTCAAAATGCTGATTTTTGTTTGAAATTAATTTTCAATCATTCAGAATCCTTTCTGCTTTAGATTTTTTCCTCATTAGATATACCTAACAAAGACTAATGAGGCACATATGGTAGTGCTATTGAGTTGAAGAGAACCTGAAAAAAGGGTTTCAGATTAAGGCTAGAGAGGAATGAAGACGAGAACTGATTTTGCAGTGATCCTAACATGGATGAAAGATGTTAGAATGTAGAATCCCATGGCACGTGTAGGGCTCTAGGTTGCGGGAAAAGTCGTCGGGGAAGGGTTGCCAAGAAAAGGTTGTTAGGAAGCTCACCAGCGGTGGCGGCTTCCGGAGAGTTTCAAAGTGTAATTGATGTGATTGGAATGAGGCACGACCACTAGATGGAGTTCTTAGAGGGTTGACTACACGGAAAAACCTAACGGCCAGGTTTGATGAGGCCGGTGAGACCCTGACCATTAGATGGGTTACCGGAATTGACTACAAGACTAAACTCTAACGATGAATTTGATGGTCGAGAATGAGACACTTTGTCATCGGATGTGGCCCAGGAATGGTCGTGCCCCAGACCGGGTTGCTTAGAATTGATTACATGTTGCGTCACTCTTGTCTTTAATCTCTTTCTAGCTTTGATACCATATTAGGAGAAAATGAATTCTTTGATTTCATTTATTTATATACAATTGAAGAGGATGAGAAAAGGAAACAAAAAAGAAACGAAAATAGAATAGAATAAGGAAACTAAAAAGAGAATAGAGAAAAGATAAGAATCCAAGTCCTATTAAGAAACTAATCCTTAACAAATTCAATCTTTCATCATGAAAGGACCGATGCATTGAAGTTGGTAATTTACTTCATGAAGAAGATCACATCGGGGATATATGGCACTTGAAAATAAGAGCTTCATTTATTTCATTGATTTACATAGTTTAAAATATATAGAGTATCTTTGAGCACTAAATTAGGAATAACTTACTAATTTCACAGAATCTGAGAGTTGACTACACCTAAATTATAGTTAGTAATCCCCTTAAATCAACAAATGATTGTTGATTTATTTTCATTAGTATCCAAATTATTCTCTCCTTTCCAAATATTCTCTTTTGCAACACTCCCTGAGATGGTCTGAAAGATGTCTTCATGGCCCGACCTTGTCAGCTTACAGGCTGCTTTCTTGGTAGTTCTTTTGTTAGAATGTGCCTTGCTCCTGTTCTGGGTTATAAGGTCGTACAAATCATCCACTTTCTATTTTTTCCTTGATGAAGTGTAACTTAGCTACCTTAGCATCTCAGCATGTTTTGTTATCATGAAGAAGCGGGTTACGTGTGTATCGAAGTTTATCGCGGTATCTGATGCGCCTTTATCGGAGATTGACACATACGCTGGTTAAATGCGAGATTCTTTTGAAATCCATAATACTTCCACGTATACCATGAGCAATTGATCTAGAATTGGAAACCGACAATGCTCCTCGCCATCACATTCGCTAACTGGCTGCGCCATGTAACGAGTTACCTCCAGCCAGTGTGTAGTGGCGGAGGTCGATCATCCCATCGGTCGAGCTACCGGTGATCGACGCCACGTATGAAGCCTCGACTTGTAGATGACTATTCTTTTCAAACGTAATCCATTTCTGGCGATCCCTTTAAATCGCATTATCGATATGCGGTTTCAAAGTGTTTTGACCCGTGAAGTGCATGGCGATTTCCTTTACACTACGGCAAAAGCTATATACGGGCCAGGTGTGTGATAGGTAAATTAATTACACTGACGGCCTTTGAAAGCTGCTCCTTGTTCTTCAACGCGGGTTTGGTAGGTTGAGCTTCTCAAATTGTGCTCAATTAGTGTCTCGGTTGCTCTGACCAGTAATCGCTTTTACATTAGTAGATTCTGGCACATATTTACATTTGAGATCTACGAATATACCTCTCTTGGATTTGGAAAATTCCATTCCAGTACTTTAGGCCTCGAGTTTTAATCTCAAAATCCCTTATGACTAACTCTCTTAAGCTTTTCTTAGCTCAACATGGTCATCAAATTCGAATTATGTCATCAGTAAACAATTAAAATAGAGATTTTTCCTTCCCCGAGGTGTACATAAAGCAGGTATGAAATTCGGCTTGACTTTGTGTGTACCGCATAAGCGGTGCAGTTTTGCAATCGCTGAGCCGTACTCGAGGTGGTGTTTAGACCATATAAGGACACAAGCTCTTTTACTTTATGACTTCTAATTTGCTTTTCATTATGAAACTACAGTTGCTTTTCAAATCCGTGACCAGAAACTCGCAAGACCTCCTCTTCTAAGTCTTTGTTCTAAAAAGCATTTTTTACATCCAATTGGTGTAAAGGCCAGTCATAATTTGTAGCCTAGGATAGTAGAATACGAATGGAATTGATTTTACGAGAACGTGTTTCATGATAATCAATCCAGGTGTGTTCAATGTATATCCTTTAGGCACTAAAGCGCGCTTTATACCTTTCAACACTTCCATTAAGCTCTACACTTGTGATGAGACCCATTTACGACTACGATTTTCTTACTCCTTAATTTAGATCCACTTAATTCCAGTCCCATTCTTATTAGAGCATTCATCTCTTCTAAGGCGGTTTGATTTCAATCGAGTTCTCTAATTACTTCTGGATTCGTTTTTGGAATAAACAGGTGAGAGATTTTTGTGGTAAAGGCTTTATGGGATTTAGAGAGTCTATGATATGACACTTGTTTGGCTATGGGATGTTCAATGCAACTACGAACTCCTTTTCTAAGTGCTATAGGAATATCAAGGTTAGATATGGTAGGAGTAATATCTGATGAAAGCAGTTGTGAATTAGAAAAAGAAGAGTTGGATTTACTTGTGTCATTCGATGAACCATCACATGGGAAGATAGCGGTTCATTAGCGAGATGCTAGTAGGTCTACATTTTTTTCTTTGAGTTTGTTACGGTATACATAATAGGATTTATAGGATCTCTTTCTGGTATTTCTTCCCACAGAATGTGAGGTTTCTACTTAATTTGAGATAGATTATTGGTTTCTGTATTGATTTTTAATTTCTGATTATGTGCGCAGATTATCATTAATAGAGAAAAAGGTGTAGGTAAAGATCGGTTTGAAAGCGTAGCTTCATTCTTAACTATCTCCCCCTGAAGGCTGTTTTGTTGAAAATATGGTTGACTCTCTACAAGCGACAGATCCCATTGCTAACCTGCAATTTTTTAGGCCAGGATTATAGCATTTATACCCTTTTTTATGAGTTTTAGACCGAAATAGTGCTTGTGGGGAAAAAAAAATGAGGAATTTAGTTTTTCAGCCAAACTAATGCCTAAACTACTGTGTTTGGCAAATGTCGTTGTTCTTGATAGCGTTTTTTTCCTTCAAAAGTTCAAATGCCGCAATCACGAACTGTGAATTTGAATTAGATTGAATTGCCGTTGTCTTGGATAGCGGCATTTGATTTTTAAATTTCTTCAATTGCGTCTTGGACGTGACATTTGAAGTCTTTATTGTCCCAGATCTTTCCTCCCCATTTCTCCCCGATTTCGAATTATTACAAGTTCGATGCATTGTCATGGACTGACCATGTTCTGTTTAATAATTCGTGCGTCATGACGACATTCTATACTTTGTGGTTTGTAATTTTATAATTTTTTTCAAATAAAGTATTTCGGTCTAAAACTCCTTTTTTATTTGGGGCATAACTATAAAAGAACGGAGTTTTACCCTTTAAGATCAGGATTTAGATGCAATCTGCTAGGTAAAGTGAACATACACGATCATGACAAAGACTTTTAATGGTAAGTTAGAATTGATTTTGCATTTAGGAAATATTTTCCTAAGGCCCTCGAGAGGTGTAATATACTGTAAAACACGAGTTGGCATTCTATTAATCAAATAAGAGGCTGTTAAAATTGTATCTCCCCATAAATACTTTGGTACATGCATGGAAAACATAATGGCTCGAGCAACTTCAAGTAAATGACGGTTTTTCCTTTCAGCTATACCGTTTTGTTAGGGGGTGTCACTACATGTGGAATAATGTTGGATGCCTTTTTCGTGTAAACAATTTCCCAAAACGTCATTGAAATACTCAGTTCAATTATATGAGTGAAGAATTTTTATTTGTGTTTGAAATTGATTTTCGATCATGGTGTAAAATTTTGAATAGTTTTGACATGAATTTATCACTCATTAAGTATGCCAATGAAGTCGGAATTGTGATCATCTATAAAGTTACCAACCATTTTTTCGAGGAAGTTGAGGGAAATTTTGAAGGCCCCGAACATCACCATAAGCAATTAAAATGGTTTTGATCTACGATAAGAGTCGTGACTTATAAGTATTATGATGACTCTTCGATAAATGACAACTTTAACATTGAAAGATTAACAATCCATATTTTAAACAAAGCGGGAAACAAATATTTTAAATGAGAAACTAAGTTGCCACAATCTAAGATGCAGGCATTATTTTTCATGAGCAGAGAGAACTAATACTAGTAATAAGGCCTTGAGCACATTTATTGCAAAAGGTTGTCATCGAAAAAATAGGAGTCCACCCACCATCTGCGCATTGCCCGATCATCATCCACATTACTTTCGGTCTAAATTCTGATGAGAATCAAAGAATATAACACTGCAATTAGAGTCCTTAGAGAGTTGATTGACAAATAAATGGTTACAAGTAAGGTTAGGAACATGCAGGGTTGATTTAAGAGTGATTGTTTCAAAGATTTTAATAGACCCTTTTCCTGCTATAGGAGAAAGTCTACCATCTGCAATTCGAACTTTTTTATTTCCATAACATGGTGTATAAGAGTTGAAAGTGTTGTTATCTGGATCGTTTGACCTACGGGGCATCAACGACACGATGTAAACTTGCAGAAAAGGGGGTCCGGCGGCGGTGTGCCGGCCGCCTCTCCGTGATTAAGTCAGCAAAAGGGTGGAGAAGAGAAAGAAGGAAGTCAGCGCAGTTGGAGTTGCATACCTTTCCCTCGTGGGGAGTTTTCCCTTTATACTCCAATTTTTCCTTGATTATAGGAAAGATAATCTCATAATTTTGGTGATGAGATCTTTCTTTTTATCAATAACTAATTCTCCCTTATTAAGGAGACATGCTTTTGAGACATCATCAGTTTGAATCTTGGGAGATTCGTGGATAAACCTTTTTATATTATCATAGTAACTTCATGCTTGTTTGGATGGCCAGCTAGGGGACTCGGAACCTTAGACGAGGTTTAAAAACTCTTAATCGGGTTTGTTCCATGGATTTAACTATGCGGCGGCTTGGGTTTGCTATGGCGCGGGCAGAGGCGGCGGGCTTCTTGTAGATTCAGGCCCTATTAGTAGTGGGCTAGGCTAGTGCGATTTACTCATGATGCCTACCTTTTTCTTTATTTGGAAAGATTATGCCCTTCTAGTAAGGGAAAAATACTGTGTTTCGGGACCTGAAGTATGAAGAATCATAGGTTATCAATGCACATGTTTTCCAATGCGCGTGGTATTCCGATGATTCATTCAATGCGCCTCTTGAGGCTCCTCCCTTGTATATATCGGGGTGAATTTCCGAGGTCCATGAAGTTGCCAATGGATTCCTCTTCCATTGCACAAAGCTTTACCCCCATTGTGATTTCCTCCCTGCTTGCATCCAGTAGGTCGGTGGAGTTTGAGGATTATGGAGTGAGCTTTTAGAAATTTACGCATTTGTTAGTCGCTAATGGATTATTGCGTGTTTGAAGCATTTTTGTGTTGACCTACCCCGATGTCCTAGGTGTGGGCCACATGGTGCCCGATTCCTAACTCGGGAGGGGTTCTTTGCCGAGTAGGTGCCCTCGTCTCTATGCCTCCGGTCGCGTGGTGAAGTTTGTTGTTGAGACGAGAGGGGTCCTCAAACATAATATTCTAGATTCTTCTTTTTCTTCCACTTTCCTTTCTAACCGCTGTTTCCTTTTGATAGTGATCAGTATGGATGCTTGGGCCAGTTTGTAATGGATTACACCATGGTTGTTTGGAATGCATTTGTTTTGTTTAATGTAACCCGGGATCACTGTGCGTATTTTAATACGATTTGGTTTTTGGGCATAGTTGTGCTCCAAACTTTTTATCTTGCATTCTTTCTATGTATGCTGGCTAGGGGAACATCCAGCCAGAAGACTGCTTTCGAGAAGCCTTTAATGGCCGTTAAGGTGTTTTCGAATTTTTCGACATGGAATTCTCTTTAGGTTCCGCACGGCTAATGGGCTTGGGCTGTCTTGAAATACCTATCGAGAGGCCCAACAGCTCGACAAACCTAGGCCCATAGGGCTATGGGCTCGGTGATTGATAGCCCCAAAGGTCTGGGTTCTTACAATTAGCGAGCTTGTGCGTGGTTTAAAGGCCCTGTAAGATGAAACGCCTTGTGAATACCAAGCGTGGGGTGTGAGGGGCGCATTTCTCCATACTTGGTTTGGTCTACCGACTCATTTAATGCGCCTGTTCGCGCCTTACCTTATATAGGGGTAGGGATCCAAAAGCTAATTTCTTGATCATCACTTAGAAGCCTCTCGCTCAAAAAACCCTTTGAGCATCTGCAACACTCTTGAAGATTTTAGACGAGCAGCCATTGAAGGTTTTCGACCATTTTTGAACTCCTGGTGGGTTTTTCCTCTGCTTTGCTTTCGATTTTGCTTATACGGATTTTTTTTGTTTGCGTTGGTTACGATTGCGGACTCGCCTTGAATCGCGTGTTCTTCAATCGTCTCGGTAGGGGTAAGACTATAGGTTCGTTCTCTATGGTTTCTAGGCTACCTTACTGAAGGCGAAACATTTGAGGATCCCGAGAGATATAGAGGACTGGTTGGGAAGTTGAATTACCTTCTGATAACTCGTCACATTATTACCCACTCATTAGGTGTTGTAAGTGGGGTACATGTCTACACTCAATGGTCGACCATTGGGTAGGCCCAATAGAAACGAGATTCTATGTTACTTGAAAAGAGCCTCGGGAGGTGGTATTTTATATAGTAATCATGGGCATAATAGACTTGAGTGTTTCACGGATGCTGATTAGGCAGGATCTAAGGAGGATAGGAGGTCCACTTCGGGGTACTGTGTTTGTTAGAGGGAATCTAGTCTCATGGAACAGTAAGAAACAGGGTGTTGTCTCTCGATCTAGTGCAGAGTCTAAATATTGAGTGATGACACAGTCCGTATGTGACATTATGTGGTTTCATCAACTCTTGATGTAAGTCGACGTTAGACACAGGTCTAGCGAAACTACGGGTGTGACAACCATGCGCCCTTCATATTAACCTAATTCGGTATTCCGTGAACGAACTAAGCATATTGAGATAGATTGTCATTTCGTTCGTAAGAAAATACAACTCGGCTTGACTTCTAGAGGATATTTGAAGACTGGAAAACAATTGAGTGATATCTTCACAAAGGCTATAAATGGGGACCGGGTTGGTTATCTATGTAACAAGTTGGGCATGATTAATATCTATGCTCTAACTTGAGGGTGAGTGTTATAACATATATCTACTTTACATATAGAGTTGTAACCTATTAGGAAACTTGTCTTATAGAGTTGTAATCTATTAGGAAGGTTAAATTGTCTTTTGTATATATATATTCACAATGAATCAATGAAATTCACAAGGAATTTTTTCCTCCAATTCTTCCTTCTTGGTCTTTACAGTTCATAAAGATTATTATTGTTGTTGTACGTGGCTCAGTGTGAGGCGCAACGTTTGTAACCTCATCTTTTCATTTTCAACATGCAACAAATGATTTGAAATGGTTTACTAGTGTCAAGTCAGTCAACATCTTAGGAGGCCTTCTAGCTATATGTAAAAAAACTATTGATGTGAGTCTGTGTGTCATAAGAAGCATGAAATCATTAGCTATGTATGCTGACCAATTACAGGTGGACATTCTTTTATACTAAAAATCCACTATTCTGTCTCAAACATTTGTTGCTTATAGTTTATTCACTTCAGTTAATTGGCTCACTCTTTTGCATAATGCGAGTTTATCACTACTCAATTATGATTAACCTATATGGCTTTACTCTTCCAATGATATAAAAAATTCTTTGGCTTTTAGGGTGTAAGCTAAATGTCTTCTTTTTCTTTATTTCTTTATTTTTTATTTAGATTTTATAGGATTGTTTTTCCTTTAGACTCCTTATTGGAATTTATGTTTCCTACTCCATATAATAGGTTTGTCTGGCCTCGTGATCTTTGCTATGTGCGTTATTGGCGCCGAAATGATGATGGAAGTTATGGTAAAATTTGTGTAATCCCTTTTGATTTTTACCTCCTCATTTTTAATAGTGAAAATATTCATCTTCCGTTCTTGTTGTTTTGCAGTTGTGTTATTTCAGTCTAGGGAGCATGAGCCTTCACTGATCCACGACGAGTTTATTCTTGGGCCCATATAGAGAGTATAGATCTTTATTTTCCTTTTTATCTCATTACCTTAGGACTTAATAGGAATATATTGATCTTTAACTATCTTATTGTAGTCAACTTAATTCAAATGACTAGGCTATATGACTGCTATTCATTTTCAGGTGGTGGGTTTCACATTTCCCCTTTAAAACCTCGGCATGGAATGCCTCGATCAAAAGTGCAGCACCTTATGCAAATTGATCTGAAAGGGTGGGGTGTGGGTTATCTTCCATCATTCAAGCAACATTGTTTACTCCAAATGTTAAATGGTGTTGCTGGTAAGTTCTAGCACTTTCAAAATGCTTATTTGTAATGTGTGATTGAAATCTTTGTTTCTAGACAGTACCTCAATTAATATAAAAAGTACATAACTGTTCCAACCATTAAATTTGAGATGATGACATTAAAAAAAAGAAAAAAGAAAAACTACTTAAGCTATTAGGGAATGTGTCACAACATTTATAAAGAAAATGCTTATCATGAAGATCATAGCCTAGCACTTTTACATTATTGTTTGAAAGTAAAAAGACTTGGCATAAACATGGGGGCTTCATAGATATAAATATATCTCCCATTTCGGAAAGACATTTGAGTATTAGTTAAGGAATTCAGTTTTGAGCAAGGGTAAGTTGTACTTTTAAGTTCAAATTGAAATCACCCTAAAATCACTCCTAATACCATATAAGTATATATATCTCCCCCTACTCTTCCAAAAGGTTTCCCAAAATTTGATGTTTATTTGAAGTGAGCCCGTAATTATTGATTTTGAACAAACTTATCTTTTATGCATAAAATGCATGTCATTCAAGAATTCAATCAATTTTTCATAAAGAAATGCCTCCTAATTGTCTTATAATTGGGATCTCCACTAGCTTGATATTAAGAATGCCTTTCTTCATGTCGACCTTCAGGAGGAGATGTATATGGAGCAACCTCCAGGGTTTGTTGCTTAGGGGGAGATAGGGAAGGTTTGTTGTCTCCGAAAGTCTTTGTATGGTTTGAAACAGAGTCCTCGTGCGTGGTTTAGTAAATTCAGCCAAGTAGTTGAGGAATTTGCATGCGAAGAATTAAATCGACCCACTCCATCTTCTCTGGGAATCGATTCGAGGTATCATTTGTTAGTAGTGTATGTGGATGATATTATCATTAAGTGACTCTAAGGTATCTCATCTCTTAAGTCCTTTCTTCATAGCTAATTTCATACAAAGGACTTAGGGATGCTAAGATACTTCTTGGGCATTGAAGTTATGTGAAGCAAATGTGGAATCTTCTTATCTTAAAGGAAATATGTGCTTGATCTATTGTCGGAGACTGGAAAGTTTAGGGTAAAATCATGCAGTTCTCCTATGGTTCTAGGCGTACACCTTACTAAAGAAGGCAAAACATTTGAGGATCCCGAGAGATATAGAAGACTAGTCAGGAAGCTTAATTACCTTATAGTAATTCATCCTAATATTGTCCACTCAATTAGTGATGTAAGTCAGTACATGTCCGCTCCAACAGTCGACCATTGGGTAGTTATGGAACATATTCTATGTTATTTGAAAGGAGTGCTAGGATGAGGTATTCTATGTAGCCATCATGGGCATAACATAATTGAATGTTTAATAGATGCCGATTGGGCAGGGTCAAAGGAAGATAGAAGATCCACTTTAGGTTACTGTGTCTTTATTGGTGGAAACTTAGTATCATGGAAAAGTAAGAAGCAAGGGGTTGTTTCCCATTCGAGTGCAGAGTTTGAATATAGAGCAATGGTACAGTCTGTGTGTGAGATAATGTGGCTTCATCAACTCTTGATGGAAGTTGGTATTGAGACACCAGTCCCAGCAAACTCTGTTGTGATAACTAGGCTGCCCTTCATATTGCTTATAATCTTGTGTTCCATGAACAAACTAAGCATATTGGGATAGATTGTCATTTCGTCTCGGCTTGATTTCTACAGGATATGTGAAGACTAGAGAACAATTAAGTGATATCTTCACAAAGGCCTTAAGTGGGGACCGGGTTAGTTATCTATGTAACAAGTTGGGTATGATTAATATTTATGCTCCAACTTGAGGGGAAGTGTTATAGCGTATATCTACTTTACATATAGAGTTGTAACCTATTAGGAAACTTGTCTTATAGAGTTGTAATCTATTAGGAAGGTTAGATTAGCTTTTGTATATATATATACACAATGAATCAATGAAAAATACAAGGAATTCTTTCTTCCAATTCCTCTCTTTGATTCTCTCTACAGTGGTAAACCCATAATAGAGGTAAAGGGATTAAGAGTAGGATGGTGTGCCCACCCAAGGAACTCATTGTATTTGACTCATTTTTGCTAAGTTTCACGGTAGAAGTAGTGTTGGAAAATAGAGATAGAAGTAGAATTACTGAAGTTTTTAGTGACAGAGTGCTGCTGCACTTTTTGAAGAGAAGGACTAGATTTCTTTTCTTATTTTTTCTCTGTATTTGAAGGGTCCTTGACACAGCTTTATATAGAAGCTGTGCCTGAGAAAGTTACCATAGGGATTTAACATTCTAAGGACTTAGCAAAACATTAAACAAGCTTAGAAAAACAGCAGAGAAATAAATGAATGACAGCCAACTCTTTGGAATTAACCAATGACTTTTTTACTCACAAATTCCCCTCTAAAACAGTGAGTCCCAACATGTCTCTGAACTTCAAAAACTTCTCAGTAGTGATAGGTTTTGTGAGCATGTCTGCTGGTTGTTCATTGGTGCTGATGAACTCTAGTTGTATCTCTTCTTTCTACACAAGGTCACGAATAAAATGATGCCTCCGTTTGATATGCTTTGATCTGGCATGAAAAACTGGGTTCTTTGTTAGGGCAATCGCAGACATATTGTCACAATAAATAGTTGTAGGACCCTCATGCTTCTGTCCTAAATCATTGAGCAATTTCCTTAGCCAAACTCCTTCACAAGCAGCTTCTGTTGCTGAAGTATATTCAGCCTCCGTAGATGACAAAGCAACAGTGTTTTGCTTTCTAGAACACCATGAGATGGTGGTCTTTCCAAGGCAGAAAATATAGGCTGATGTGCTTCTTCTATCATCAGTAGATCCAGCCTAATCACTATTGGTAAAACCAGTCAAAGTGAACTCGGAATCTTTGCCATACTTCAAACCAAGTTTCAATGAGCCTTTTAGGTACCTTAGTACCCTTTTTGCTGCTGCATAATGAAGCACACTTGGGCTGTGCATGAATCTTGACAACATCCTAACCATAGAGTGATATCTGGTCTAGTATGAGTCAAGTAAATAAGAAGATCCAACTAGACTCTTGTACTGATTTTCATCAACCTTCTTAAGCTTCATCATTAGAGTTCAATTTTCATTTTAAAGCCATAGAGTACTTACAGCCTTACAATCCTTCATGTAGAATTTCTTCAAGATGTCAGTTGCATATTTTTCTTGGGAAATGAAAATTTCCCCTCTTCCTTGCTTCACTTGCATCCCAAGGAAGTACTTCATGATTCCTAGGTCTGTCATCTCAAAGTTTATCATCATTGAGTGCTTGAAATCATCAAGTATAAATAGATTACTCCCAAAAATAAATCAAATCATCAACATACAAGCAGACTATGATAAAATCTGCTTCATTCTTCATAAAATAAGTGCTGGTTCATAGGGACTTTTTTGAAACTGAATTCAGTAGAATCAATCTTACTATTCCAAGCTTGTGGAGCTTGTTTGAGACATATAACGCCTTGTTCAGCGATTTCTTTTCTTCCTTGCCTTTGACTTCATATCCACGTGGCTGCTCCACGTAAACTTCCTCTTTCAGTTCTCCATTAAGGAAAGCTGATTTGACATCCATTTGATACACATTCAGCTCCAGTTAGGCAGCAATTGCAAGAACAAGTCGGATTGTCTCGATTCTTACCTTGGTGCAAAAATCTCGTTGAAATTTACTCCAGTCTGTTGGGAATAGCCTTTGGCCACTAATCTGGCCTTGTGCTTTTGAATGGAACCATCCTCATTGTACTTGAGTCTTGTAAATAACCCGAGCCCAAGACCAATAATGTCTTGCCTTTGGGAGATCACACAAGATTCAAGTATTGTTCTTATCAATCATGTTTAGTTCTTCTTCCTTGGCCTTTTACCATTTTCATCCTTTGCAGCTTCTTCAAAGTCTGGCAAGGCTCCAAAAGAGAAAAGAGCAAAATCTGCATTTTCATTAAATAGCTTCTAAAATCACCATACCTCTCTACCCAGCGGTCTTCTAATACTTTCAGATCTTCTTAGAATAGGTGAAAGAAGATGAAGTTCCTTCATTATCTGGACTTTCAGATTCTGAACTTGAGCCTGGAGCTGCATTTCCAGCTTCTGAGTTGCTGGATTCTGAGTTTCAGCAGCTGATTCGGTTCTTGATGCTTTAGCTGGAGGAAAATCTTGAATGATTAGTGAATTTTGGCTGCTACAAATTCCACTGCCATACTGCTCTTTCATCAAAAGATGACATCTCTGCCATATCAGCTTATTTATTAGCAGGATTACCAAGCAATCCTGCCTGGCCGCGGATTCATCGCTGGCACCCAACGAGACAAGAAGCTTCTCTCCCTTCTGGTCCGACTTATCTTTTATTTGGAGCCTTGTTGAGTGAGTAGGCTGGACAACCAAACACTTTTAGATGACCTAACTTCTGGCTTTCTCCACTCCAAACTGAGAGGGAGTTCTGTTCCTTACACAGTTTGTGGAACCTGTTTAGGTGTAAACAGTAGTATGTACAACTTCAGCCCAAAGATAATTATGAAGCTCCTTGCAGCACCCAGCATGCACTTCCAGCCATCTCAACAATGGATTCTGTTTTTCACTTTCCTAAACAGCTCCGTTTCAGCGAGGCTTCTAGTCATGGTTAATTGCCTTTGGGAATGCCTTCTTTCTTTTAATAATTGAATGGTTGATAGATAAATTCACCTCCATGATCAGTTCTTAATGTCTTCATTTTCAGCCCACTTTGCCTTTCAACAAGGGCTTTGAATTCCAAAATTTTTGAAAAAGCATCTGATTTTTGTTGAATAAAATACAACCACACCATTCTAGTATAATTATCAACAAAAAGGATGAAGTACCTTGTTCCCCACAAGTGATGGGTTCTTGTGGGACCAAATATATCTGCATGAACAAGCTCTAAAGGAGCTTTGGCCCTCTAAGAAGTCTTTGGGAAAGGAAGATGGTGCATCTTCCCGTAGACACAGCCCTCACAAACTCCTTCTATTTGATTTATTTGGGGAAGACCACGAACCATATCCTTTTGTAAGTGGCTTGCAATCCCTTCATTTAAACAGCCATATACGAGATGCCATAGTTGAGGTCGTCTGAAATTTCACCCTTGAGCTCTTGGACTTGCATAGTTGATGGAGAGTGGAAAAACTTTGTTGCAAGTCATCTCAACCTTAGCCATTAACGCTGGTTCTTCTTGTTGATAACTCTGCATATTTTCTTCAAGACCTGATATCCTTCCAGGAATCAGCTACTGACACTTAAGAGATTGTGAGCAAGAGTTGGGACGTAAAGAACATCATGAATGAACTTTTGCTCACCAGATCTGGACTGAACTGCAATTACTCCTTTTCCTTCAACTCTTTTAGATTTTCCATCACCAAGAATGACAGAATCTGAGAAAATTTCATCAATTTTAACAAACAAATCACGGTCATTTGTCATATGGCTGCTGCAACCGCTGTCAAGGTACCAAATCTGGTCTTTTATGCTTTTAGCATTGAGACAAGTTAAAAACACTTGCTCTTCGTAAATCTGCTTTGTTTGAAATTGGCGCAGACTTTTCATTCTTCTTGTGCCAGTAGTCTCGGTCTGAATGGATTTGAATCCACCATCTTTACACCTTAAATAGCATTCATCTGATGTGCCAGGATTGGACTTCTACTTGCATATGATGCAATTCTGTCCCTGGCTGCTGGTTCTTTGAAGTTGAGTATTTCTGCCTCTGCCGCTCTTCCACACCCTCGTGGCTGGTTATTTGTCCTTTGAAGCCTTGATCTAGATGCTGGAAGTTTTCCTCTTAATTGAATTTTCGATCCCAAATTTACCTTTGATTGAGGCCTGCTCAGGGTGACGAGGATCTCTTCATTCTTTCCTCATGTGATTCTAAGGAACCACAGAGGTCATACATAGTCAGAATTGAAAGATCTTTTGATTCTTCGATTGCTGCAGCTGCATGATCAAATTTTGGTGGCAGACTTATGAGAATCTTCTCTACTATCTTCTTTTCTTCAATGGAAGTCGTCGCCTTTGAGAAACCTGATTTGATTTACAATTTCAGTAACCCTGGAGACAAAATCTTTGATGCTTTTCGTTCTTTCATTGTCAGAAGCAATCAAAGTTCTTCCAAAGTGACTGATCTAATGAACAACTTTACTATTCCTTGAAATTCTTTCTTTAGAGTTTCCCATGCATCTTTAGCTTTACTAATGCCAAAAATGCGTGGATAGATGGTCTTGCTGATTCCTTGATGGAGGTAACTCAAGGCAAGGGCATTGTTCTTGATCTTTTCTTTGAATAGAGTAGAAACCTGAGATGAGGTCTCTGTACTTCTGCTTGTAGAGGATGAATCATCACTTGCTGCTGGAGAATCATCCTTATCCTTCATACAACAATCTCCCACAGAGTCTCGTGCAATAAAGAAACAGCTTGATGCCATGGTTTTCTCCTTTAAAAATGGGTGCCAGCTACAGGAATAATTGAACATGGTTCGATGAGTTCTTGTCGACATGGCTGAATGCAAATTTGTTGGAAAATAGAGATAGAAGTAGAATTACTGAAGTTTTTAGTGACAGAGTGCTGCTGCACTTTTTGAAGAGAAGGACTATATTTATTTTCTTACTTTTTCTCTCTATTTGAAAGGTCCTTGACATAGCTTTATATAGAAGATGTGTATAGAAAATTACATAGGGAATTTAACATTTTAGGGACTTAGCAAAACATTAAACAAGCCTAGAAAACAGCGGAATAAATGGACGGCAACTGACTCTTTTTGGAATTGGCGCTTGCCACCTTTTATTTCACAATTTTTCCCTCTAAGTAGAAGGGTGTGACTAAAACGTAGTAAATAAATTGGAATTACCTGTCATGTGGTTAAAGGCTCCAGAGTTAATGACCCATTTGGAGGAGATAAGGAATGTGTTGGGTTTACCTTACTCGACAATTGCAGTGATGGGAGTAGAAGCGGACTTCGAGGACTCCTAAATTGGAAGAATTTGGTATACTCATTTGCTGAAAGTACAACCGTATGTTCTAAGGTATCACTAGCAAATGCAACATAAGCAGACTGAGGCCTTCGGTTTCTATTATGCATCTCCCTACAATCCCAAAGTATATGCCTTGGCTTTTGGCAATAATAACACAACTCCATGAGATTCTTGAGTCCTGTCCCGAGCCCTTTGCTGCGTGGTTGCTACTTCGACAACTCATAGCCTTTGTTTCTATTAACCAACGCACTACTCATCTGTACAAATGAAGAACTCTCTGTACGTAGTATCTAGCTGAAAGTATCCTCTACTAATGAAATCTCATAACTTGAGAGAATATGAGATTTGGTAGTATCAAACTCTAAGAAAACTAACAGAGAAACTCTGTCGCCATATGTTCTCTCTGAGCTTGCTGAAATTTGACATCAGGACTGAGGGGCAGCAACGCATTCAACTTCTAATAGGTTTTCTTTAATTCCATGAAGTAGGCAGTAAGAGACCTATCCTGTTTTGTATTTTTGGTTGATAAAAAGCCCCACACAACTCAAACATTCGAGAGATATTCCTTTTCCCATAATATAGAAAATCCAGATAATCCATTGATTCTTATTCAATTGATGATAATTTACAGTGATTACCGTAGTGTCAATGGAATTTTGGATTTGTAAGGAATAGATAAATCATCCTCTCAGCCAACATTGTCTAGGATAAATTAAATAAGGACTTCAATCATATGATTATCCATATCGATACTCACAAATAAAGTCGGTGTTTTACTCGATCAAAGTAATTATGGTCATTGCTTTGTGGTATGTCATTGTAGACCTCATTAGGACAACCGACATCTGCGAGCTTTTTGTCAACCATAGTAGTTTTTTTAATGGGAAGATCTAACTCAGACAAGCCTCAAAAAATCCAAAAATCACAAAACAAAAACGGATTTTGCAAAGAAAATGAGAGGGCCCTACCACTTTTCCACTAAAAACACCACATTTGATTGGATTTTGGCACCACAAACCACACATATACACTCTAGAAACCAAGACGAGCCCCGGAGAAGTGGTTGGAGTCAAAGCCAATAGCCCATGCACCCACATGCACCGATTGTGTGAATTTGGGCAGATTTGTTGTAGTGGCGCATTAGCCTCACACGCTCACTTTCTAACCACTGGAATCTCGGGTTTTGCCAATTTGGGGGAGGCGCTCCTCCCTATTGTGGTCATGTCAACGACGGATCACCCTCAAGTGGTGTTTCAAAAAAAAAACCCTACGGTCCCTAGGGTTCCGAAATTCCTTCAAAAAATTTGCCTTTTTGGGGCACATTCAAGCCCTAGACTTTTATACCATGTAAACATAGATGAATAGAGGCAAAATCCTATTAATTTTCATTGATCACAAGTCTATATTTATGTAAAAGAGTATCTCTAATCCTAATAGAAATAATAAGATGTTTCCTAACTAGTTTCTAACTCTACTTATTTACATATCCATTACTATAAGAAAAGCCATAAGGCCCACTCCCTGTGCATTTGTTCATTATCTACTGGTTAATTCATTTCCAACAAAAAATTATAGAATGTGTAATGTTTTCTACTCTAGTTAATCCTTACTGTCTCTTTTTCCATTTTAACAGGTTTGCGTGAATGGTTTTCTCAAGAAGATGAAAGACACACGGTTCCGAGGATCCCAGTTATGATCAATATGACCTCATCTTCCGTGTCTTCACAAAAGAATCAAGAGAATAAGGAGGATGCAGCCGAGGATTTTCCTTTACTAGATGAATTACATTCTGCCAACCGAAACTCCCTGATGCTGGATGAATTCTCTGATGAGGATGAAGAATTTCAAGTAGCAGAGGTTGAAAACACAGTTTTACATCCCACTCTTCATACTTCCTTGCTTGATTTCATACTACATATTTTCTTGATGTGGATTTTCTTTATTTCAGGGGCATAATGAAGTTAGACAAACAGGTTGGTCTTAGTCTGGATGCCTAAGTTATTCATTTGACATCCTTTTCTTAACTTTCAACATTAAAGAGCCTTCACTCATAATCCTCTTAATGAACAGAAGCCTTGGAAGAGGAACCAACGGATCAAATTGATTTGTCCTATTTTTCTGGCAATCTGCGACGGGATGATAATGATAATGGTCGTGACTGTTGGAGAATATCTGATATATAACCAGAGTTCGTAGTAAACATTTTTTTCTGACAAATCCAAGGTAACCTTGTTGTTTTCCTTCTTTCACTTGTATCTTTTCATCTTGACATTGAGTTAGCTTTAAAAGCATTTGAAGTATCTAATGTTTCATCTTTTGGCATTATGTACATGCAGATTCCTGCTGGGAAGCACACAATGGAACTTGTAGCTGTTGATTGGTTTAAGGATACTAAACGGATTGATCATGTTGCAAGGCGTTCAGACACCATGCCGTGCAGGTTGAGTGATGAATTTATCCATGTACATATCCTCTATAATGTTCGAGGTACTGAGAGGCATTCTCCATATCCACACTGCCATTGTGTGGTGTAACTAGGAGTTTCTTTTAGGATTCTTAAATAGGTAGAGGACAAAGCAGATTATTGGTAGAGGATGTGAGTCTGGGGTTCTCTACATTCTTGATCACGTAGTGCCGAGACATGTCTCTTGTTCTCGAGTTACTACACCATTTGAGATGCATTGTCGATTGGGCCATCCATCTTTCCCCTTGTTGAAAAAGTTGTGTCCACAATTTTCAAGTCGTCGTCCTTAGATTGCAAGTCTTGTTAATTTGCGAAGCATCATCGTCTTCATTCTAATCATAGAGTCAATAAACGAACTAGTGCTCCATTTGAATTAGTCCATTTAGATGTGTGGGGTCGATGTCCAGTTGTGTCCTCAATTGGGTTTCGATACTTTGTTACTTTTGTTGATGATTATGCATGAACCACTTGGTTATATCTAATGAAAAACCGTTGAGTTATTTTCTCATTTCCGTGCCTTTTATGTTGAAATACACACTCAATTTCATGTTTCTATTCAAAGTTTGAGAAGTGATTATGCTAAAGAATATGTCTCAGAATAGTTTCAGCCTTTCATGCTTCAAAATGACATTCTTCATCAGACCTCTTGTGTCGATACTCCTTCTCAGAATGGAGTGGATGAGAGGAAGAATAGACACCTCCTTGAAACTCCTGAGCTCTATTATTTCAAATGCAGGTGCCTAAGCATTTGGCCGATCTTTGTTTCCGCTTGTTTTGATTCTAGCCGGATACTTCCCTCAGTCTTGGGAATTGGGACACTTTGTGTCATCCTTTTAACTGAATAAACCTCTGTTTCCCATTAAGCCTCAGGTATTTGGGTGTACTTGTTTGTATGCAGGATGTTAAAATTAGCATGTAAATACTAAACATGATTCTAAAGTCAGCTAGGTCAATATGTTCATGGTTACCTCGGTTGAAAGGGTATAGAATGTTATTGTCCTAGTCTTTGTAGGTACCTAGCTTCCGCTGATGCCACTTTTTTTGAGAATGCTTCTTTTTCTCAAGACCCGATCCACACTAGTCGGGGAGGATGGCAGGTGCCCGTTTATCCTCTTGCTTTGCGACACGTTGCAGTGTGCCTCCTCTGCTTGAAGCCTCCTATCTTTCAGTCACACACTCGACGTAACACCCCCAGTCCTCGAGCCCTCTGCTAGGTTGCTGACGCCAGTTGATTGTGGTGGCAGTCTTCTCTATTGCTCTCCATAAAGGTAAACGTCAGTGTGCTCATCCAATTTCCTCCTTTTGATTTTATGACCACTTGTCATCCTAGTCTTGCTCTTTCATTGCATCCTTGGACTGGTTTGGCCTCACGTAGGTGTCTGCGGCCTCGCTCACCAGTTGGCATGATGCTATGATAAGAGATGGATGCTGTGAAACAATGATGCCACGACTTGGTTTGTTTACCTGTTGGGAAGAAAGCCATTGGTTGTTATTGGGTATTTACAGTAAAGGTTAATCTTGATGGATCAATTACTCGGTTGAAAGCCCGCCTTGTTGCTAAAGAATTTGTATCTAAACTGTTGAATGATTATTCAGTCTTTTTCTCTCTTGTGGCGAGGATTGACTTCTGATGGTTGTTTATATGTCTGGCAGCAACTCATGGCTGGGACCTTCACCAACTTGATATTAAAATGCTTTCTTCGTGAGGATCTTACGGGGAAGGATATGGAGCAACCTCCTGGGTTTGTTGCTCAGGGGGAGATTGTTCAAGTTTGTCGTCTCCGCAAGTCATTATATGGCATAAAACAGAGTCCACGGGGCATGGTTTGGCAAATTCAGTCAAGTGATTGAGAAATTTGGCTTGCAGAAGAGCAAATATGATCATTCGGTTTTCTACAGGAATTCTCAAACAGATATCATCTCGTTAGTTGTGTATGTTGATGATATTGTCATTACTGAAAATGATATGGCAGGTATATCTTCACTTAAGTCCTTTCTTCATGGACAATTCCACACAAATGACTTAGAGATGTTAAAATACTTTTTGGGTGTTGAAGTTATGAGGAGCAAACGTGGAATCTTCTTATCTTAAAGGAAATATGTGCTTTTTCTATTTTCTGAAATAGGATAGTGGCAGCAAGCCCAATATCACATTTCCACTATGTTTAAAGCTACATCTTACTAGAGAAGGCAGATTGTTTGAAGACTGAAGAATATAGAAAATTTGGTTGGGAAACTGACGCATACGATGTACGCCACGATGTGCATACTCTGTTAGTGTTGTAAGTCAGTACATGTCTTCTCAACCAGTTGTTGATCATTGGCGGTTATAGAGCAAAATTACATGTTCTTTGCGAGGGAGCTTCGGGTCTTGGTATTTTATATAGTAATCATGGGCACCGCGGGGTGAGTGCTTTTGTGCGAGATTAGGCGGGATCTAAGGAGGACGGAGGTCCATTTAGTGCTGTGTGTTTGGTGGAGAAATTTAGTCTGTGGACGGTGAAACAATGTTGTCTCGATCTTGTTCGGTGATTATGAATCGATGATATAGTCAAGTATCAGTCGTGGAAAGCGCCATCCGACTTACGATAAGAGTTGACATTAAGACACCAGTCTCGGCAAAACTGCAGTGTAATGACAATTGCCACTTCATATTGCTTCTAATTTGGTATTCCATGAACGAACTAAGCATATTGAGAATGATTGTCATTTTGTTCTTGAGAAAATACAAAGCTCGAAGCTTGAGATTTTTGGATATGTGAAGCGAAGGCAGGTGGATGATATTTGTAAAGGCCACAGGTGGGGAATGAGGTTAGTTCTCCCATGTAACAAGTTGGGCATGATTAATATCTATTCTCCAACTTGAGTGGGAGTGTTATAGCATATATTTACTTGTCATATGGAGTTGTAACCTATTAGGAAACTTGTCATATAGACTTGTCATATAGAGTTGTAATCTATTAGGAATGTTAGATTGGATTTTGTATATATATTCATAATGGATCAATGAAAAACACAAGAAATTCTTTCCTCAAATTCTTCCTTCTTGCTTTCTACAGTCATTTAGTTGGAACAACTCGCACTCTCTTCCTCCATCATAAGGTTCCTCAACGTTTTTGGGGGGATGCTATCTTAGCTGCATGTTATTTGATCAATCGTATGTCATCCTCTATTTTACATGATCAGATCTGTTACAACCCTTTTTTTCTAACAATTTAATTGTAGCTCACGATATCAAATAAATGTAAGCCAGCCTTCCACGATACTAATACAAATAAGTTTTTTTCGTATATTGTAGAATATATAATAATATGCATCAAAACATTTGCGGTAGGCCCATCATTTTGGGATAAATCCCACATTTGTACAATATGGCATTATATGCCCTTTTCAATCATATCATTTACAAAATATATCAGAGTTTTCAATATCAAAACATTTACAAAATGAGTAAGTTTACTCTGAAAATGGTGATCCATATCATGAATGTGGTTGGATCTTAGCCGACAACTCTGAAGCTTTGGCGTTGACTACAAAAAATCTCTACAGTCTTTGTCCTACCGTACACGTTCACTTTCGATACCAGCGATAGCCAAAAACAATGCGCTAGAATTTTCATGCTTAGTGTTTCTGGAATTCTATGCAATTTCAATTTAATCAATTCATGCAATGTTTATAAAATGATGCTTTTGTACATTTTTCCAGCATTGTCATTATAATACATACATACATATATATATATATATATATATATATATATATATATATATATATATATATATATATATATATATATATATATATATATTCATTTCATTACATTCAATTACAATTCATTGGTCATTTCAGTTATCTGATTTCATATGCACTAGATCTATTCGAATCACAATCCTTTTTTTTAAATCCTTATTTATCATTTTGCCCTTATCGAATTTAACCTATGCTTTCGGTGCATGGGATAATGAATCATTAGTGCGGTCACGTGGTGTCTGCGGGCGGTATAAAAGCAGTTTTATAGCGATCTTGTCGGGTTATTTGTTATTTAGTTATTAAAAATCAATTGAAGTGAACATAAATCTTGTCACGTTGGAAGTACGGTCGGGTGACACTTCATTACATTGACGTAATGCTGGCCCGAAGCGCGCTGGTATCGCGATCTATCCTTTCGAATTTAACGGTTCAACATTCTTTTAAGTGTGAATCATTAAGCCACAATTCTGATATTGTATATACATTTTGGATACAATAATTTATTTCACCAATACTCTTTTAATTTTCTATGCAATTTATTTATGTCCGGTTGTCTCAATCAATATGCGGAAATTTATCATAAATCATTCAAAATTTCATAATGTTTCCTGATCAATTTTGAAACAATGAAAAAGTGTAGATAAACTTAATAAGTGATGAAAGATTGTTGGGGATATTTCTGGGTTGATGGCTCTTAGGATTCCCATCCTGGAATCCACGTTCTTGAAATTAGCTTCCTCGTCACCAACCCACTAATCCATCCTGGAAATATGTCATAATTAAAACGACCTAAGAAAGAGTCGATTGTGCATTATAGGATTTTGGTTAAGGGTTGATGTCTACCAATACTCCTCATTGCAAAATTTTTGAGGACACATAATATATTTTTCTCATGCTTCCCTCGAAAAGTATTAGTAGTCATTTTCGGTAGGAGTGGAATCATCTCATTTGGATACGCCCCGAGCTGATTCACGGCATTTTAATGCCAAACTAAGTGATATGCCCAGCTCATTGGATCACTATTTGTTATTTTAGTTTGGGGTCTTAACTTCATAAATTGGTAATGGTTTCTTCAACTTCATTTGAAGCTATGGTTCTAGGTTTCTTCTCTGATTGGAATCATCGAGGATCCTTAAAACTCAGTGTTGCATTTTTACATCTAGACTACTCCCAATTTGCAACCAGAATCTGCACATGGCTCCTTTGTGATTATGGGCACTTTAGGGTTACAATTTACTTACACTTCCTTCAAGTAAATTATTCCCCTAGAAGTTTAGTTTGTCAAAATACTTGATAACAGAAAAATACGAAGAGAGGTTTTTCTTGGAAAAGTTCACTTTGATTCCATCAGTCTGCCCGTACATATAATTACATCAAATTATCTGATGCTAGCATCTATACATGGTAAATTCCTAGTCTTCGCATCAATACATAAATTCCTAGTCTTTAGCATCTATACATGGTAGATTCTAGTCTTTAGCATCTATACATGGTAACTAACATATTCTAATATTTAGCATCTATCATGGTAGATAATATAATAATTTAATAATGGGGTCCAGAGTGCATAAACTCCTAAAATCAAATTGATCGGCTGGTGATCAAATTGACAACAATTTGCCAAACGAAAGAAAATTGATGCATTTGTCGAGGTTAAGGCTTTGGTGAAGACATCATGCACTTGGAGATCGAAGAGATATGAGAAGAGATATCACGGAGCTTTCCAAGTGTCTCCGAATAGAATGACAATCAACTTCAATGTGCTTGGTGGATTCATGGAGACGGGATTGGTGGCAATCGAGATAGCAGTGTTATCGGCGCTGAAGAGGAGTAGAGTAGTGGGAAGCCCGACTTCCTCAGGAGACCACGTAGCCATCTGATTTCGGAACAAGCGAGTAGACATATTTGTGATGCTGACCTCGTTAGAGGATTTAGAAACACTTAACATCTCGAAATTAGTATCACTAAAACATACCTGACACCTTAATGGAAATCGGCGTGTATCTCGGGACACGGCCAATCGGCATCACTATAGGCAATAAGTTGAAGAGAGGTGTCGGTAGGAAAAAACAACCCACGAGAAGGTGATCCTCGAAGATAACAAATGATGCATGACTGAAGCAAGATGGAAATGCGAGGTGAAGACATAAATTGGTGACACGAAGAAACGGCATAGGAGATATCGGGTCGAGTAGTGAGGCCAGTAGATAAGACTTCCAACAGCGCCGATAGAAGTAGGTTCTTCGAAGATCCCTTCATCTTTCTTGTATTTGGCGTTTACACCATAGGGTATCCACGAGAAAAGTGTCCTCGAGCCGGCCCGAAGTGATAAGATCTTGAATATACTTATCTTTGGTTCACGAAAAACATAGGATCGATAATGAACTTCCCATCTAAGAAGTATGTAGAGTGGCGAGATCTTTCAAATGGAAGTTGCATGTAACATTTGGTGAAGCAGTAATCAAACCGGTCGGTGCCGATGTGATAAATATCATCCCATAACCAGAGAGTGCTATGCGTGTAGATGTGTGAAGGAAGAGAAGAATCATATTGACTTTGTGTAAATTGAAGAGAAAGAGTGTCTTGAGGAAACTTCTCAGACAGTCTTGAGTGCTTTATGAGCCCATACGAGTGCGAGGCTTACGAGCATCATGAGGAGAAGAAGTAGTCATGCCGGAGGCTTCATGTAAATCTCCTCACGGAGATCACCATGAAGAAAGACATTCTTCACATCCATTTGATGTAGTCGCCATGATTGTGAAGCAACAATAGCTAAGATGGTTCGAACCGTGGTCATTTTGGCAAATGAGGAGGCGAAGATAATCTCCTCATAATCAACCCATATTCCTGCTTGTTGCCTATAGGCTACAAGGCGAGCTTTGTGCAGATCCGAAGAACCATCGACGAAGTTTCTGAGAGAAAAAAACCCATTTACTCCTGATAGGTTTGGTAGTAGGAGGACAAGGAAAAATATCTTAAGTGTGGTTCTCCTCAAGTGCTTGAAGTTCTGGCATTTGCAATTTGCCCGACACTTTCATGTTCCGTAGTGCATTTGTAACGAGAGGAATGGAAATAGTGGATAAAATGGCGACAAGAGAAGACGAGGAGAAGAAACCATACCAATTGAAATTCGAGAAGGGCGAGTAGACCGACAAAGTGGTGGAAGCCGGGAGCGGGATCGGGCGCCAGGGTCGAGATCGGAAGAGCCTGAGGAAGTGGAACCAGACTCATGTCGACTACGTCTCTCATACACAAAACCAGGTTTGAACCGTTCCACAATTGGTGGAGATTAAGAAAAATTAGGCAGAAGAGATACAGATGCAGATGACAGTTGAACATGAGATGGAAAGAAATATTGATTTTCAAAGAAGATCACATTCCGGGAAACACATTATCTGAGAAGCATTAGGATCGTAACAACCCATATGCCTTGTGAGGATAGCATAACCAAGGAAAACACACGCAACGGAGCGGCGGTAAGTTTATGTCGTTCATGAGGAGGGAGATCATTAAAGCAAACACAGCAAATGTACGAAGATCGAGGAATATAAAAGGAGAATGACCAAACAACTTAGAAAGGAGAAGCATGATTTGTCGTAGGAGAGGGTGCGATTGATCAAATGGTTGTAGTAGAAAGAGCTTCACCAAAACGGAGAGGCAGATGATTAAATAAAGAGTTCTTACGACATCGAAGGTGGCGATTTTTCCTCTCAGCAACACCGTTTTGTTGTGGTGTCGAAGAGCCGAAGCAGAGAGATGATCCCTTTGCTGAAGAAAAACACGAAACTCATTAGACATGTATTCATCATGTGAATCGGGCGCCAGACCTTGATATTTGCGAGAGTGAGTCTGAGAGTGCGAAAGCGTGGCGAAAAAAACTGCCTTTGGCGGATAAACCAGTAAGCGACTAAAGTCATCGATAAAGTAACAAAGTACTTGTAATGCGCGAGAAACAAGCGGGTCTGATCCCGAACATCACTATGAATAAGCTCCGAAACATTGTGAGGCCGCGAAGTGCATGATGAGGAAAAGGTAGAACTTTAGTTTTGCGAGTTTGCAAGATGTACAATCAAAGAAAGATCAATAGAAGAACATGCTTTATTTCCCGATAATCGAATTAAACAAAGTGCGAAGAACATCGGAGTTTTGTGGCTTTGCTTAAATCCATCTTACATCTTATTGCTAGAACGACAACATTATTACATGCGAATGAAAGTAAGGAAATCTAGGAATAAAGTGGAAGGAGAAACATGAAGAGGAAAATTAGTCCCACTTTAGGCCCCTTAGCGATCATACGCGCGACACTTGATCACGCGGCCTGACGAGCGGAATGGGCATTACAATTGTTATCGACGATTGACCAACATAAATAAGATTTGTAGGAGAGTTGCAGGAGACCGCCAAAAACATTAGTTAAGGAAGAGGAAAGATCTGGCAACGCGATTAGCGGAAGTGCCCGCCAGCGAGTGTTAATTTTTAGATTTCCATCATAATTTCTGAGATTGGAAATAGGAACAATAGTATTAGTCATATGGTTAGAGGCTCCGGTGTCAAAATACCATGGATTAGAAGAAACTTTATGATTACACGAGCACAAGCGATAAAAGCGAGAATGGATCATCTGTTGTACCATTTGAGTGAGTATTGGTCGGGTTTGCAAAAATTTGTAGGACGGGAAGAGGAACAATGGCGAGACGGCGGGCAATCTGTGGCCCAGAGGGGCGTGAGTGGGGCATGATAGCGGATTACTACTTCCCTTCGGGCGAGATAGGACAATGAGATGATATGACCTTGTTTCTTGCGATGGATTCTGAACTTCTTGAGCAATCTCGAAGCGATATATTTAGCTTCCTGACTAAGCATTGAACAACCACAACGTGTCTCTACCTGTATATGTCTCCTGTCTTTGCAAGAAAGCGGAAGCAGTCTGCTTAATAGTAGCCCGTGTTACATGCGCGACTGAGTACCAAATACGTTGCTCCTCACGAAGAAGTTCACTCAACGAAGCACATCGAGAGATGGGACGAGGATGACGGTTCATCAGTTAGAGCGTCACAATTTCAAAGTCGAATTAAGTAACTTCATCGAAATTGATCTCGCTTCTTTGGTAGCACTTCTCGAGACGGCAGAGGCGTAGTGGGAGCATTAGTATAAACAATGTACGCAATAGTCATTGAAGAGTTTGAAAACGAGAAAAATATTCCTCGATAGAAACGCCTTGTGTAAAATTAACCATCTCATATAAAAATATAGAAATTGTTTAGCGAGTTGTCTTGATTATGTAGTGTTAGATAAGTCACATAGCGTAGCGGTTATAAGGCCTCAGGTGAGAGCAGGTGAGGCTCGATCAAGCTAAGGAGCCAAGTCATAACTTTGAGCATCATAGTTTCCCTTAGACAAAGCCTCGGCACCTGGTGTGGGGACACTCCCATCCAAATATGACCCCCGATTCTTTTCCTTTGCCCGATAATTTAGAATTGGAACTCGAAATTTGAATAATTTTGCTAGTAAACCGAATAGGAATCTTCAAACTTATTTGATGACATGATGGATAGCGTCGAAAAATTAAAAATTCTTAAGAAAGCCATAACGAAAAAAAGCTTGAAATAAGAGAAAGAACCAAACACCCTTGACGACCTTAGGGAACAAGAGAACACCACCAAGATGGAACCCGAGTCTGTAGAACAAGAGAAACCCCGCAAGCGAGAGAAAAAAAAAAATTATTCGAATAGACCGAAATCAAACGGGCTACGATACCATGTAAGAAATACTAGATAGCAGAAAAATACGAAGAGAGGTTTTTCTTGGAAAAGTTATCCTTTGATTCCATCAATCTGCCATACATATAGTCTCTCAATTATCTAGTCTTTAACATACATACATGGTAAATTCTAGTCTTTAGCATCACATAAATAAATTCTAGTCTTTAGCATCTATAAATAAATTCCTAGTCTTTAACATCCTCACATAGAATTCACTGAAAAGTCTTTAGCATCTATCGTAGTAGATTCTAGTCTTTAGCATCTATACATGGTAACTAATATTCTAATATTAGCATCTATACATAGTGAATAATATCTGACTAATAATAGAGTCTAATTATAAACTCTAAAATTGTATATGGTAACATAGTTTACCCAGAATTTTGAATCACTCAATTTGGATGAGTGAAACTCGACTTATGGCGAAAATACCTGACTACACCCAAAACGAACATACGTGAGCTACACGAAACTCTTGCTTTAAACCCGTATTCGGGAGCCTTAGAGCTACAATTGCTCTGGTCCTTATACATTTATGCTTGTAGCTCTTATAGTTCTTTCTCGTTGGAATCGCTCCAGTTTGGATGATTATAAGCAACATCGCCAGAAAGCAAAAACGGGTTTTGAAAAAATTTGACGACTAACTCATGAAACTATCATCATTTCCACCTACAAAAATTTCTCAAAACCAATCAAAATGATCAAAGCAATACAGTATGACTTTGAAGCTGACCGAAACTTGTTTCTGACCAATATAAACACTTTCATCCCGAAAATTTTGGGGTTTTCATCAACGACACAAGAAAGAAAAGTTAGGGTTTGGTTTATCATTTAATCTTTTGATTCTTCAATACCAAGCATCCTTCTTCACTCTTGATCTCTCGAGCTCTTGGTTACTTGGAGAAAAATCACCAATCTCTTTTCTCCACAAATACCTTTCTCTTTCTGTCAAGCGAGCCGAATGTGAAAATGGTTTAAGACCAAGTGGTCTTTAATCTCGATATATGGCTAAGGCCATGATTGGCTCTCATTAATTCCCATTTCTCATTTTACTTGTTTAACACTTCATTTCACTTTCATTTCATTTATTCACATTTTAACATTATACTCCACGTTCCCAAGACCCTTGGGTCCCCATTTAACATTTTACTAAATTTATTTAGCTCTGTAAAATTCTGGATTTTTTATCCTTTTGGTTTTAGTCATTTAAATCATAGGAAAAATATAATTTAATTTATTTTACACCTGAACATGTTACTCCTTGTTAGAGGTATTTTCAGGCATTCTAAGATCCATTCCATTGTGCTTCCTAATCAACCTCTCTTTTGCCTTCCTTGTCGCATCTTCGGTTGTGTATGTTTTATTCATATTCTCACTCTGAAGCGAAGAGTGAACTCTCGGCCCAGAGAATCCGCGAGGAAATGTATTCTTGGGTTATTCGCCTTCGGAGGGTTGTCGTTGTTATTCTCGACATTGTCGCTCTTCATCTTTCTTTGATGTCATTCTTTTAGGATTCCTCCATCTTCTCCTCTGTAGCGCGTCCTCCTATTTCGGATGTCTTATCTATTCCTCTTGTCTTACCATCTCCAGATTTCCCTTATCCTACGGTTGCCGTGACTCGACCACTTCAGGCTTATACTTGTCGTCCTCGTCCTCCTATAGGGCCTCTTATTGATTCATCTTCTATGCCACCTTCATCTCTTGCTCCGGTTCTGCAACTGCCCAATGATCTACCTATTGCCATTCGAAAAGGCACTCTCTCTACTTGTAACTCACATCCTATTTATAATTTTCTCAGCTTTTATCGTTTGTCTTTACCCTATTTTGCTTTTGTTTCCACCTTGTCTTTTGTCTCTACCCCTAAAAGCACTTGTGAGGCTCTCTCTCATTCGGGCTGGAAACATGCAATGGTTGAAGAAATGGATGCTCTTTACTCTAATAACACATGGGAGTTTGTCACTTTTCCTTCTGTCAAGTCTCCCGTTGGTTTTCATTGGGTTTATACAATGAAGGTGGGACCTGGTGGCGCGGTTGACTGGCTTAAGGCTCGTTTGGTTGCGAAGGGGTACACTTAGCAATATGGCTTGGACTATTATGATACATTTTCTCCGGTGGCCAAGATTGCTTATGTTCGCTTGCTTCTCTCTATGGCTACTAAGCTCTCATGGCCCCTTTTTCAATGGGATATCAAGAATGCCTTCTGTGAAGAAATATAAGAAAAATATGCTTTCCTTATTTTTTTGAATGGATTAATTAGTACAGGTCCTTATTGTTTATGTGGATGACATTGTCATTACAAGCAGTGACCAGGATGGTATTCAGAAACTTAAACAACACCTCTTCAACCACTTTCAGACAAAAGACGTGGGGAAACTCAAGTATTTTCTAGGCATTAAGGTAGCTCAATCTAATTCCGGAATGGTTATTTCTCAAAGGAAGTATACCTTGGATATATTGGTGGACATTGGTATGTTGGACTATAAGCTTGTAGACACTCCTATGGATCCGAATGTCAAACTTGTACTAGGAGATGTGACGGCTGCCAGGTAGCTAGGAACTATCTCACTATGCTCGGCAGTATTTCTTTCTTGAGGCGTAGTTAGTCGGGTCACACCAATCACCTTGAGATAACCACTGTGATGTTGCGAGTTCGTATTCTTACGTTATGTCGAGGAACACCCCGAGGTCGAGGGTGTTGTGAGCAGAGAGGTCGAGACCCGGATTATTTGGTTGTTGATGCGGTGGGTAAGCTCACCCGTAGATAGACGTTCTACATTGGGCATTGTGTGTTCGGTGAGAGTAGCTTTAATATCTTGGAAGGGAGTAAGTAGCAGATCTTAGTAGCCGAATCTAGTGTGAAATTGATGTCGAGTTATAGCCTTAACATATGACTCATATGGCTGAAACATCTCCTCCAAGAGCTAAGATTTGGGAAGGATGAACAGATGAAACTTATATGTGGTAATCAAGCCTCCTTGCATTTTCATCTAATCCAATTTTCCATAAGAGGACCAAGCACATCGAAGTGGATTGCCCACTGAAGAAGATTGCATGGATGCACATGACCTATACAGATTTGTAACTCTAATGGCGACTAACGGATATCTTCACTAAGTCTCTTAGAGGTCCTATGATAAAGTATATATGTGACAAGCTTGGTGCTTTTGACCTATATGCTCCAGCTTGAGGGGGAGTGTTAAGGATTAGTTTCCTAATCCATTTAGGATTTTTTTTCTTCTCTTTTTAGTCTCTTAGTTAGACTCGAACTTTGTTTCCTTTTTTGCCCTAACACTAGAGTATAAATATGTATGTTCTCTCATTTGTAAATTAATGAGAATTAGAGTATTCATTGTCTCTCAACTTCTACAAATTTATTTAGGCCCTTTTTGTCTTGCCAATGTGTTATACAAATGTTTCTAGGTTGTATTGTATGAAGTGACAAAATTTTGTAATAAATTAAAAAAATGAATGTGTATCTTGTACACATATAGGATAGTAAGGATAAAAAGGAAAGGATAAATACCGCGATGTTGATCCCCCTCGAGTTGGAGCACATCTAAGTTATTTGCATGAGAAACTTTATTCTGGAGCTATCCCCCAATCCTAGACACATGAAGATTTAGTAAAAATGTTTGGTAGTTGTTTATTCGAGTTGAAAAAACTAGTAATCATGTATCTTGATGTGATCTTTTGCTTAATGAAGTGATAATCTACTTTAATGTGTTTGGTCCTTTCATGAAAGATTTGATTGGATGGAATATGCAAAGAGGCTTGGTCATCGACTCATCGCGGAGTAGGCTTCGTGTGTTCATCATTTCAATCTCAACTCAGCGAGTTTTCCATATGAGTTCATATATTGTGCCTCCCCATGGCTTGACACTTTCGATTTAGTGCTAAACCTTACCCTTTATATCATGCTTCTTAATCTTCCAAGATATTAGGTTACCTTCAATGAGGATATAGAATCCTCAAGTCAACATGTATCTTTTGATAATCTTACCCAGTCTACATCTATGTTACCTAACAACCTGGGTATAACCTTTGTTCTCATATAACCGGTGACGAAAATGTCGAAAAATATCGGCGAGATTTCGTGTGTCGGTCGGCCTCGAAATGAAAGCGAAGACTGAAAGTCGATTGGAGGAAAAGTCGCTAAAATGTTGGGAATATCTGCGATAAATCGCCGAAATATCGAAATGGCACCGAAAATATCGCGACAATGTCACGTTTGGCAATCACGATCGCACAAGCAGCAAAAGTTGCCAATGAAATCTCCAATTAATCGACGATATATCAACTATTTTGCCAATAAATCGGCTATATATCTCTGATTTTTTTATCAAATCGGCGCAAGTTTGACCCGTTGACTAGATTCATCCAATGCCCCAGAATCATCCCATTGATGATCCAATGGTCAAAATTTTCACTATTCGCATGTGTCTATATTTAAATTTTGAATCTAGTTTCAATTATGAATATTTCATATAATTACATTATCCGTATGCATAGTATTAAATAATTTTATTAACTTATCAAAATTCCTCATTATCCAAATGCATAATATCCATCCTAATAATTATAATATACATATGAATTTAAATAATTTCTCATAAATAATATTAAATTAACTTATATATTTAATTTAACAATTATGAGTACATATTTAATTTTATAATTACAAATCCTTTTAAATAATTATGAAAATTATAAAATGAATTTAAATAATATCTCATTTAATTATGAATAATATTAAATTAACTTACATATATAATTTTATTTTAATTTCGTAATAATATTTTCAAGTTTATTAATAATATCAAATTAACTTACATTTCATATCAAATTCACTAATGATATTAAAGTGCTTGACATATTAATTTAGTAGTTACTGATGATTACATTATCGGAATCTGCCAATATTCGATAATTTCTTGTACCCACTATGCATAATAATCTTAATGTAATTATTTTTAATAAACAAATATAAATATGGTAGTGTAAACGCTATTATCTTAGGGTGTCTGGATTGTAATCGTCAATAAAGTGGAAAATCTGTAATACCGTATGTGAGACCATTACATGCGTCAGCATTTGATAGGGCGCACATCATCTGACACAAATGTATATTTTATACAAAAAGGGAGTTTGTTTACAATATTTAATTACAATTTACACAAAAGCGGATCGTCTTTCGAAATTTACAAAATACGGAAATAAGGCCCGGCTTGTATTTCTTGCTCTACGGTCTCAAATCGTCCATCCAAGGGTGCACCTCTAATTACTGAAATAAATATATTCCGCCGGCGGGGTGAGAATGCGTAGTGGAATTTTCTGCCCAGGTTACCGGCAAGTGCTCATGCGATGGCACACGAAGCATTAAATTCACATTATGTCTGATCCGTGATATATACTGTATGCATATATTAACAAAACTTACATGTTATTCATTCATTTCCAATGACACGAATTAGCTCACATGGTATGCTCACAATCCGGCAATTCATCTTGGTGCCCGCGAAATCTAATCTGACATGTTATTCACTCATGGAAATAACGAAGAAACATCACCTGAAACCACCTGAAGCGATCCAGTGGGTATCCCAGAAAATACTCTGAGGATTTCTTGAAAACAAGTACGAATATTTTGGAGCGAAACCACGGCCATCCAGGCCTTAACAAATCTCCATCCATTAAATGACCCTTAACGAAAAGTAAAACAAGTAGGAGAAAAAGCCCATACCTTCAGGAGTTTGTGAAACTCCCAGAAACCCGGTACCAGCGTAGCCCTTGCGGTGAAGGAGCAACTTTCTTCTTGCCTCGCCGGAAATAAATGGTCAGATCATTGAGAATTCTAGAGAGAGGTAGAGCTTCTCTCTGCAAAATCCTCTCTTCTCTCTCTTTCTCGTTTGGTCTCTCTCTCTCTTCCTTCATCCCGACAGGTTTGAATTACAGAGGTGGTCGAAAAGTCCTCTCATGCCACTTGTCACTTTCCCATTGGCTCTTAGGATTACCCCTATCCCTTATCAATCTAATTTAGATTTAAATCGGCTCAAAGGTGCCATTTGTCACTCATGGGCCCGCGGCTAAGTGTTTGACGGTCTTGCCCAGGACACGTGGCGCCTCTTGAAGGCCATTTCGTAAAGTCTTAAAGTGTCATGACTCCTACATGTCTCTAAAGCGTGGAAATTAGAGATGTTTGGTCGACCAGTCGACGTGTTAAATTTAGTTGCGAGGCGATTAAACCCAGTTGGCTTGGATTCGTCGTAGGATGCAGAAAAGTCCCCGGATTTTGACCAAAATTACCATTTTGCCCTTTTTCAGAAAATTGGATTTTCTCAAGGTTTTATAGGTAGCATCCCAATGGTTATCATAAGATGATTGTAGGAACTGACTAACAGTCATAGGTAAAGAAATTTCCTGCTTTGGAAGAGTTTTGATGAAAGTGGCGTATTAAATGAAGCATGGTCGTCGGATGGATCGCTAAAACTAATTATATAGTTCATGCTATTGTTGATTCTATGCGGTTTTGATACCTTGTGAAGAAAAGAAAATAATTTTGTGTTGAAGTAAAAAAAGATGATCAAATGTACTTAATACGCATAAATATATATCTGAGGATAAGTAAGGATAAAAGGGAAAAGCATAAATACGCTGTTAACATGCTAACGAAGCTACAACACCTTCATTAGGGAGATAGAGTACTAATGAAATAGTGTACGAGAAACTACATTGAGGTGGGGAGTGAATGATATTTATGATTCGTTTGGAAAATGCATACTTGGACCATGACTATTAGAAAGGGTTTTGTTCTAGGTGGTTGAATGCCTATGTTTAATTAAGTTTGTTCTTCTAGTGAATGGTTATGTGAAAGTGCAGGTTCGAGATCTAATTGCTGACTTTCTCCTTTCTTTACAGGCGACATTTTTAAGCGGTCGTGCTAGCTACGGTGAGGATAGGGTGATACAGAAGGTTCGTTAGTGGGTTGAAATTAAATTAGGAGATCTTATCTTCTCTATCTGAGTTAGACTAGGTATGTGCACAAAATCAAAGTGATCCTTCTTGGTTTTGGCGGGAGCCGATTTTGAAGTGAATTTTCTTTTGACAGTGCTGTGAAAATGTTTAACTTGGCTCTCCTCACTATCACAGTATGGAATGAATAACGGGATGGTTATTGATGAGACCAGGAGCGTGATGCGTCTAACGGTTTGGGTAAGTTAGGGATGGGTTTGTGGTAGTTTAGGGGTATAGGATGTAACTTTAAAAGGTAAGGGACAGGTCTGGTTCCAAAGGTTATAGGACTTATTTGAGGTTTATTTATGATGAAATTAAGCTTTAGGATGAAGGATTTTAGGTTTGAAAAGGTTTGAGTTTGATTTGATGCAAAACAACCTTGTTTTGAGCTAATTTGCGGTTTTCGGGTTTTCCTAAGGTAAGCTAGGGCTATGCACGAATTTGAGTTTTTTCTAAGGTTAGGGTAGATGGTATTTATGGTTTATAGGTTAAACAAAGTATTTGGAAAGAGTTTTGAAGTTTGAAACTAGAATTGGAAAGTTTTGGGTTGTGATGGGATGAGTTAAGGTTGTAGGAGGATAGATACTTGCCCGTCGCAAGGAGATAAAAGCCACAAGACTAAACTCTGAACTCGCCCTCGAGGAATCCACCAGAGAGATATCTTAGCGCCTAAGGAATCCTGCAGGGATGAAGCGATAGCTTCATAGCTCGAGGAATCGCACAGAGATAAGAGAACATGAGAGAATTCTTAAAGAAAATTGAAAATATTAGCTTGAATTAATAATCAAAGACTACATTAAGGGGGTATATAGGTATTACTTTCTAAATCCAAATAAAGAAACTCCTACTTTGACTTGGAAAACAAAACTTTCTAATTTAAATAAAAAAACTCCTAAAAAGAAATAGCAACTCCTACTTTGACTAGCAAAACAAACTTTCTAAATTAAATAAAGTAACTACTACTTTGACTTAGAGAACAAATCTTTCTAAAATAAAACAACTCCAAATCGAAATAGTAACAAGACTCAAAATACTTGTGAAAGTTAGATATGACTTAGCAAACTAACCAAGAGGGGAGGGGGGAGTTGAATTAGTTTTCTCAAAAACTTTTTGCAAATCAATAAGAAAACTTCAATTTAATTAAAAAACAATAAATAAAGAGATAAGGATAGAAAGTGCGAGCTGAAATTATAGTGGTTCGGCACACCCTTGCCTACGTCCACTTCTCCTTGACCTTCAATCTTGGTGAGGGTTCCACTAAACTTGAGCTTTAAAATTGAGCTCGTTCTTGTACACTTGGATTTTGGCTCCAATGGGCTCTTTGCAATCTCTTCAAGTTATGCACACTTGAAGCTTTCACTCTTAAACACAAGAAATCAATCACTAGCTTCAAAGATCCTTTCAATTCTGAAAAGCTAGAGAATGAGACCAATGGTGCATACAGGTATCTGATAGTGAATGCACCAAATTTGAGAATGAGGTAGTGAGCAAGAGGAGTTAGTAGTTGTGATCTTTAATGCAATAAGTTTCATGACATTAAATGATCCATGACACTTTATTTATAGAGTAGGAACTTCGGCAGATAAAATAAAATTTTGCCCAGCCCGGTCAGACGGATTAAACCAGTTTCTTATTTCCAGACCGTTTCATTAAATGCACTAGCCGTTGTGCTTTTAATGCATTGCAGGTTACCGTTTTATAACCGTTGGACTTGACTAATTGCTAAACCGGTCTATTGTTTACACAAATAAATTCGACCTTTTGCTCATACAGGCTAATATGAAACTCTTGCATCCAACTTGATCGAGTTTCATAACTCGGTGATTCCAATCAGTCTGACGATTTCTGACAATTTAAGAGATGCTGTGGATCCCGAAGCCCCCGGATGAGATATGCATATCGTAGGTTAGTAATCGGTCCAACCTCATTGATGAATTACATAAATGGTTTAAACTCTCGTGTTTTATTTAAACGCTACAAACATAGTTTCATTGAAGCACATTTTATGATTATAAAACCTAAGGTTTTATGCTTCAACTTGAGTTTTCAAAGGATATGCAATTTTTGTATTTAAAAACCGAGTTTGTGAGTGATGCATGATAAATGATAATATCCTTAATGCACCAATGCTTTCACCTTACAAGGATTCCTAAGTTTGCAAAGTCTTCATAGTATGCTTGAACTTGGAATCCCAGTTTTACTTCTTGACCTTGATTTTGATTCAAATCTTGGATGAATAATGTAGTCTTGAAGTTCATAATCGCTTATCATCTATCACTCATCTTAAGTAAACCATTATTAACTAACTACCCCTTGGTTTTGTTATCATGAAACCTCTCAGTATATAGGTGCCATGGGCCAGCAACTTGAAATAGGAATATGTTGGTGTCTCAAGGTTTCTATAAATCGATTTTCCATAATCAAAGATTGAATTTCAAGGTTTGTTATCTAGAAGCTCCTACATCAATTATTCTATATATAAAGTATGTTAATAACACAAATATTATCACTGGAAGCTTAGGTAAAATTTACTTTTCATATTTGCTATAGTTTTTTATTAATAACATGTGAATTAGCTTGAAAAGTGTCATAATCAATGTCATTGACTATTAACAGTTTTCTGGTTATCATCCAGTAGCTCTATGTAAAAGTTTGAGAAAGAAACCATTTCAATTAATATGAATGTAATGTTTACACCAGTCTCTTTATATATTATATACAGCTCTGAAAGGGCAGAAAAAAAAAGAAAGAAATTTCAACTTTCCTAATCAATCAGCACCTACGAATTAGTACCTATTGACCAGCTATGATTCTATCTACAGAAAGAAAGAAAATCAGTAATATGAATCACTAGTTTGTTGTCAATCTGTTGCTTCTCCAATTCCATGATCTTCATCCTTAACATTAAAATCTTGCAGATTCTAACACTATGTCTGTGCGCATTCTTCGAAAGGAAAAGATTTGTGACAGCTCTATTCTTCTTCTCTGCTATCACATCCCCTCCCCCTCTATGTGTAACCACTTTGATTTCTTGCATTCTCAATTGTCTTATAGCCCAAAGTGAACCAACTAGAGAAATGAGACCAGATCTAATATTAATTTTCTTATAGATGGTTCATATTTCTATACTCCAGAAAAATGTTGATAAGTATAGCTGACTGCATAGTCAATAGTGTGTGGATGATCTGCCCAGTAAGTTCTTTACATGGATTATGCAAAAAAAACCCATTATTGTAGCACTCCTAAAGCCAAGAGTTAAGAAACTGTGAACCATGAGATGTATAAAGTACTTTCCTAGACATATATTACCTCTACCAGTTCTAAGAATTACTTTTCTGATTGGTGTTGCTCCTGTAGGTTGCCTCGGAAAAGGGGTTATTTTCTCTTGCTATAAATCTGCAAGTAAGTTGCTCAGTATTTCCTGCTCGATCTTTTTCTTTTTCTTTTTTTCTGGAGGCAGTAAGAGATGATATATGATGACATGTCAGGTACCTGGATCAACACACTACAGCATGGTATTTTATCTTGTAACAAAGCAACTAGTACTGGGTCACTTTGCAATGTTTGTCGATAGTGATGATGAGTTCAGCAATAGTGAGCTAGAAACTCATTCCTCAGTTCCAAGGTGCCTTTTATGTTTGCAATTCTTATAACATTGGTGAATTACTCTTGTTAAGATTGGAAAGCTGTTTGAAGCAGTTCTTTTTCCTATGTGGTATTGAACATGCATAGGAAACTGTTGTGGTTTTCCTTTGGTTTATCTCGGGCCTGGCTGCGCATGCACGAACGATTGTACCATTTTATCATATACGGTTCTTTATCTCGTTTATCCGGGATCTAGAATTTGTTCTGTTATATTAGTCAATTAAGAGGCATCCTATATAGATAACTGATTCGAATTCCGCCAACTTGTGAGGAGACCCGTGATCGAATTAATCTTGGAAGAACCGCTCTAGTGTTTGGCTTGGATGAATGACCTCGACCCGTTGCTTATAGGGAAGCAAGAACCTTGGAATATGAGGACGCTACAATCGATGATGGAGATTCGATTGATAAGTGTTGATGAACGCCACGGAATAACTGATAAGTTCAAAGAGTTCTTTCAGGAACCAAAGAGAAATTTAAACTCTCAATTTTATTAATTCGCCAATTGAAGAACATAGGGATAACACGCCTATAAATAAGCCCAATAGATATATATATATATATATATATTTGATAGATAAGCGAAGCGAACAAAAGCTTCTGAGCATACGAAGTATACAAACAGCGAAACAAATGGGCGGTAGAACAACTCACTGACCCTCGAGCGAACCACTCGAAGCCTAAAGAGAAGTGATCACTTTGCTAGGTACAAACTAGTTTAGAACCTTTCTTGTGTGTGAATGGTCCGCACTCCATTCCTTAGCCATGCCTCCATTCCCCTCCTCTAGAAAATGATTTGTCCTCAAATCGTCACCTACATCAAAATGACTCAAGTTAGTGACATTAAAAGTAGCACTTGCATTATACTCACCGGGCAAATCTAGCTTGTAGGCATTTCATTGATGCGGCAGGGACTTCAAGGACCATCGCCCCGGGGAGCAACTTGGATCGCCTTTGTGCGAAATCTTTCCTTAACGCACTTGCTCCCAATTGACCGGGTTGAACAACAGCGCCCTTTGTTGGCTTGTTTGGCATATTGTTCCATCCTTTGCTCGATGTTGAGTCTTGCCTTCTCATGAATTTGCTTAACAAGTTTGGTTTTCTTTTTGCCATCTAGATTAACATGCTCAGACATAGGTAAAAGAGATAAATCCAAAGGGGTTAATGGATTAAAACCATATACAATCTCAAGGCGGTAGTGGCAGAATGTATATAGCACGATTATATGAAACTCAACATGTGGCAAATAGTCTTCCACGTGTTTTAATGATAGTCGCCGACAAAGTAGACGAGTTCTATTCCTTGCCTCGGTTTGACCATCGGTTTGTGGATAGTAGTAGAAAAAATAACTTGGTTCCTAACTTTCCTGAGGTCTTCCCAAGTAACTTCGAGAATTTGCATCCTTATGCAAAACGATTGTCCTAGGCATACCATGTGCAATCTCACAACCTCCTAAAACGGTCGCGACATGAGAAGCATCATCCGTTTTGTGGCATGGGATAAAATGACCCATCTTTGAAAACCTATCCACAACCAAAAAAGTAGAATCCCTACCGCGTCTAGTCCTAGGCAGACCTAATACAAAGTCCATTGAGATATCAACCCATGGTTCACTAGGAATAGGAAGTGGTGTGTAAAAGCCATGGGGTTGCAATCGAGATTTAGCTTGCCTACATGTGATACACCGCCCATAAATTCTCTCAACATCATGCTTCATGTGAGGTCAATAAAAGTGTTCTTGCAAAACCCCTAAAGTCTTGGCTACCTCAAAATGTCCCATCAATCCTCCACCATGAGACTCCCTCGCTAACAAATCCCGAATGGAACAATTAGGAATACCTGACTTATTTTCCCAAGCAAAAACCCATCATGTCTAAAGAACTTGCCATGTTGCTTTTCTAAGCATATTTAACTACTAAAATCTTGGTCCAAAGGATATAATTCTTTAATGGGTTCAAAACCAAGCAATTTAGCATCAAGAGTAGAGATTAGAACATACCTCCATGAAAGTGCACCAGCAACGATGTTTTCCTTACCTTGTTTGTAGCGAATGACATATGGAAAAGTTTCTACGAACTCCATCCATCGTGCATGTCTCTTATGCAACTTGTGTTGACCCTTCAAATGCTTTAAGGACTTGTGGTCGATGTGGATCACAAATTCCTTAGGCCAAAGATAATGTTGCCAAGTTTCCAAGGCCTGAGCCAATGCATCTGACTTCCTTTGTCATAAGTAGGATATTTAGTACGCTACAGCTTAGCTTTTCGCTAAAATATACAATGGGTGGATCCTTCTTGCATAAACTGCGCGATAACTAAACACGAAGCATCACATTCAACTTCAAAAGTTTTTGCAAAGTTAGGTAAAGCAAGTAAAGGAGCATGAGTTAATTTTTCCCTGATAAATTGGAATGCTTTTTCTTGCTCTTCAGCCCACTTAAACCCAACATCCTTCTTGATGACTTCGGTTATCGGTGCGGCTATGCTACTAAAGTCCTTCATAAGCCGTCGGTAAAAACTAGCAAGTCCATGAAAACTTTGAACTTTACTTACACTTGTTGGACTTGGCTAGTCTTGAATCGTACGAACCTTCTTTTCATCAACATGTATTCCTTATGCACTAACGACAAAACCCGAAACAAAAACCTGCTCGATTAAAATGTACTTCTTAAGGTTAGCAAATAATCTTTCTTTAAGCACATCGAGCTGATTTTAAATGAATCAAATGATCATCCAAGTTCTTGCTATAAATGAGGATATCATCAAAATAGACAACCACAAATTTTCCAATGAAAGCACGCAAAACATGGTTCATTAGTCTCATGAAAGTGCTAGGTACATTAGTTAACCCAAAAGGCAAAACTAACCACTCATAAACTATATTTTGTTTTGAAAGTAGTTTTCCATTCATCACCTTCTTTCATTCTAATTCGATGATGTCCACTTTTCAAATCAATTTTAGAAAAGATATAAGAACCATTCAACTCATCAAACATATCATCTAACCGAGGAATGGGATGACGATACTTTACGGTTATGTTATTGATGGCTCGGCAATCAACACACATCCTTCATGTCCCATTCTTCTTAGGAACCAAAATCACCGGAACGGCGCATGGACTCATGCTTTCCTCACATATCCCTTTTCCATCAGATTCCCTTGACTTGCTTTTGGAGTTCCTTTGTCTCCGCTCAGGGATTACTCCTCCACATAAAGCGGGTGGGTTTGGAATGGTAGTGCAGGCACAAAAATCGATTTGATGTTAGATCCCTCGGACAGGAAGTAACCCTTTGGAATTTCACTTGGGAAGGCATCTTCAAATTCTGTAAGAGAGACAATTGAACTAGACAAAGAAGTGTCAAGTTGGTTGGGGTTTAAAGTGCCTCTTTGTCAGAGTACAATCATAGACTTGTTTAAGAACAATGCTCTCTTAACCTCACTTGCCTTTGCATAGAAATTGGTTTTTCTCTCTATTTTTCTCCCATTATTCAACTTTGCCCTCTTTTTTTCTCTCATTTATCTCGGTCTCTCTCTCATTTTCTCTTAAATTTTCAGTCACTTTCTTTTTGTCACTCTCTTTCTTTTGCTCACTCTTTTTCTTTGTTAAACTCTCTTTTCCTCTTTTTCTTTTTTGTTCATTTTCTTTCACTCTTTTTCTTTTGTTCTCTCTTTTGCAACTCATGGGCTTCATAAACGACTTGGTGTTAAAAACATGTACAAGAGTGAGTTCGTGGTTGTGCACGGATGAGTACTTATTGGTGAAGCTATCATGCTTAACTTTCCTGTCAAATTGCCATGGTCTTCCTAGTAACAAGTATCCAGCTTGCATTGGAACCAGTGAACAAAAAATCGGATTTTTCGATCGATTTTTCGGCGAAAAATAGGTTTTCGGGTGGCATGGAAACGATTTTGACAAAATAAAATCGGAAGAAAAAAAATCGGCAAAAAATTGGGAAAAATCTCCGATTTTTCGTCGAAAAATCGGAAAAATCCGATATTTTCTCAAAATTTATGATTTTTCCTTGTTTTTTCCTTGGCTCCAAAAATATGAAAAAATTGCTTCTGAAGGGTTTCGAACCCACCTAAAATGCCTGGAATTGCACCCTCCGGCCACGACGTGGTGCACTTATTATATAGTGCAAACTTTTTTATATTATCTTATTATTTATTTATTTCATAATCCCTTTATAATATTTTATTTTATTTTATTTTTACATTTATAACTTATAATATTTTTAAGTAAATATTAATTTGAAAAAGGAAAAAGAAATAAAATAATATCATTTAAAAATTTAAAATTATAATATATAATATTTTGAATCTCCTCATTATCTACATAATATTTATAATAATAACAGAAACAAAAAATTAATATCTCTTTAACATAATAATATCCCAATAATATATTAAATATAACATATTTAATTTAATAATTACTTATCCATTTGATTTTAATCTATCTTAATGAAGATATGAATATTTCTCATAATCTATGTAATTAAATATGAAAAATTTTAATACTTAAATATTTTGTAAAAATATCCACCGATATTTCGATATTTAGATATTTGATATTCCAGATATTTCCGATATTTAGTAAAATTCAGTGGAGTATATCAGGTGTTTACCGATGTTTGATCCTTGATTTAGATTACGTACAAACTTCATCTTAGTACTTTCCAATGCGAAAAGTGCTGCTGTTTTATTCACCTTAGCTCTCCACTATCATTCAACCATTGCAATTTATATGGTTGAGGATGGCTACTTGTTGGCATCCCTAGTTTCTCCATCAGGGTTGTGCTAGCGAGATTAGTGCAATTGCCCCCTTCAATGATCACACTACATACCTTGTTTTGGATGTGGCACCTAGTGTGAAAAATGTTCTCTCGTTATCTTCCTTAGCTTGCACACTTAAGGCCTCCTTGCCACCATCAATTCTCCTTGGACAGCATACTCCTCATCATCAGCATCCTTTAAGGATGGTATGAGTCTAATCAGAGCTCATTGTCTGTTTGATCACCATTATCAGCATCACCATAACTCTTTTGATAGGACATTAGCTTGCTATATGATCCACCGCCTTAGCATTAAAACACTTAATATCGATTCAGTAGTGAAAGAATCGGGTTTACCTTGATAATATCCTTAGTGGGTCACCTCTTGTTTTGTTACTGTTTTGGGAAGCAATTGTTGGGTGGCTTCTCTTCCTTCCTCCATTGATTCGACTTCCAAGTGGATGAACTTGGACTAGGTGCAGAACGTGTGTTGCTATTGCCCCTCCTTTTGACTTGATTCTCAATCTTGATAGCCATATGCACCATATCCTCTAACTCCACATAATGTTGCAATTCCACCACATTTTGAATCTCTCGGTTTAAACCCACCATAAACCTTACCATTGTAGCCTCTCGATCTTCTTCAATATTTTCTCTAGCCATTGCAACCTCCATCTCCTCATAATACTCCTCCACACTACGGCTACCTTGCCTCAGGTTTTGCAACTTGTTGTACAACTCCCAGTAGTAGTAAGTTGGGACAAATCTCTTCCGCATCACCCTCTTCATCTCTTCCCATGTTTCCACCACTAGCTCCCTATTCCTTCTCTTATTCAACACTAGTTGGTCCCACCACACTATGGCATAATCTGAGAACTCTATGACAACAAGTTTCACCTCTTACTTTCATAATAATTGTGACAATAAAAAACCATCTCCACCTTTCTCTCCCACTCAAGATATACCTTAGGGTCATTCTTTCTTTGGAAGGATGAAATCTTCATCTTAATACTACCTAAATTATTATCTTCCCGATTTCTTAGTCTCCCCCCATGCCTCCTGTCACTAACAACCGAATTATGATCAATCTCATCCTCAAAACCATCCCCGTCATATTCTTCTTCTTCTACCCGCACCCCTCTTCTTGGCAGCCTCTCAATTCTACGCCCTGTTGGAGGGTTTCGTGGATGCTCGAAGCTTTGCTCTACCCTCTTATGGAATTGTTCCAATTCAGCCCTAAACATCCTCTTTACTTCACTAGTTAAGGCCTCCATAATAAACCATGTATTAATTCCTCTGTCACACCTTGGAATCTTATTTATTGTTTGGGATATTGCTGCAAATAACAAGGTTATAAAAAAAAATAAGACCTCACAAATCACTGCCTCACATGTTTTCACTCAAAGAATGATTCACTCAGTTCACTCGTGTTTTCATACAATTTATTTGGCTTTTTCTCGCTTTAATTGTCTTACCACTCTTGCATTTTTCCACTCATAATCTCTCTTTTGGATCTTTTGGAACTAATCAAACAAATAAGGTTTTTTCCACAAAATTCAATTGAAAACCAATCAAAGGATAGGTTGGTGGTGTTAACTAATATTCAAGCCTTACTTACAGCAACAAAGGTTAAGGTCACTAACAAAAAGGACACAAAAAATTTCTCAGTTTGTTATCGACTTTTTTTTTTATATATACTATGGTGGTGACTTGATTTCCAGCAACTAGAATGATGATAAACTTATAGGAATTTTTTTTTTCTTGGCCTTTCGACTCTTTTTTTTTTTGCCGATCGGATCATTTTCCTTTCCTTTCCTCTTTTATTTTTTTTTTCCTCTATTTTTTTTTTTTTGTAACTTGGGATGGACAGTTCAATAAAAAAGAAGATAAACAAAAAATTGCTCTCCAGGTCAGAAATGAAGTAATCGGACTTGGGATGGGTGAGAATAGGGTGTGAATTAAAATTGTAGTTGAGCAGACCCAGAGAGCCTTGAGATGAAGAAATTGGTAACTAAGGGTGGGTTCGGACAAAACGTAAAGATATGCAAACCCAGAAAAATAGAACTGTTGCTGCGATACCAAATGTTATGAACCCTTGACTTGTGAGGGCCGAGTGATTGAATTAATCTCGGAAGAACCACTCTAGTGGTGAGCAGATGGATTACTCGCTCGTTGCTTATAGAGCTTAAGAACCCCTTGAGTATATGAGGATGCCACAATCGGTGATGGAGATCCGATTGATAGGTCTTGATGAACGCCACGAAATAACCGATGAGTTCAAAGAGTTCTTTCAAGAACTAAAGAGGAATTTAAAACTTTCAATTTTATTAATTTGTCAATTGAAGAACATAGGGATAACACACCTATAAATAGACCTAAAAAATATAAAGAACAAAACTAAATTCATCCACAAAGGAAACTAAGATATTCGGCCAAAGACAAGAAAGGAAACAAAAATATATCTTCTTAAGCTACGCACACCGTCCATAAGGAAAAAGGGAACTAGATAATTTTAGTAAACAAATAAGCAGCCAATCAGCACAGAACAAACATCAAATTAGCATAGGATAGGATTAGCAGCAAATCAGCATAGAATCAGCAGCAAATCGGCCTGAAGTGCTTGATTAGCACTAAGCACATAGCGAGTGTCATAACCTTGCGGGAGTGCCAAAGCAGCGAGCGGAGCGTCTTTCAGCGTATAGCGAGAAGTCTTGCGGCGGTAGACGAGAGGCGTGCGCGAGTACTTGCGGGTGTCGAAGCGCGTTCGAAAGGTGCCTATTCATTCGCTATTCGGTCTTAGGCAGACATATTATATATATATTGCGGGCTTGTTGTGTAATTACATTAGCAAATAGAAGGCGAAGCAAGTTTGCCCTGATGATAGGATCGTAGGAACCAGCGACCGCCTCGATGGCGAGCACATAGCATTTCATATAACATACATGTCTTTGACCCTTTCATTCGGGATTCTTGAAGAAACGAGGGAACAAAACAAGGTTGCGGGACTGTACTTTCGGACCTTAAACAACTTTGAGTCTGGGGTACTCCACTTTCGTGCAGTTTTCGACGCAATTCAGACAACGACTTTAGTACCGGTACTCAACTTTCAGTATTCTCCGTTATGTCAAAGGAACACAAGGTCAAGGAGTGTTGTATGAGAACAAAGGTCATACCCAGATTATTGGGAAAGATCTCGTCCAAGAGCTTAGATTTGGGAAGGATGAATAGATGAAACTTATATGTGATAATCAAGCCGCCTTGCATATTTCATCTAACCTAGTTTTCCATGAGGAGGGACCCGAAGCACATCGAGTGGATTGCGCTTTTATCGAGAGAAGATTGCATCGGGATGTATGACTACTAGTTTTGTCAACTCTAATGACCAACTAGTAGATATCTTCACTAAGTCTCTTAGAGGTCGTAGGATAAAGTATATATGTGACAAGCTTAGTGCTTTTGACCTATATGCTCCAGCTTTAGAAGGAGTGTTAGGTTTAGTCTCCTAATCCATTTAGGATTATTTTCCTTCTTTCTTTAGTCTCCTAATTAAACTCTAACTTTGTTTTCTTTTTTACCCTAACACTAGAATATAAATATGTATGTTTCCTTCTTTGTAAATTAATGAGAATCAGAGTATTCATTTTCTCTCAACATGGAGGAAGAGGAAATAAGACGTGTTAGTTTTACACGGCCTTGACGATTGTAGTGATAAAGTAGATCTGAGCATTGATTTGATAATGAACAATGAAATCTTAAATTTTATTTGCAACTTCACTGGTCCGTGCATATGCCCTAGCTTATGGCAATAATGACACACAACTCCTCTTGAGGGTTTCTTACTGGTCGTAGGAGCAGATTTAACTCAAACAAACCTCTGAAGTTCAAACCAACACCAGAAAAATAGGATCTCAAGGGCAAAAAACCAAGGCTACCCCACTTTTTCCTCTAAAAGCACTACTTCTGATTACATTTTAGCCTCACAAACCATAAAACACCAATCAATGCAACTAGATGTCGAAGAAGTCACCAAAAAAATCACAAAACCCCTGAAGAACAAGGTTATTGGACATGAAATTGGTCAAAAGACATTGTTCTGAGCTCTGAAAAGGGGAGGCAAGTAGCTGGGAGGGACTATCGGCAGCCAGCGACCGAGGTGGAAGAATACGGTGGCCGGCGGTGAAGCCTCATGCCCTCATGCGTTGGCTTCTGATGAACTGTGGCAAAAAGAAAAACCTCGCCTGAGACTCACACGCCTTTTCTCCGGTTGTCAGATTTTGGGGATGTGTCGATCTCGAGGCGTCGCTCATCCCTGTGCTGACGGTGTGACTCATGGACCACCCTAATGTGGTGTTTCAAAACTCTCCCTCTGGCTCCTCTCGGATTCTTTTGAAGATTTTCAAAAATAAAATTTGCATTTCTTAGGGCAAATTCAAAATCATGCTCTGATACCATGTAATTAGAGATAATTGAAGGAAAAATTGTATATTTCATTGATCACAAATCACTTATTTATATACAAGACAATCCCAAACTCAAATAGGAAAGAATATGAGGTTTCCTAACTCTACATGAATACATGTTTCGTTTTCCCAACTAGTTTCTAATTCTACAATACTATAGCAGTGTGGAACATGATTCTAAAGTTGCTCAAAATGGCATGTATATGAAAATGGAAATTTAAAATACCATTAGCACTATGCTTCATGAGAGTTTATGCGGAGTTTAGAATTGTTCCATTATTTTCCTTCATTTTTTGAATCATGAGAAGCAAACAAAAATTTGCTAGATGGCCATGTATATGACACCCGCTTCGTCATATACTAATTAGACTCAGAAAAAAAAAAAAAAAAAACGGCAGCAACGCATTAGTTTACATTAATTGATTCATATTTTGTTTCCTATATAGATCTTGTATGCAGAACAGAAGAGAAAAAGTCTTCCTCATATTTCCTGTGCATAATAACAATGCTACTTAGTTACTCTGACGAAGGGCTATACATATATACACAGGAATTAGGGTTAGCCTGAAAAAAATAGAAACAACTATATTTACAAATGAACACCAAATTTATTGGATATAATTTCCAAAATCTCTCCTAATTTGTTGCTCCTAATCTTTAGCAGCAATCTTGACTAATTTACTGCCCAAATTCGTCAACACTCCTCTCAAAGCTAACTAGAAAATACCTTTCATTCCTAGCTTGATCCTAGGGTTAATAGGTGTACTTTTTGTTGGAATTTATTCATTTGCAAAGGATATAGATGTGATCATCCTCCTACTCAATAAAATACATTTCTAGATATCTGACAGCTGTGTCCTTATAGAAATTCTCACCTCAATATTCTGCCTAGCCACTTAGTTAACATCTGTGAAATCACACATCAATCCATGAGGCATCAACCATGGAACCACAGAAGGAGGCTATGAAAGTGGGAAATGCAAGCATTAGACAAGAAATAACAGATGGGAAACTGTAAACCTACCATAGGAGAAGAAAACAGTTAGGGCAAATAGATTTACACAAGAAATATAAAGAAGATGGACCACTAGAAAGAGTACAAGGCAAGGCTTGTAGTGAAAGGGTATACACAAACATATGATATGAGGACATTTTTGCATCAATAGCAAAGATGAACACCATTAGAGTTCTATGATGTCTAGCAGCAAACTTAACTTGCATTTGCAACATATTGATGTTAAAAATTACTTCCTCTATGGCAGCTTAGAAGAGGAAGTGTGTATGTATGTTCCCTTCAGAATTTGTCCACAAAACATGAGCAAACTTGGCATACAAGCTCAAAAGGTCCTTATACGGACTAAAACAATCTCCAATAGTTTGGTTTAGGAAGTTTACTAAGTTGATGATAAGGAAAGGATAAAATAAAGTCAAAGAAATCATACCTTATGTGAAGAGAGAGAACTTAAATTTTGTATTGAAGTTAATGAATAAATATTACACTTTTACGTATATATGTGAGTGTGCATAGATATATATGACTAGTAAGGACAAACATGGATCAAGCTAGAGCATACACGTCTTATGCACCAAGCTTGTTACAAGTATATTCAATCATAAGACCTTTGGGAGATTTAGTAAAGATGCTTGGCCATTCAAATTGACAAAATTATTAGTCAAGCATCTTGATGTAATCTTCTCTCTAATGAAGTGACAGTTTACCTCAATATTTAGTCACTCATGGCGGGATGCAACTATGCAAAAAGTAGCTTAATAATCATAAATGAGTTTCATCTATTCATCCATTCTATATCTCGACTCTGGAGGGTTGTTGAACTGTCATCACGAGTTAACATGTCACTAGGCCATAGTGTGATTCTTAGTTTTAGCTCTAAACCTAACCACGACATCTTGTTTTCTTACTCTTCTAAGACATTAGGTTGCCTTGATTAAGATAGTGCCCCGAGTGGAGACATCCTTTGGGTGAACCTACCAAGTCTACATATGTGTAGTCAACAACATGGGTATGACCTCCATTCTCATTCAATGCACATCGGCTTGGTTTTCCTTTGATATATCAAAGAATGTGGATCACAATCCCAATGGTTATCACAGGGTCATTGCAAGAGTTGACTAACAATGCTCATAAGAAAAGAAATGTTCGACTGAGTAATGGTGAGGTAGTTTAATTTACCTGCAAGTCATTGATATCTACTAGGATCTTTTGGAAGCTCCCCCTTGTCTTGGTACAAGTTTAATATTGGTGTAGATATCACATAGAAAGCGACAATCTAGCATACCCTTCTTCCCGGATGTCTAAAAATCTTCTTTAATAGGACCCTATACTTGGGTGATCACAGTTGTGATGTCATCCATATAAACAACTAGGTAAATACATTAGCCCGAAGAATTATGATGATAAAAAACTAAATGGTTTATTATGTTATGAAGCATGTCAAACTCTTGAACAATTGAATTAAAATGGTCAAACCATCCTTGAGGAGATTCTTTTTAAGCAATATGATGAATAACATAACCTGCACTCCAAACTAGATTCCCACTAAACAAAAACTAGGTAGTTGCTCCACATATACTTAATCTTCAAGATTATCATAAAGGAATGTATTCTTAATATCCAACATGTAAAGAGGCTAAGAGCACATAGCAACCACTAAAGCAAGCTAACAAAAGCAATCTTGGCAACTTGTGAAAAAGTGTCACCATAGTCACAACCATAAATCTAAGTATATTTCCTCACAGCAATTAAAGCGGACAAGACGATCAACTTGGCCATTAGGACTAACTTTAACTGTGTAAACCTAACTATAGCCAATTGTAGATTTACTAGAGGGTAAAGAGACAAGATCCCAAGTTTAGTTGGAGTGAAGAGCAGTTGTTTCATCCACCATTGCATATCGTGGCCCCGAATGAGAGGGAGCCTCACAAGTAGTCTTAGGAAGAGAAATAGATGAATCTGATGAAACAAATGCAAATAAGATGATATAGCTCATAAAATTATAAATGGGATGAGGATTACAAGTTAATCGATTAACTTTCCAAAGAGTAATGGTTAGGTCATTACTAGGAGGTAGAGCCAAGGCTGGAGAGGACGATCGTATAAGAGGTGAGTCAGCAAGGATCTCAACATCAGCATGAGGAGGATGACTGTCAACCTGAAGAGGACGAGAGTGTACATTGGTGGATAGAGAAGGTACATTTGCATATGATGAGATAATGGGAATGAGCAAGACATCAAAAAGGGGGAAAGACTTAATAGAGAAGAGCGAGAGAAATCTTTCTTCCTCAGGAGGCGTGGTATCTTGCATTGTGAAAGTGATGTCGTGTGTGTTAGGGGATAACAACGATACCCTTTCTAAAGTTGAGGATATCCTAAGAAGATGCATTTCGCGACTTTGACAAAAAGCTTGTCCTGTCCAATGGTGAGAATATGAACAAAACAAGTGCAACCAAAAACATGGTGGGTGATTTGGTTATGGTGGGTGATTAAATAGTAATGGTGGCAATTTCTTGGCTAGTGAGCTATTTTTCAATTTAGGTGGTGATGTTTCTTAGAAGCAGCATTCACTCATATTCTCCCCTAAAAATTGGTGATGGAAAATTTTTTTTTTTCGAAAAAAAATTGTAACATCCATAGTGATAAAATTTAAAATAAAAACATACCTAAAATAGGAAGAAAACACTTTCACCCACATTTAGTTGTTGTGTGTGGGGAAAATGCATTTAATGGTATGGGAGTTCAAGCTCGGGCCTACTAAGAGCGGCATAGTGAATAAACCGAGGTACAACCAAATATTTTAAGTAGGTGCACGATGAAAGTCGAGTTAGGGTAGGATGGAAGTAGGGTGTTTCCATGTTGAGTATCAAGAGGGCATTTGGTTGGTTAGGAAGGTTGCAATTAAGATATCTTCATCCTAAAAATGTTTTTGCATGTGAGTGATAAACATGAGGAACTGGGCTACATCTAAAAGGTGACTGTTTTTTCGTTTGGCTATATCAAACATGTGATAACAAAATATTTGTTGTTAGCTTGTTGGAACTTGAGCTTGGTATAGTTCATGGGGTTCATGTAAATTAAGATCTTTTTCATTGAGTTTGGAACTCAAGGACCCCAAATGTCACTTTGTAGCAGTGAAAAAGGTTCAGCAACATAATGGTTGTTGTGGGTAGGTATTTTTATGGCTTTTTTCACAATTTGGCATATTTTGCATTGAAAATTAGAAACATTTTTATCACCTAATAGGGTTGCAGACAAAGATTTCAAGTGGCGCGAAATCAGTGTCTAACTCAAAGTTCATGACACTACATCATTACTGGGGTCAAGAACTCAACTTCATTCCTTGCATGTTGAGCTTGTCCATTCTCCATAACTGTATACTCATAGTCATAGAGTTCATCACATTCCTTAGCTTTCATAATCGTCCTCCCCAAAGAAAGATCCTAAAACTCACAACACGAAGGGGAGAACGTGGCAGTTTCAAGTCCTTGGTTTCTTACTGACAACATATTGCATGATAAATTGGCACATAAGGGGCAGAATCCAATTTTAATGAATCATGAAAAGGAACAGTCCCATTCCTGTCATTTGTGATCATGGACCCCTACACTATCTTAAGTTTCTGATCTCTGTGATATAGCATATAGGAGAAAAACACTTTAGTGGTTCCTGTTATATGATATGATGCCTAGGAATCAGTAATCCAAACCTTTCTTTTTTGACTTGCAGCATTAAGAGCAATAAGAAAGTTACCATTCTAAGCTAACAAACAGGATCCTTTATTGGAATCCCCATTTTTTCTAGTTAGTGATGACTGGTTGAGACGCTTTGTACAGTAGCTCAATTTGTTATGGTCAGTAGAGGATGTTCTTCCTTAGTATTGAGTATCATATATTTATTCTGTAATTATTCTTTTCTTTATCCTTATTTTCTTTTATCATCTTCTCATCATGAATATATACAAGAATAATGCAAAGTCTACTTGTCTGATAGAACTTTAAAGATGCTTATGCAAACAGATTGATTGATCTTGGAAACACTGAGTCCTTGAACTTTGTATGTTAAAGCACCAGTTGTCACATTATCCTTGACTTCATAATTAGTTTGACAATATGGTTGTTACCCAAATCTAGTGCCTGCATGACCAGAAAGCTTAGAAAGTGTAAATATCATAAGATCTTCATCTGAGGAGCTGCAGGCGGTGTAAAGTGGCAGCCAATAATAGGCATGATCATGAATATCTCACATATGCAGACCATTTGAAGCACTGCTTTTTTCAGCTGCCCATCAGGATATTAACATTGCTACGTTGAACTCACATTCCCATGTCTGCAAAATCAGGAAGTTCAATTTTTTTCCTTAAAGTTCAAACTTATGTATTTGAATGGTGCGCGAATGAATTGGAAATGTGAAGTTGTTATAATTTGAAAAATGAACATCAGCTGCAAATTATGCAAATATTAAGAAGCACTGAATGGGAAACTTCAAAAAGTAGTAGAACTGAGATATATGCATGATATCAGATATTTCATCTGTGCAATATTGATATTTCTGTGTTCTAAACATTTTCAGTGTTGTAGTCCTGACCCTCAAAACTAAAACTGACACAGGGTTCTTGGATCGTTCGCCAGAGCGTCGGAAGCACCCCTTGTCTACTGGGGAAGGCAGTTGATTGTACTTATATCCGTGGTCCCAAGCGCTTCCTGAAGTATGAATTTTCCAAGATTGTGTTTATTCCATGATGTTTCATCCTATAACATAGTAACCATGATCAGATCTTGCTATTGCAGATTGATGCTGACATTGGTTCCCTCCCACTGCTGTGCCAATGGAGTCTTGGGCCTTGTTTGTGTGTAATTACCACACTGAGGTTGATATGGCCTTTCGTGTACAGGTATTATACCATGTTATATTGTCCTGTTCTTGAAAAGCAGTAAGCAAAAAAAAAATTAAGATAGATACATAGCTTGAATATGTTGGGGCAAATTATTTAAAATGGTGTTTCAGAAAGAAAAAAGTCAGTTTGGAAGCATTTTTCTTGAGAATTTATTTTGAAATCACCTTAAATATTTGAGGTAATTTTGTAAGTGTTTTTTACATTTGGTTGGAAAAAAGGAATTTTGTTGATGGAAAAGTAATCTGCAAAATTCTACTGGACTTGTTTGGAACACTTGTGAATTGCTGCTACATACTTGTGAGCACCCTGAATAGATATTTTTGGAATGTTCTGCTTGAAACTGCAGGCAAATACATCTGAGGAGTTGCCAGAAAGACTCCTCAGCGCTATCCGTGTTTCTCATGTGGAATTGTCGTCTGCGATTGATCCAAATCTCGAATCCAGATCTTCACCACCTCCTTCCTCAAATAGCTAACTTTCTGTTTCTTTTTTTATTCTTTTATTCCAATTTGTAGGACCCGGATAATAAACTTTTGTTGAGATTTATTTTTGCTCTGTTTTTTTTTTTTTTTTTGTATCTCCATTATTGCTTTTGTTGAGCGAAAAGAGCTCAGGAAATCATAAGAGAAGAACCTATGCCTACTTCCTCTTAATGATCATATCTCTAATGCTATGGATGGGTTTAAAGACGCCAAAAATCCCTGTTGCTTCCTTCATTATGGTAGTAATTAATGGGCGACAGAAGAAGACAGATCTTACGACAGAGAGCACTCTACTACCGTAACATACTTTATCTACTACCATAATATACTATAGCTATTACCATAACTTCTTCATCTACAACCATATAGATGGTAATTTGGGGATTCTTTTTTTGCCATTTTTGACTTTTAAACAAAACTACAATTTTTTTTGGACGGTATAAACTGACCCCTCCACCCCCCTTATTTTACTTTTGTAACCATGTGTATAAATATTTTTGTATGAATACAGGAATACCTACTTTTCCTTTTGTTATTTGTTTCAAACTTAGTCTCGACTTGGAATCAAATCTCACTTATATTTCCTCTTTTTATCCTTTCTTGTTTTGGGTTGACAAAAGGTCGAATAATGTTAAGGTGCACCATTGAACCAAAAAAAGAAAAAGAAAATATAACTTAAGTCCCTCAAATGTATTATCTCCAACAATATAATAAAAACATGCATCGTAACAGTAACATCTCTCAAGAGAACATAAATGTCCTTAATGTGTTTGACCAATGGCACTACTTGTGCATACATGCAGATCACGATACGTTTGAGTGGGTTTAAAAATTAAAAAAGAATCTTTACTTAAGATTCTTACATAATTAATGTTAACTTTTTCCCTTATCAAAACAAAGCACACAAATACAATATTCTTTGACCGATTGTAATACTTTTGATCTAATGTAATCATTTATCACTAACGTATCATACTTATAACATTAACGCTGCTCCCCATTGCTACATTAAGGGAAGCCCTGTTACATTAATGTTCGTAACTATGTTACATTAGTGTTACATGATTATTACATTAAGGTCAAAGTTGTTATATTAATGTTAAATGACCATATAATAATGCTATATGACGCTACATTAATTTTTTGCGGAGCATTTTTTAATATTTAAATGACTTACGATATTGCCATCGCCTCTTCTTTCCCTACGTGTCCACAAATGGACCTCATTGGTCAAACACACTAATAACATTTATGTCTACTTAGGGGGTGTTATTATTGGAGTTAATACATTTGAGGGTGATTTGAGGAACTTGGGTTTTATTTTATTTTATTTTATTTTTTTTGTGCAATAGTGTGTCTTAACATAATAAATGTTAAGACACCCTCAAATGTACCATCTCCAACAATATAATAAAAACATGCACCGTAAAAGTAACATCCTTTAAGAGGACATAAATGTGCTTAATGTGTTTGATCAATGAGACATATTTGTGGACACAGGAGAGAGACTGTTTACATGTCATAAGTCTAAAAAATTAAAATGAAATCCTTACGGCATTCTTACATCATTAATGTTACAACTTTTCCCTTAATGTAATACCTTTGACCTTAATGTAATCATTTAATACTAATGTAACATGTTTATAACATTAATGTGTTCCCCTTATGTTACATTAAGAGGAAAGCCCTGTTACATTAATGTTTTAACTATGTTACATTATTTTTACTTGATTATTACATTAAGGTCAAAGTTGCTACCAATGTTTTGAAACCTGATTCGAACCGGGCTTCTGCTCGATCGGGTTAAATCACAATTAGCTAAACGGGTTCTGCCTCAATCAAAAACCGTTGTATTGAACCGGGCAAACTCCAAGTGGTCAACGCGAACCAAAACGCCTTCCTGCCAATTTTTTTTTTTTTTTTTGTTTTTCGCTAAAACGGACACAGCACGTTTTACATCGAAATTACGTTGTTTTACTCAAGATTAGAAAGCTTGTAGGGTTGAAAGGCTTGTAACTAAGAAAAAATTCAATTAAATAATGCAGACTCATGGATTCAAATATGGGAAGAGGAAGTTACAAGGGAACCACTCTACCACTGTACTGTCATTGTTATTATTTTAGATATTAATAAATTATATTACTAATTAAGTATATATATTTATATAAATAAGTTTCTTTCATTTTTAATATGTTTGTTATGATAAACATTATGGCATATTTTAAAATACTTTTATTTATATAAAAAGTAATAAATAATATCTTAAATATTATTAATTATATATTTTAAAATTTAAATAAAAATATAATAATATATTTATTACGTCACCGGCTCAACCGCTGCTCACCACCTGGGTCCACTTCAATAAATCGTGAATCGTAACTTTTTCCTGCCGCCACCGGCCGGTTTTTAAAACATTGGTTGTTATATTAAGGGCAAAGTTGTTACATTAATGTTAAATAACTGTTACATTAATGCCATATGATTGTTATATTAATGTTGTAAGCATGTTGTGAGCACTTTATTTTAATTTTTAAATGACTTATGATATGTCACCAATCTCTCTCCTACGTGTCCACAAATGGACCCCATTGGTCAAAAACACTAATAACATTTATGTCTACGTTGGGGTGGTGTTATTATTGGAGATTATACATTTGAGGAACTTGGGTTTCCTTTTTTTTTTTTTTTGTGCAATAGTGCACCTTTACATAATTCCCCCTGAAAATTTGATTCTCAAAATACTAAACTGAATAGGTTAAAAAGCAAAATAATTGCCATCGAGGTCAGGCTGAAATATGCAGAATCAGGCAGGAGGATGGCTTCTTGGGTTATCATATCTCCGATCAGTAATAGTAGCCCTTGAATCTAAAGTGCTAAACATGGAAAATATTCCTGCAAATGAAAGAATAGAAAGCTCAGTGCAAGAGAAAAGAACAAATCAAATTAATAGAAAATTCATACCCCCGTATGTCAAAAAAAAAAAAAAAAAAAAAAAAATCTACTCCCCAATCTATTCCAAAAGATTTTTTACAATTAAGATCTTACAGCAAATGCAACAACAAAATTATTCTTGATTCATTGGATGTGTTTGGGGACCTTTCCATTCCTCAAGAGGGAGCCAGAGCAGTGATGGTGCAAGAGTATTCTAGAGCCAGCATGATGAATACTTAAATATTATCAGCTCCCTGTTTTCTTTATCCCAACTTTTCAGCTGATGGAAATAAGCCTTCTCGAAACTTTTGCCAAGAAATTAGTTTGGAAACCTAATGTTAAAAGACAGCAGAATGTCATTGGCTACGACAACTATAATGAATGAGTAAATCACAACGCCAGCTGTCTACGATAATGGTTTTCGACAGCTTTTATAATAAGTTCACTAAATTGTCATGTCATGGGATAACAACATTTGACAAAGCCCAATTGTCGTTGTCCATGGCAACCACTTGCGCTTTAAGTCTAAATTTTGAGTATTTCCACTACCGCCGGTCATGATAATGCTATTACGTGATAATTTTGGAAGCAATTGCTTATTTTCAACTAATTCTTAATAATTTTTTTTCAAAAAATTATTTTCGTCTAAAACTCATCGATCTTCTTCTCTAGATCATATGTTACGGCCCATGTAAGACCCATTGCCATCTTCTATTTCCTCTATTTGGTAGGTGATAAAATTCTATCTTTTTTTTTTTTTGACTTCCAGAAAATTCTCTTGTTAAACAAAATAAATTAAAAAAGAAGAAAATAAATATATCCCTGGTGTTTTGCTTGTCATGATGCAACAATTTTTTCTTCTTTTCTCTTGGCATGTCCTCTGGTGTTGCCCATGTCATTCATTACCTTTGACAATTTTCCTCCCCCCTCCCCCCTCCCTTTAGCAGGGGGAAAATTCTTCTGTTAAAAAGCATAGGAAGGAAGAAACATCTAAATCCTACAAGAGATACCCCTTTCGTATGCTTTTCATAAAATGATAAAAAGTCGTAACATGGATATATAAACCAATGCAAAGTCGTAATATGCTTCTCTGGCATGTTCTCTGCTGTCTATCATTAGCCATTTTTTTTCCCAGGTTCCAGAAGGCAACATTCATTCAAAAGCCACCATGTGGCTACATAAATGAAATATCCCATTTCCTTGTGCCTACTATTAAGGTAGAGTGTTCAACGTTTCTAAAAGGCAGGACATAGGGAGGGAAGGGTTCTGAGTTTGAGTCATAGTGAGGACAATTTATTATATTGTAACTCAGAAGACCCTCGTAAAATTTAATTTTATAAAAAGGATAAATCTGCATTTCGATCAAAAATCCTAATTTTTCTAGATTTCGATAATGAAATAATTCATTGTTAAATCATTTCGCTAAATTTAGTGCCAACACGCCGACCACAAACTGAAAGACATTTAATTTTACGCTAAGCATCGAGAACGTATGATAACGGATACTTTGGAGCGCTTCAAGAGCAAGCATATTATGCACGAGTCAAACACTAAATGGCGGTGTGACTCCATGAAAGACACAACACGCTGACGCATTAAACTGGTGGTAAATGGATAAGAGGATACATGAACCAAGTCAACCAGCGGAAAGGCTTGACAAGGCAGCACGAGAGACACAAGCCTTTCTCGATATGCTTTGACCAACCGCTTGGGAGAGTGAGAGCAAACCTAGCCGAAAAAGAGAAAAGAGAAGAGCTTTGGGGGAGATAAGCCTCACTTTCCTAGATTTCCACGATCAACCACAAATCCCGGGCGAGACAAGAGGTAAAGTCATCCCCACTACAAGAGCTAGTGCATACTGGGCCATGGAGTTTCCACACCCGTATGAGGGGTTTTCTCCTACTTGTTTTATTCCTTAGCTAAGAGCCATTCGAATGGATAGGGATGCTCGAGGTCGAAGGGTCGGTTTTTTAAAATTCCCAAAGATGGGGCTAAAATGATGAAATCTTTGGGAGTCAGTCTATGACACCGAGACCGCAGTGTCGACTGCTCATGTGGCTTCGTGGGGTTGCTATGTTTGAAATGTAACATGATGTTCGTGATGATTCGGGGCATCAAGATGGACTGGCCTTTACTGCGCTATTAACCCATGTGAGCTAATTTTATGTTATTGCTATGCATTAGTGAATAACATGTTGATTGTGTATAAATTCTGTTAGTATATGCATGCTAGATATATTAATATGAATTATTGTGAATGATATATTACTTTTATGGGCGCAATCGGGGTAACTCTAGAACAAGAGGTATGGGTGCATGAAATGAAAATACGGTTGTCAAATGAATTTGATGTAAAATATTTTTCCGGGCGAATGCCTCGAGAGTTGTCCAACAAGCTTCATCTCGATGGGATGACCATGACCGTTTATAGCTTATCCGCAGAATTCACCTGAGGCTGTCCAACATAATTTTACTTCTGAAAATGGGTATTATGTCAAGAAAAAAACCTGAAAATGCCGCTTCACACTCGCTGCATATGGCGGAGTTAGCGAGGGCTTGAGAAGTGGGTGCGGTGAGTCATTCTCATCCATAAATATGTGTGACATTCGAGTAGAATCATGAATTCACTGAATATGTGTGTTTATTGCATGTGCATTCAGTGCGGAGTAACCCAGAAAATTCAAACTACTCAAGATTTCATCTTGTCGCGATCCCCGTGCAATAAGAGGTGTACCTTAAAAACGACAATTTTCACTGAGGCCGCTGGGAGGAGGAAAGCCGACATGTGGCTTTGTTTATATATTTTGTAAAACATGTATGAAACATTATGATCGATGCATGTTGTATAAGAGTGTAATTAATTCTACAAACTGTTGTAATATAGTTGGTTATATTTCACGAAAAGACGATGATTTGTACCGACGCGCCATTTTTACTATGCGTTCGGGTCTCATGGTATGAGACACACCGCCACAGTTGATGGTGGTTGGACCCGTGACCCCCGTGTTTTCAGGGGCGTCACAAGAATTCAAAGTGTTTCGTTGTAAAAATTCGGTTTCTTTGAATAGTACTTAATATTATTTTCAAGTTGTTTGTTTTTTCTAATATTTGATTTATATTAAGTATTAAATTGTTTGTTTTTATCATTTCAAAAAAAAAAGTTTGTTTTTATAGCTAAAAATCAACATCTTAGTGTAACAAAAATTGAATGATGATAATCGAACTTTTATGATTATGATAAAATAAAAATATTTATATAAATTTTCATATTTTATATAAAAATAAAAAATATTATGATAAATAATTTTTATAAAGTTAATTTTTAAAATAAAACACCACAATAATAAAATCATTGTCATTATACACATTAAATTCATATAATTGATGAAAATAAGATTTTATCTAAATTTGAGAATATTATTTTTTTAAAAAAAATAAAAAATAATCATATTTAATAAAAGAAAGAAATCAATCTTTTAATTTTTATTTAAAATTTGAAAAAATAAATTCAAAAATAAAAAATTTAAAAATACATATGCTTTTATTTATTTAGCATGAGAAAGGGCCCGTGAAAGTTTCAATTGGATTATAAAATATAATGCTCTAGTTTTAAGAGTTTGAATTTTTGGTTTTTCTTAATAGAAAAAATATTAAAAAAAAAGTTAAATATTTTTAGTTTTTCATTAGTCAAAATTTTGAAAGTGCGATCTCTAATGTCGCAAAAAAAAACATGTTTAAGCCCAAAAGCAATTTGCTTAATGAAAAGTAAAAACACAAACACCCCATAACTATTTGCTTTTAGATATAATCATTTGGTATGATACCAAAACAAAGTTTTCCTGGTCTTCCTAGGTTTGGAGGAGAAAATTTCAGTTGAAATGAATTTCAATAGATGGAACTAAAAAGCATTTCTATTTTATATATACATGACCAATCTTCACTTCCATTCCTATCCTCAAGTTATTTCTAAAAACATTTTTCAAGATTATAAAAAACTTAAAATTTGTTTGGATAAATATTTTTAAAAATATTTTTTATTTCAACTAATTAAAAATAAATTTTTAATAAGAGAGAAATATAATAATGTATAGTGCACTTTAGTTTAAAATGGTTTTTAAAAAAAAGAATTTCTGAATTTTTTAACAAATACATAAATCAAAACTCTATTTAGTTCATAATTAATTGATCAACCTTTGAATTTCAAGTTATTCTTCAAAACTAAAGAATTTAAAGTGTTAATTATATTCCACAATTTAAAATCTACTCATAACTCCAGCTTGCCACCGATTCTAGAGTTCTTAAGTACCTAAAAATTTTTTATGAAATATTAGGGTTTGATAAAATTTAGAAAATATTTTTAAATTTTTAAAAATAACTTTAATATTGAAAATCTACTGTCCTTTTTTTTTTTGGAAAAATACTTTATAGTGATTTTTGGGAAAACATTTTAGTAAAAACATTTGAATTGAATCACTGTCAAACAAGCTCCTAAATATCAAGTAAATTCATAAATATAGACTGTTGTGTGAGTCATTTAATATTCTTTTTCTTATAATGGTTATATATATATTTGAAAGTTTAAATTATGTCTAATATTAATAAATTCTAAATAAAATACTACTTAATTTAAAAACCATTTCTCCAGTGAAAAAGTCATATAAGATTTGATGAGAAAGAAAACAATAGAGTTGTTATAAATGGAGCATTAACAGTGAATGACCATTCATGTATATTATATGGATGAATGAACCTATATTTACTTCCTTTCATTACTCATATTTATGATGAGTAAATGGAACCAATGCTTGTCAGGTTATAAAAGGCCTTCATCATTGCGTCTGAGAATCATCTTCTCATTCCCTCTCTCTCTCTCTCTCTCTCTCTTCTCTCTCCTTCTCTCTCTCTCCTTCTCAATCCCCTCTTTCTCTCTTGTCTTCAGATATATGAACAAAGAGAAAATAAATTCTCTTTTAGTTAAAGTAATCCCCTCTGTCTCTCTTGTCTTCAGATATATGAACAAAGAGAGAATAAATTCTCTTTTAGTTAAAGTTTGTTTTTATTATATTTAATAACACATTGTTAACACGAGTTTACTCTGAAGGTAATTCCCTAACCCTATCTTAAAGTTATTTCGATTTTGCATATTTATAATTATATTTGGTTTTGCTTATAAACCAAAATCTTTATTGTTATTTGTCAAAATTGATCATAATACTGTATCATATATCAAAGAATGTTGACAATGTCAAATATGACAAAACTCGAGTTTGTGGCACTTGACATTACCGAAAAGAACTACATATCTTAGATCTTTGATGTTGAAATACATCTTGATGCAATGAATCTTGGAGTTGCCATTAAAGAAGGAAATCAAGCATCCCTGCTGGATCGCGCAAAAGCGTTGATTTTCCTTCGGCACCACATCCATGAGGATTTAAAAAGTGAATACCTTACAATAAAGGACCCCCTCATTCTATGGAATGAGTTGAAGAGACCACCAAAAAACCTTGATTCTCCTAAAAGCTTGATATGACTAGATGCACCTGAGATTGCAAGATTTTAAAACAATTAGTGAATAAAACTCTGCATTATTTAAAATAAGCTCCTAGTTAAAGTTGTGCAGAGCGAAAGTCACAAAAGAAGACATGCTAGAAAAAAACGTTCACCACATTTCATGCATTGAATGTGCTCCAAACAGTAGTAGTATCGAGAGCATAGATTTAAAAAAAAAAAAACTCCGAATTTATATCATGTCTTCTTGTTGCTGAGCAAAATAATGAACTCTTGATGAGAAATCACCAGTCTCATCCTGCTAGATTTGAACCATTCCTTGAAGTGAATGCGATATTGTCCGAAACACGTGGACATGGACGAGAACATGGTTGTGGTCGTGGAAGGAATTTCCAACACTGTTAGGTGATGTGCGTGTATATATATAAAGTAAAGTAATAATGCCTAAGAATACCGTAAGTGCACGGGCCGTACAAGTAGTAAGTGGACAATAAGTCCGAAAAATCGATCCCATAGGGAAGTTAAATGTAGGCGGGACTAAATACCCCAGTTACTTGATCTTTTTCACTATTTGAGCTATCAATTTTTGGTGAGAGTGAAATCAAATTATACTAACATTAAAACCACAAAGAAGAGATAGAGTAACACCTCGAAAATACCAATGCTTTATAACACGTTCAGGGTTTAAAATAAATTAAATTATATTTTTTTCTGGAGTTTAAATGGCTAAAAATGAAAAAAATGATAAAAACGCAAAAATTTTACAAGAGCCAAAGAAATTTGGTAAAAATGTCAAATGATGACCTAAGGGTCATAAAAGAGTAATGTAAGTGCCAAAGTATAAATGAAATGAAATGAAGTGGAAATGAAATTGAAATGAAGCTTTAAAGTGAGAAAAATGAGAAAAATGAGAATTAGTGTGTAACCAAACAAGGCTTAGTGCAGGATTTTGATTAAAGACCAAATATTGGTATTTGAGAGGCATTTTGCACATTTGGCAAAAGAAGGGGAGAGAAAGTGCTAGGGCTTTTTAAATTGTGAGAGAGGGAGGAAGATTAGTGGTATTTGCTCCATGAAATCAAGGATTAAGGTGATCAAGAGGAAGAAGGAAGATTGGTGTTGAAGAATCAAAGATTTAAAGGTAAGGAATCAAACCCTAACTTTCCTTAATGTTGTGTTTGGGTTTAGAAAGAACCCTAAGTTGGTATAAAATGATGTTGATTGGTTTATTTCAGTTTTTAAGCTGCTCTAAGTTGTTACAAGGTTGTCTGGATTGGTGTTATATAAATTTTTATAAAGGAAATGTTAGGGTTTTAGGAGATGCTGTCAATTCAGCCAAAACCATGTTATTTTTTCGTCATAACTTGGCCATCCCTCATCCAAATTGAGTGATTCAAATTTTTGGATAAACTAGACTTATAGGAGAACAAATCTTCCTGAAATAAGTGTATCCAAATTTGGATCCCATTAGACCCAGAAATTTGTCAAAGTGTGGTTCTATTTTCTGTCAATTAGGTTCACTTCCGATAGCTTTTTTAAATTTCTGAACCGTTTTGCATTTAGGCTATAAGTTGAGTTTCACTCATTCAAATTGAGTGGATTCAATATTTTTGAAAACTAGAAATTTAGCAGAATAAAATCTTTCCCGAATGTTGTATTCAAATTCACCACATTAGACTATAAATTCATCAAAGTGAGGCTTTGTTTGTGTCAATTTGCCCGGGCTTTGATGTTTTAATGCGCTTTTGGGTATTTAAAGGCAAGTTGAGCTTAACTCATCCAAATTGAGTGATTCAAATTTCTAAGTAAAGTGTACTTCAGAGAACAAATTTCGAAATAAGTGTGTATCCAATTAAGCACCCATTAGACCCTTTAAATTGTCTAAAGTGGAGCCTCTGTTGGGAAAATTTTGGTTTTGTGTCAAAATAGAATAGTCCTTGATGTTTAGGGACACATTTGAGTTGCGTTCGAATCTTGACATTCCAATTTCTGAATAAAATAAATTTATAAAGGAACAATGGACTTGAAGGAAGTTGGGTAAAATATGACTCATTTGCACCAAGAAATTTTTTACAAGTGAAGGTGTGTTAGGTAGCCCGAATAGGGGCTGATGAAGAGGAAAGCTAGAATTGATCAAGATTGAGAGGATTGGAATCAAGTGCAACAAGCTTTTTGGTTTGTTCTTCGACTCTCTCTCTTTCTTTCCATTTTGCAGCTTGTTCTCATTCAATTCTATTATTTTCAAGTTTTATGATCATTGTTCTATTATTGAAATGAGTTTCAATAAACGCATATTGAAGTGTTTTAATTGATTTAAGGCAATTATTTAAAATTATTTAGCAGAAAAATTGCATTTATATTGAAAATGAATTATTTGTATATAGATGTATATACATTATTGTATTTTGCTATGAATGATTTGAACACTCTTAATAAAATGTTAACCGTTAAATTCGAGTTAAGGATAGATTGGTATACCAATAAGGGTCAAATTAGCAAAGATATAACGAATCAATGATGTGGGTCACTCCGATCCGTGAGCGCCCGAGACACATCGGTAGTGTTCACGAATTTATTTTAATAACTAAAGAGCAACCCAATGACCGCATCGTGTTATAAAACAAAATGTTTTTATATTACTTGCGTACTTCAACGGATCAGATCGGGTGACTCGTTATCCTACGCACTAAAAAATACCGGGTTAAATTTGTTTTGAAGGGAAAATGATAAGAATATTTGTGAAATGCAAGGATTTGTGTTTTGAATGATTTATTGCATATGAAAGTGCATATTCGAATGATCAATGAGTCAGAAATGAATGCTATGAAATGAATATATGCTGGTATTTGCATTGATCATTCAAAAGATTCAAAAGCCTGGTTTAGAAAAAATTGCATGATTTGACTTAAAATGAAATGTTTAGGAAGAGAGTATTATATGTCCACTAAGCATGAAAATGCTTAGTGCTGTGCATTTATCATCGCTGCAGGTACCGGCGAACAGTACGAAGACGTAGATCGCAGTGAATCAGAGTCATCGTCAAAGTCACACAGAGGATAAGTAAAGCTCCGTCACATGGCACGAACTTATTCGACCTGCTTGCTTCAAAACACTATTATGAAAATTGAACTTTGATTATGTTTTGTAAATATTTGGATATTGAAAACGCTAAATAATTCCACATTGTATAAAGGTGGGAAATGGACCAAATGGGCATGAAATGACACATTGAATGAAAAAAAGAGTTTTGTGATCAAATGATGGGCCCCCTTTATGTTAAAGTGTTATTTATGTATGTATATTTTCATTGAGTATTTGAAATGTGTTTGAAAAAGTAATTGTATTTGGATTATTCGAAATGATGCAAAAAAAAGAAGAGTGAGGACCGTGTCCCCGGGTTTGGGTTCGGGCCTTGGGTCGGGTTTGGTACGGTGGCGGGAGCCATCACGTTTTTAGTTGTATCAGAGCCTAGGTTTAGGCGATTCTACAAAATGAATTTTGAAATTGTTTATGACATGCATTGCATTTGCATATAAAGGATGACGTGACTCTGATTCGGATCTTATCGGTCTTAATAGGTAAGCATGGATGGTTCAGGACCCCATAGGGTCAGAGGTGAGTTGGGAAGTTGCCCAAGTAGCCCTGCTAGTGTGGAAGGTGAGCAAGCGTCCCATGCTCCATCAATTAGTGAGCAAGGTCAAGCAGCAAGTCTTGTGGATATCCTCCCGGTGAATGGCTCGGGTATTCTGAAGCGACCTGACTAGGCTGCGAGTTGTTCCTCGTGGTCAGCCATGGGAAAATGGAAAAATATCGGCCCATGGTTCCTTAGGAAGAAAGATGATGAGCCTTCCATTGTGGAAGCGGCTCAAGAAAGGCGAAGAATCTTTGCGACCTTTAGGAGAATTTAGAGTGTGCGACCTCACTTCTATAGGATGAAGCTTATCATTGGTGGGTTTCTGTGACTAGGACAGCACCACCGGAGAGTAGTACAAGGTAGTTCTTCATGGCGGAATTCAGGAAACAATATGTGGGTCGTATTTATCTGAGCAATATGAGACGAGATTTTCATAATTTGAAACAAAGACAAATGAGGTGCTTGATTAGGTATCGGAGAAATTCACCAGTTGAGCAAGTATGCTCGAGATGCGAAGTATTTGAGGAAGAGAAATGCCTGAAGTTTGAAGATGGCCTCAATGACCACATATTTGGGCCCATGTCACTAGGATTTTTCCATGATGACTTTTCTAAAATTGTGATGTGTGCTCTAAATGTTGAAAGAGCCAAAAAGAAAGAAGAAGTATGAAGAAGGCAGGTGAAGCTTAGAGATAAGTTAAGTACTTATCCAGCTTTGATAAAGAAATTAGAGAGCATAGGGTTCTAATCGACCTTGCTGAGGATCAGCAGGCTACCCCAGGTGAAGTAAGACTATTCTATTGGCACCATCGGTTGCTACTAATATACTAGGAGGTTCTTGAGAGGGAAAAGAGTGTTGGAGATTGGCGGTGCTTGTTTGGTGTATGGATCCAATGAGCCTGAAAGTGAAAGGTGTCCCACAGAGCTCGTTCGTTCACGGCACCCAGGCCCCGAGGGTACGTTTGGCGTATAGAAGGCGGTAAGGATAACAAAGTGTTGCGTCACTTAGGGTGCAGCGAGACAAGAAAGCAACACAGGACTATGGGTGGAAACAGGGATGCTCGTGCTCCAGCCAAGGCATATGCAATGAAGGCAGTAGAAGAGAAAGATGCATCAGATATGATAGTTGGTAATTTCTATATCTTTTAGACTATTGTACATGCATTGATAGATCCAAGTTCAACCCACTCTTATATTTGTACTACCATTCCGAGTTTGGGTTGTTTATCGAAGAGTAAAACTGAGTATGAAATTCTGGTGACAAATCCACTTGGGCATAGTGTCATTATGAATAGAGTTTACAGAGATTGGCCCATCAGAATATGAGAGTATGAGTTTCCGGGAGATTTGATCGAGTTGTCATTTAGAGAGTTTGATGTGATATTGGGGATGGATTGGTTGTCTCGACACCAAGTAGTAGTTGATTGTAGAATGAAGAGAGTGACCTTAAGGACACCGAGTGATTAGGAAGTGACTTTTATCGGCTAGAAGTCGAACCACCTCTCTAATGTGATATCCGCCGCTACTGCTATAATGATGGTTCGAAAGGGGTGTGAAGACTACTTGGCGTATGTGATAGATACGAAAAAGGTAGAGCCTATTTTATCAGACATCCCTACAGTTTGTGATTATCCGAATTTGTTTTTGGAGGAATTGCCGGGGTTGCCTCCACAGAGAGAGATTGAGTTTGCAATTGATGTTGTTCCGGGTGCCACTACGACATCCATTACACCGTATAAAATGGCTCAAATGGGTTAAAGGTAGGAAAGGTTGCAAAGTTGTTAGAAGGGATTTATTAGGTAGAGTGTATCACCATGGGGGAACTCCGGTGCTCTTTGTTAAGAAGAAAGATGGTACACTTAGGTTGTGTGTTGTATAGGCAAAAGCTGAATAAGATGGCCGGTGGAAAAGCAATATCCACGCCCGAGGATAGATGACTTGTTCGACCGATTGAAGGTCGCAGTGTGCTTGAAGATTGACACAACGATCACGGGTATCATCCCGGTTAAGGATTAAGGATGCGGATGTGCATAAGACGACGTTTAGAATGCGGTAGGGACATTATGAATTCCTTGTAATGCCTTTTGGGTTGACAAATGCACCAACGGCTTTCATGGACTTAATGAATCATGTTTTCCGATCGTAGGTAGATCAATCTTTCATGGTGTTTATAGATGACATCCTTGTGTATTCAAAGGATCGGGAAATTCATGATACACACCTTCGGGTAGTGCTAGAAACCTTGAGAAAGAAACATGCAAAACTGAGCAAATGTGAATTTCGGTTGAGAGAAGTGTCCTTTCTTAGACCAATTATATCAGAAGAAGGAATTCGAGTGGGTCCAAAGAAGATAAAGGTGATTATTGAATGGAAACCATCGAGAAATGTCATGGAATTGCGTAGTTTCCTTGGATTGGTAGGTTACTACAGACAGTTCGTTAAGGGGTTTTCGATGACTGTGGCCTCGATTACAAGATTGCTCCAAAAGAATGTGAGATTTGAGTGGAGTGAAAAGTGAGTTTTGAAAATTTGAAAGCATTCTTAACTGAGGCACCAGTTCTTACTCAGCCAACCTATGGTAAAGAATGCGTGATTTTTAGTGATGCTTCATAAAATGGACTTGGATGTGTCCTTATGCAAGAAGGTAAAGTGGTAGCTTATGCTTCAAGGCAATTGAAGCCGCATGAAAAGGACTACCCTACGCATGATTTGGAATTGGCTGCCATTTTGTTCGCATTGAAAATATTGAGACACTATCTTTATGGAGAAAAGTGTTTCATCAACGCCGATCACAAAAGTCTTAAGTATTTGCCCTCGCAAAGATGGATGGAATTGATAAAGGATTATGATTGTGTGATCGATTATCATCCCGGGAAGGCCAATGTAGTAACAGATGCTCTGAGTAGAAGTTAGTACAAACGCTTTGGGCATTGAATGCTCATTTGTCATTATCATGACGGTTAATGAGTGGCGGGAATTGATGCAAAACCGGTTGTTGAGATCTAATAGTACTAGAGCCTGAGAATGATGAGAAAATTCTTTGCGATTGTAAATCGGGAATGTAGAGTGGGGAAAAGAAAGCGAGTTTACAACGAAAGAGGACGAATTCTTGTACTATAGAGATCGGGTTTGTGTACCTAATGATGATAAATTGAAGAAATCCATACTCCAAGAGGCACACAGTGGATCTTTGTTATGCATCTTGGTAGCACAAAAATGTATTAGGACTTAAAGACTTCATACTGGTGGTTCGGAATGAAGAGAGATGTTTTGGAATTTGTGATCAAGTGTATGGTGTGTCAAAAAGTGAAGGCAGAACATCAAGTTCCTTGAGGTTGTTGCGAGCTATTAAAATACACGAGTGGAAATGAGTGCTTGAATCACAATGGATTTTATGGTGGGTTACTAGTAGCGGCATGACTCGGTTTTGGTCATGGTAGGCAGGTGACTAAGGTCGACTCACTTCTTACTAGTGAGAACGGTATTCACTTGACAAGCTGAGCTTTACATGTAAGGGAAATAGTTCGGTTACATGGGATTCCAATATCGATCATTTTTAGATAAATTCAGGGTTTACCTCGAGTGTAGTGTCCCCGATCGATCAGGCGGAGCCGATTAGGCGAATCTTACGAGCAGAAACAGGGACGCCCATTTAATTCTTTTATTTTACATTTTATTTAAGTTTCTTTTTCAAAATAATAGTGACTGAGATCCACTGGCTCGACCGAAGGGCGGATCCAAACGAACTGGTTTTACTCAGACGTTTCAATTATCTTATCGAATATTTTCTTTATGTTATTTCTCTTTAGGTTTTTCGGTTGCGCGAATCATTTTTCAAATGGTAGGCCCTGGCATTTGCATTTCTTAAAATGCAATTACAGTGAAGGCATTCTATGCCCTTTCAAAATGATATACAAAACAAGACATTTCTTTGGAGTTCGACTAATTGTTCATAAAATATTCCATGTTGAAAAGGGAAATGATATGCATGAGATATGTACCTCTGTACCCAACTTGCTTTATGACCAGCTTCCGCGATCTCGTCTTCTTTTACGTCTACTCGAAACCTGCGCCTTGGAGAAACATACGCTAAGCATTTTCATGCTTAGTGGTTCTATCTCTATTCAATATTCAAAATGTAACTACGGCATGCATTTAACATTAAACCATGCCTATTATATCAACATATACTGATGCTATTCATTTCCGCATACTTTCAATTTACAAATCATTTACCATATCACAACATGCATTTTCAATGCAACAATTCATTTCACAATTCAATTGATGATATTTAAGCATATACATTAAAATCCCATTTACACTCGTCAATGTTGGTTATTTTACTTTGACTATTAAAATCACATTTCTGATGGATTCCGTTTGATGAATCCCGTCCTTATTATCATTCGGTAATGTGCCTACACATTTAACAATTCGGTCTCCCATCATGACGGATGCCATTTGGTGCACCCGACATGGTATCGCCATGCCATACGCCATCATGGCGGATGCCGATTGGTCGCATCAGCGAGTGGGACATTTCTTCAATGCCATACGCCCGTCATGACGGATCTTAGATTGGTGCATCAGCCAAGTGGGACGTGGACAATTTGAGGTGCCATTGGATGCGGTGGTGCATCTGTCGAGCGATTTCGTCGGTATATCATTCAATTCAATATGTCGATAGTGACCGATTCGTTCTGGTCGATTTATCATTCACATTAATTCGGTTTTCAAATATCACATTTCAATTCCATATTCACTTTCGTATTATCTTTTCAAAGATATACTCAATCTATGTACTTATTTCATGTACTCATTCACGTACTCATTTCATATACTCATTCATGTACTCATTTCATAGTTACTTGGTAAACTACCAAAATACTTGAAATAAGAATAGAGTCAGAGAACAAACCAATTATCGATTCCTTTTCACTCTTCGATACGAGTCTGATCGGGGTTGTTGTCTTCACTCGCACCTAGTCAAATACAAATTCTTCACTCTTAGTGGTTAAATAATAATCATAGCATACTTCGCAGAAATGTGACGAGAGTCTGACATTTTCACTTAGTCTCATTCTTATTTGAACCCCTAGATTAATCGTTTCTTAGGGTCCTAAACAATTGGTGTATGAATACGAGACTTAACGGTGCAAAATATGCAAAAAACGAGCTGGCGAAGTAGTGAGTGCCAGAGTACCACTTTGGTAGTATCGGTACTAGTCATCCACTTGCCGATCAAGTCTGCGTACCGGTTTTAATTTGATGCCAGGTACCACTTGCTGTACATCATGGTGCGGGTACACTCTTTGATGCCCAGGTGCCACCTCTGAGTTTTGCGAAATGATGGTTTTGGCATTTTTCTCAATTTTCCTTACTACAAACATGCCGGTCGTCGCATTATCAATCGCATATGGAATATAAAAACAACTCCAATTGTGGTTTAGAATAAATAAAAATCCCTTTTCCTCAAGTTAGGACTTTTCACCAAAATCCAAATAAAAAAGAATGAAGTTAGGGTTTTGATTTTTCTTACCTTAGCCCCTTCAAATCTTCCTTTCCATGTTGCTTGGCCTGACAAAAGTGGGAAGGATCACACCAAAACTTGATCTCTTGCAAACCACAGCTCTTCTCCCTTTTCTCCTCTCCCTTCTTGCGGCGTGATTTGCTCTTATGAGCATCAAAGACAAGTTTGGTCCTTTAAATCCCCTTTAAGTGTAAGGCCATGTTTGGCCTACACACCCATTTCTCATTTTTTTCATTTTCTCCCTTTTTGGTATTTAATTCTTTATTTCCATAAGGCCTTGTTTGGCCTTTAACTCATTTTTTCATTTAAGTCTCCTATTATTCCACTTTGACCATTCTTTCATCATAAATTCACTTAGACCTTTTTTTTATAACAATTGACCCTTAGGTCCTCATTTTACAATTTTTTTTTCACATTTGCCCTTTTTTACTTGGGTTATTTCCGAGTTCAACCACTTTCTCATTTTAGCATATAATATTTGTCCTTATGCTCACACTTTCGGCCCATTTCCTGATTTATCAATTTATCAAATTTCCTGGGAAAAACCAGTTTGGCTCGATTCACGAATATAAATAAAAATTATTATAAAAATTCTAGGGTATTTTTGAGTGATTATCGAGATTTTGGGGAAAGTTGCAAAGAGCTTTGACACTTTCGGCCGATTTTAGCCTGGCGTTACCCTTGAGCGGATGGACCATTCGAAGAGTGACCCATGTGTTGGAAGATATGCTAAGAAGTTGTGTGATCGACTATGAGGGTAGTTGGGATAGACACATTCTTCTAGTTGAATTTGTGTACAACAATAGCTTCCAGTCGAGTATTGGAATGGCGCCTTATGAGACTCTCTATGGAAGAAAATGTAGAACGCCGTTGTGTTGGACCGAGTTAAGCGAGAAGAAGATAATTGGCCCCGATTTGATTCAAGAAACCGAGGAAAAAGTGAAAATGATTAGAGAAAGATTGAAAGTGGCCACGGATAGACAAAAATTCTACGTGGACATGAGAAGAAAGGATATTCGATATGAGATCAATGAAAAAGTGTTTTTAAAAGTATCACCTTGGAAGAAGGTAATGAGATTTGGGAAAAAGGGCAAGTTGAGCCCTAGGTTCATTGGGCCATATGAGGTGATAGAGAAAGTGGGTTTAGTGGCATACGGATTAGCTTTACCTCCAGAGTTGGAAAAAATTCATAATGTTTTCCATGTGTCAATGTTGAGGAGAAACAGGTAAGACTCATTGCATGTAGTCTCTTCGGAGACGATTGAGCTTAGACCGAATTTGACGTATGAAGAGGAGCCAGTAGAGATCTTGGCTTGAGAAGTGAAAGAGTTGCAGAAAAAGTGAATTCTATTGGTAAAAGTGCTTTGGAGAAACCACAAGACTGAGGAAGCCACGTGGGAAAGTGAAGAAGTTATGCGATAATAATACCCTCAACTGTTTAATGAAGGTAATTTTGAGGATGAAATTCTTGTAGGAGGAGAGTTGTAGCATACTGAAAATACCTGCTTGTTTTATAACATGTTTGGGGTGTAAAATAAGTAAAATATTTTTAAGTTTAAATGGCTAAAACGAAAAATGATAAAAACATGGAAATTTACGAGGGAGCCAAATAAATTTGGTAAAAATGAAATGAGGACCTAAGGGCGTAAATGAGTAATGTAAGTGCCAAAGTATAAATGAGATGAAATGAAGAGGAAATGAAAATTAAATGAAGTATTAAAATGAAAAAAAAGAGAAATGATGAATTAGTGTGTAGCCAAACATGGCCTTTGTCATGTAATGGACAAAAGACCAATTTTGGTCTTTGAATGCCATAACCCACATTTTAGGCAAAGGGGAGAGGAGAGCTAGGGCACACTACGGTTGAGGAAGAAGAGAAGAACTTGGTGATTTTCCTCCATAGGATAAAGGATTTAGGTATTCAAAAAGAGAAAAAAAGAAGAAAGAAGGAAATTGAAAGAGATTTAAGGTAAGTAAATCAGACCCTAAGACCCATTTTCTTGTGTTTGGGTTGGGGAAAACCCCAAATTTGAAGAAAAGAGTTTTTATTGGTTGCTCTAAGTTGTTTTTGGTTGTTTGATTGGTTGTGGTCCTCACATAAGGAATTTTTGTATAAAGGAAATGTTGGGTTTTTAAGGGAGATGATGTCAAAATTTTCCCAAAACCCATGTTTTTGTTTTGGCCATAACTTGGCCATCACTTATCCGAATTGATTAATTCAAATTTTTGGGTAAACTATGTGTCTAGGAGAACACATCTCCCTGAAATAAGTATATTCAAATTTGGACTCCATTGGACCTAGAAATTCGTCAAAAGTGAGGCATATCGAAGCCTAAAAAGAATGATAAGAATGTCCAAGGATGAGGAAATGGGGAAAAATGAAAGGAACAATGTACCGAAAGGGAGTTGGGTAAAATAAGACCTAAATAGAAACCTTAAAGATACCCGACTAATATATGATTGTCATTTGTGATGGACAGGGGCTAACGTGGAGGAAAAGCAGAGTTGGTCGAGATTCCGAGGACAGGAATCGAAGGATGACAATCTTTTTGGTTTTTTCTACATTTCTCTCTCTCTAATTCCAAAGTGTTTGAATGATTACAAAATGATTTGAATTGCTAAAATGATTTATAAGAAAAAAACATATTGATTTGTTTTAATTGATTTAAGGCATTTGATTTTGAAATGATTTGCATATGAAAAATTGCATGAGTATTGAAAATGAATTGTTTGTATAAATGTACATAATATACTATATTTTGCTATGAATGATTTAAACGCCCTTAATAGAATGTTAACCATTAAATTTGAGTTGAGGATAGATTGGTATACAAATAAGAGTTAAATTACTTGATGCTGCGAGCAGTGTAATGATGATGTGTCACTCCGATCCGTGGCCTAGCGGGCCGGTATTGGTAGTGTTCACGAGGTGATTTTTAATAACCGGTCAGCCCGGCCAGCGGGGCGGAATGCGTGTTATAAAACAAAATGTTTTACTCTGCCGAGCTGTGACCTAGGCTGGGCTGTCTTGGAAGTAGATTCAATATCTGTGCATCGAAAGCATAGGTTAAGTCGTTTAGGAGCAAATTGAAATGATAAGAAAATTGTGAAATGCATGATTTATTGTTTTTGAATAGTTACATTGCATATGAAAGTACATATTTCGAATGATCAATAAATTGTAAATGAATGTATATGAAATGAATATACGTATTGTATTATATTGATCATTCAAAAAGGTTAAAAACATCGTTTAGAAAAATTTCATGATTTGTATTAAATTGAAATGAAAGAAGGAGACTTATAAGAACCACTAAACGCCAGAAAAATGCTTGCGCATTTATTTTATCATCGCCAGTACCGAGGGAAAGGAGGGAGCTTCTGCACTACCACCACTGCCTGCCATTGCTATGTACGGGACGTAGATCGCAGTGAATAAGAGTCATCGTCAAAGTCACACGGAGGATAAGTAAAAATCCGTCACATGCATACATGAAATTATTTGACTCATTTTGTCCAAACACTATTTTGAAAATTGAACTATGATTTTGTTTATAATATTGGGTTATTAGCAGCTAATATTCTGTTGTATAAGGTGGGAAATGGACCCCGTGAGCGTAATGCGATATCAAATGAAAAAGAGTTTTGTGATCAAATGATGGACCCCCTTTATGTTAAAGTGGTATTTACGTATATATATTTTCATTGAGTATTTGAAATGTGTTTAGAAAAGTAATTGTATTTGGATTATTCGAAATGATTTGAAAAATAAAAGAAGAGTGAGGACCACGTCCTCGGGTCCGGGTTCGGCCTTAGGTCAGGATTAGATACGACCGGCGCGGGCCTCACATAGAAAGAGATCGGTACAAATAACCCCAAGGCATTGAATGCTCATTTACATTAGATATCAGACGGCCAGGTGCAATAGTGGCGAAATTGATAGCAAAGCCGGTTGTTAATCAGAGTGCTAGAGCATAAAAGAATGATGAGAAAATTGATGCAATTATCATCGAATAGAGTGGGGAAAGCGGGTTTCAATGAAAGAGGATGGATTCTTGTACTATAGAGATCGGGGTTTGTGTATCCAATAATGATGAATTGAAGAAATCCATACTTAAAGGAGCACCTGGTAGGATCTTTTGCTATACATCCGGTAACCTGAAATGTATCGGGATTTAAAGACTTCATCTTTGGTGGTCAGAGATGAAAAGGATGATTTTGTGACCAAGTGTATGGTGTGTCAAAAAGTGAAGGCAGAACATCAAGTTCCTTCGGGATTATTGCAGCTTATTATAATACTCAAGCGGAAATGGAACCGAATCATAATGGATTTTTTGGTCGAGTTACCAGTGACAGGAAGAAAGCATGATTTCGGTTTGATTTCGGTGATAGGCAGAGTGCGACTAGTCGACTCACTTCCTACCGGTGAAATTGACTATTTCGCGACAAGCTATGGGAGCTTTACATAAGGGAAATAGTTCAGTTACATGGATTTCCAATATCGATAATTTTAGATAGAGATCCAAGGTTTACCTCGAGATTTTAGGGAAAGTTGCAAGAGGCTTTGGGCACTTGATTGAATTTCAGCACAACGTTCCACCGGCAGACGGATGGACAAACGAAAAGAGTTATCAAAGTCTTTGAGGAGAGATATCTTTGAGAAGTTATTGTGAATCGACTATGAGGGTAGTTGGGATAGACACATTCCTCTAGTTGAATTTGTATACAACAATAGCTTCCAGTCGAGTATTAGAATGGCGCCTTGTGAGGCTCTCTACGGAAGAAAATGCAGAACACCATTGTGTTGGACTGAGTTAAGGGACAAGAAGACAATTGGCCTTGATTTAATTCAAGAAACCGAGGAAAAAGTGAAAATGATGAGAATTGTACGGATAAACAAAATCCTACGTTGGCGTGAAGAAAGGATGTTTGATATGAGATCGGCGAAAAAGTACTGAAAGTATCGCCTTGGAAGAAGGTAATGAGATTTGGGAAAAAGGGCAGGTGGAGCCCTAGGTTCATTGGGCCATATGAGGTGATAGAGAAAGTGGGTCCAGTGGCATACAAAATTGCTTTACCTCCAAAGTTGGCAAAAATTTATAATGTTTTCCATGTGTCAATGTTGAGGGAGGTACGAGTCAGACCCATCGCATGTAGTCTCTTCGGAGACGATTGAGCTTAGATCGGATTTGACATATGAAGAGGGGCCAGTATAGATCTTGGCCTAGAAGTGAAAGAGTTGCAGAAAAAGCGAATCCCATTGGTAAAAGTGCATGGAAGAAACCGCCAGACAGGAGACTGAATGGAAAGTGAAAGACCATCATGTGTGTGCCTGGGGTTGTTAAATTAAGGTAATTTTGAGGATGAAATTCTTGTAAGGAGGGGAGAGTTGTAATGCCATGAAAATACCCTAACAGTTTTATAACATGTTCAGGGTGTAAAATAAATTAAATTATTTTTTTAGGAGTTTAGTAGCAAAAAGAAAAATGATAAAAACCAAGAAATTTTCTGGGAGCAAAATAAAGTTTGGCAAGAAATATCGAGAATGAGGACTTAAGATTCGTAAAATGGAGTAATGTGGTGGCAAAGTATAAATAAAATGAAATGAAGTGGAAATGAAATTGAAATGAAGCTTTAAAGTGAAAATGAAAAATGGGAATTAGTGTAGCCCAGCCAAGCAAGGGTTAGTGCGAGATTTTGATTAAGACCAAATATTGGGTCATTGAGACACATTTTGCACATTTGAAAAAAGAAGGGGAGATAAAGTGCTAGGGATTTTTTGGTTGTGAGAGAGGGAGGAAGATTAGTGGTCTTTGCTCCACGAAATCAAGGATTAAGGTGATCAAGAGAAAGAAGGAAGATTGGTGTTGAAAAATCAAAGATTTAAAGTTAAGGAATCAAACCCTGACTTTCCTTAATGTTGTGTTTGGGTTTAGAAAGAACTAGATGAAATTTTAAAAATGTAGTGTTGAATTGTTTATTTCTTTTTTTTGGGGTTTCTGCAAAGTTCTGTTATGGTTGTTTGGATTGGTTTGAGGAATTTTTGTATAAAGGAAATGTTAGAGTTTTTAGAAATCTTTGTCAAAATTTTCCAAAACCCATGTTTTTGTTTTGACCATAACTTGGTCATCGCTCATCTAAATTGAGTGATTCAGGAGAGAATTTCTGGGTAAACTAGACTTCTAGGGAGAACAAATCTTCTGAAATAATTGTATCAAATTTGGACCCCATTTAACCGAATTAAGTCAAGTGAGGAGGCTACATTTTCGGGTCAATTTTTGTTCGGTTTTGATTAGTTGGTGTTTAGAGTTTTTTGGTACATTTAGGGTAGGATTAATTTTTCACTCATCAAGTGAGTGATTAAAAATTATGAAACCTAGACTATAGCGAGAGCAAATCATCTCAAGCGAAGTGTATCCAAATTTGGACGAAATTAGACCCAAAAATTCGTCAAAGTGAGGCTATGTTTTCGGATAAATTATGGTTCAGTTCTGATACAGTTTTGGTGTTTTGGAATAGTTTTGGTATTTAAGCCATAAATTGAGTTTAAATCATCCAAATTGAGTGATTCAAATTTCTATGTAAACTAGACTTCTAGGAGAACAAATTTCCCTAAAATTAGTGTATTGAAATTTTGACCCCATTAGACCACGAGAAAGTGGGTGTACAAGGAAGGAGCCTTTGGCAAGAATGCGGTTTTAGTGTTCAAAATTAGTCCGGGATGTTTAGGACACATCACGGAGCTTCGATTAACCTTCGAATTAGATGATTCCAATTTATGAATAAAATAGATTTGTAGAGGAACAATGGACTTGAAGGAAGTTGGGTAAACTATGACTCATTTGTTTCCAGAAATTTTTTACAAGTGAAGGTGTGTTAGGTAGCCTGAATAGGGGCTGATGAAGAGGAAAGCTAGAATTGATCAAGATTGCGAGGATTGGAATCAAGTGAAACAAGCTTTTGGGTTTGTTCTTCGACTCTCTCTTTCGTTTCCATTTTAGAGTTTGTTCTTCATTCAATCTCTTATTATTTCAAGTTTTAGGATCATTATTCTATTATTGAAATGATTTTCAATAATACATAATAATGATATAATGATTGAAATTAATTGATGGTACATGTGTGAAGAATCATGAATGGATTGAATGAATGTGTATGATAATAATATATCATTAACATTGCGGTCAGTGGGTTTCTGGCAAATGTATGGATCAAAATGATGATGGGTGCCTCAATGGTAAATGATCTTGAATGACTGTAAATGATAATAATGCTCAATTGCCGATGAATAACCATGATGATGTTGAATTGATTTTTAATAACAGATTAGCAACCGCGAGGACCCGTCTTGTTGTGTTATAAAACTGCAAAAATGTTTTATATTGACACCACTAGCAGGATCGTGCGGTGACTCCGTTATCACTTTAAAAACATTATTAAGTCGTTTAGAGCAAAATGATAAGAATATTTTTGTGAAATGCATGATTTGTGTTTTGAATGATTTATTGCATATGAAAGTGCATATTTGAAATGATCAATGAACAGTAAATGAATGTATATGAAATGAATATATGTATTGTATTTGCATTGATCATTCAAAAAGATTCAAAAGGTTGGTTTAGAAAAATTGTTTGATTTGACTTAAACTGAAATGGAAGAGAGTATTATATAAAACCACTAAGCATGAAAATGCTTAGACGTTGAACCACATCATCGCGTAGGTGGGAGTGAGCAATTATGAAGGCGTGGGCCGTAGTGAATCAGAGTCATCGTCAAAGTCACACGGAAGATAAGTAAAGCTTCGTCATATGCATACATGAACTTATTCGACTCATTTTGTACAAACACTATTATGAAAATTTAGCTCTGATTATGTTTTGTAAATATTTGGATATTGAAAACGCTTAATAATTCCGCATTGTATAAAGGTGGGAAATGGACCAAATGGGCATGAAATGCCACATCGAATGAAAAAAAAGAGTTTTGTGATCAAATGATGGGCCCCCTTTATGTTAAAGTGGTATTTACGTATGTATATTTTCATTTAGTATTTGAAATGTGTTTGAAAAAGTAATTGTATTTGGATTATTCGAAATGATGCAAAAAAAAGAAGAGTGAGGACCGCGTCCTCGGGTTTGGGTTCGGGCCTCGGGTCGGTGCAGTGCGGTGGCACGGTACGTCCTGACCTGGTGCTGCTTGAGCCTAGGTTTAGGCGATTCTACAAAATGAATTTTGAAATTGTTTATGACATGCATTGCATTTGCATATAAAGGATGACGTGACTTTGATGCGGATCTTATCGGTCTTAATAGGTAAGCATGGATGGTTCAGGACCCCATAGGGTCAAAGGTGACTTGGGAAGTCGCCCAAGTAGCCCTACTAGAGTGGAAGGTGAGCAAGCGTCCCATGCTCCATCAATTTGTGAGCAAGGTCAAGCAGCAAGAAGTGCTATGGATATCCTCCAGTAGATAGCTCAGGCATTACAAAGAGCGGCACAACCAGCTGCAGTTGTTCCTCAACGGTCAGCCATAGATAGAATGGAAAAATATCGACCCATGGATTTCCTTAGGAAGAAAGATGATGAGCCTTCCATGGTGGAAAACTGGCTCGAAAGAACTGAAAGAATGCTGCGGCACCAAAGGAGAATTTAGAGTGTGCGACCTCACTTCTATAGGAAGAAGCTTATCATTGGTGGGTTTTCGTGACTAGGACAACACCACCGGAGAGTGGTACATGGGAGTTCTTCCTGGCGGAATTCAGGAAACAATATGTGGGTCGTATTTATCTGAGCAATATGAGATGAGATTTTCATAATTTGAAACAAAGACAGATGAGTGTGATTGAGTATCAGAGAGAATTCACCCGGTTGAGCAAGTATGCTCTCGAGATGCTAGTGACCGAGGAAGAGAAATGGCGTAAGTTTGAAGATGGCCTCAATGACCATATTTGGGCCCATGTCATAGGGTTTTTCCATGATGACTTTTCTAAAATTGTGACATGTGCTCTAAATGTTGAAAGAGTAAAGAAAGAAGAGTATGAATGAAAAGAAAGAAGACGGGGTAAGAAAAAGCCTGAATTGATCGAGATTCCGATGATTGGAATAAAGTGCAACAAGCTTTTTGGTTTGTTCTTCGACACTCTCTTTTGTTTCCATTTTGGAGTTTGTTCTCCATTCAATCTCTTCTTATTTCAAGTTTTACGATCATTGTTCTATTATTGAAATGATTTTCAATAAACTGCATATTGAAGTGTTTTAATTGATTTGAGGCAATTAATTGTTAAATGATTTGTATATGAAAAATTGCAAGAATATTGAAAAATGAATTATTTGTATATAGATGTATATACAATATTGTATTTTGCTGTGAATGATTTGAACGCCCTTAATAGAATGTTAACTGTTAAATTCGAGTTAAGGATAGATTTGTATACCAATAAGGGTGAGTGGCAGTGCTGCGAGCGAGCGTAATGATGTGTCGCTGCGATCCACTTAGCCCGATTAAGGACGATGTCGGTAGTGTTCGAATTTAATTTTTAATAACTGATTAAGTGGCCAGGCGGGACCAGATGCGTGTTATAAAAAAATGTTTTATCTTACGGCACAGCGACCTAGCGGGGCCAGTGCTAGGTGACCGTTATCCCTATGCGCGAAAACATTGGCTAAATTCGTTTAAGGAGGGCAAATGATAAGCATATTTTGAAATGCATGATTTGTGTTTTGAATGATTTATTGCATATGAAAGTGCATATTTGGAATGATCAATGAACCGTAAATGAATGTATATGAAATGAACATATGTATTGTATTTGCATTGATCATTCAAAAAGATTCAAAAGCATGGTTGAGAAAAATTGCATGGTTTGACTTAAACTGAAATGGAAGAGAGTACTATAAAGAACCATTAAGCATGAAAATGCATACATGAAATTATTCGACTCATTTTGTATAAACACTATTATGAAAAGTGAATTCTGATTATGTTTTTTAAATATTTGGATATTGAAAATGGCTAATAATGCCGCATTATATAAAGGTGGGAAATGGACCAAATGGGCATGAAATGTCACATCGTATGAAAAAAAGAGTTTGGTGAACAAATGATTGGCCCCCTTTATGTTAAAGTAGTATTTATGTATATATATTTTCATTGAATGTTTGAAATGTGTTTGAAAAAGTAATTGTATTTGGATTATTTGAAATGAATAAAAAAAATAAAATAAAATAAAAGAGTGAGGATCACATTCCCGGTTCTAGGTTTAGCCTCCGGGTCGGGTCGGGTACGGTGGCGTGGGCCGTCATTGATAGGGTCACGTGAAGATTTCCTAAAGAAAGGAAGGTTTTCGAAGAATAAAACTTGAGATAGAAGCACTAGGGTTAGTTGCTTCAATTAGTGCACAAAGTTCATATTCATTAAGGGCTAATAATGTGAATAATTTCTCATGTTTGCTCAAGGGAGATTATTATGAGGTTATCACTCTCGTGAATCATCTCACTTTCTCAAACTCAAACACCTATTCCTTAGCATTAGGTTCTTCTAGGTAGTTGAAGTGATTAAATCTTGGGGTGATAGAATCAATAAAATTTGTTTCCTATTTTCCTCCTCTTTGCTAGCTTAGTCAAAAACTCTCTTGCAGGTATAAAGCGATCTAGGGTCGAGTACGAGGGATGGGTTTTCATCCCACAAATGATTTGTATCATGGTTCAAAATTATGAGGCTTTCATTTGGATTTTTGGATTTGCATAGAAAAGTGTGGGTGTTGTTGTCACTAGGCTAATTGAAAACAGTTTAAAATAAGGTGTGAAAGGGAGACCTTGAAGGCTTGGGTCACTAGCTTGATAGAATGAGGTTGCAAAGGTGTCCTCGGGTTATTTCCTCGCATTAGGGCAAATGACATATAGTCATTGCCAAAACCGGATCTTTGTTTAGCTTTAAAAACCAACCCTTAAAAGTATTCCTGGTTGAACCATAGCATTACTAAGCATTTCAAAAGTTTCTACGGTTGAAAACCAAGCATTTAACCTACTTTCGATTGTCGTAAATGACATCTAATGGATGTCGGTGTATCCTACCATTAAGAATACACTTGAACCACTGAAGCATGCTAAGTATTGACCCAGGAAATACATTAAATAACTTTAAAAACCCTAGTTTGGAAAGTTTGAAACACATAAATGCAGAGCACACTTCATTTAAGCAGAGAACACACACGCCAGCAACCATTAACCAACCTAGCAACCCCTCCTCTTCAAGGTTTTGAGAGGGCTTAGCCAAACATCCTTTTGAGTTGTCATCCTGAGGGGTGTTTGGAAGCTTGAAAATGAGAAAGAAGAGAGAAAGAGAGAGAAAAGCGTAACTAAAATGAAGGCTGCGTGGATTCTGATAAATGAAAGTTAGGGTTACAAAATGTCATAAGGTGGCTTATATAGCCATACAAGAGATGTGAAATACCAAAAATACCAAAAATATATGATTACATTGGGGACAAAATGGGAATTACACAAAACGGGGTCGTTTGGATCAAAATCAGAGGGCAACAATTTCGCTATGCATAGTGAATTTCGCTATCATAGCGAAAATTCTTGTGTAATTTAATTTTAAACATGCCTGCGCTATGATGGCCGGGTACCATTGTATGATAGCGAATTTTCGCTATCATAGCGAAAATATGGCCATAGCGAAATTTCGCTAGGATTGCGAAATTTTCGCTATCATTGCGAAATTTTCGCAATCCTTGCGAAATTTTCGCTATGCCATAGCGAAAATCCTGATCTCCTGCATTGCTGCATCAGTTCAGCCTCCATTTCTTCATTTCCCACTTGACATTTCTTCATCCCGGCTTGATGAAATCATGCCAGAATTCACTCTGAACTTGGCGCCATCGGCGCAATCTGAAGCGAAGCTTGAAATGATGGCGAGGTTCCCAAACACGCAAAACACAAAAAACAACCTCGGCTCATCGGTTGTACTGTCGGACACACACATGTCAATCGGCTTAATTAATATGATTAGTACGCAAAAGCACTCAAAACCTATTCTAAATAGGACTGAAAGCCGGCACTTTTTGGGTACTAATCATTGGTCTACAACCACTTTTCCTTGTTGCCCTTAGGTATCCTATTGGTCACCGCTAGGTCATTGCAATAGGATAAACTCGAGCTATGCTAGATTTGATCACCTCTAGGTCCTTACAAATCCAGCACAATGCTTGATTGATGCTTTTCCCTAATAAAATCCGTTTAGTACGAGCTATTACTAATTTCCTAAACTTCTTTTACCATGTTAAGTTAATTTTACCAATTGAAATATATTTTAAAGACTCGATCAAGGCCTCGGGTCAAATTCCAGTTGTCACTTTGGAAGCCCTAGGTCAATCTTTACTAATCTAGCTCTCTAACACAAGTTCAAACACATCTCAATCAAATAAAACTGTAGTAACCATAAAACTGCATCAACAAACATCAACACAAATAGATTTTTACAAAATCATTCTATAAAATATATAAACTAGGCATTAATGTCTACAACCAACCCTAGAGGATGATTTAGTTCCTCATTACAGTTATCATATCATCCAAAATATTCATTAACAACCAAAATAAAGAAAGAAATGAGGAAGAGATGAGGTTAGAGATACAAAATAGTGTGAGCTAAGATGCTCTCCAACCAACCCTAGATACAAATATACTCTAGAGAGGCAGTTCTTTCAATATGGATCAAAGCTTCGAGAAATATCAACACAAAACTCCGGCCAATCTAAGATTTTAACCAGAACTCCCAGAAAGCAAAAAACCTCAAGAGATGAAAGGGGTCTCTCCTAAGTCAGGTGCCTCACTCTAATGATTACCTCCCAATGATTATTCTCCCTATAATTTTAGGTTATTACAACTTATTCTATTTATACTCTCGGGAAATGGGCCAAAAATCAAGGAAAAAAGGCAGTTTGTCTTTGCCATGTTGTGACATGGCAAAATGTATGCTGCCGAAATATGTCTGATCATGTCGCAACATGAAGATCTACCATGTCGTGACATGACATAATTTTTTCTTAAAGACTTCTTCTCATGTTGTGACATGAAGATCCATCATGTCGCGACATGACAAAGAGGTTGCTTTAAGATTGCTTCTCATGTCGTGACATGAAGATCTACCATGCCCCTACATGACAAAGAGGCTGTTCTAGGATTGCTCTTCAGGAATTTGATGTTGCGACATGAAGCAGGGTCATGCCACAACATGACAAAAAGGCTCCTTCATCCCGAGTCCCTCTCATGTCGCTACATGAGCACTTTTTCAGCTCCCCTTCATCATATCTTCTCTTTCTTGCTTCCTTTGCTCGGTTTTTCTTCCTTTTGTGCAAAACCAAGATAAGGAGAAGTTTTAGCCTATAATTGAGCTAATTATGTGTGAATTTAAAATGAAAAACTCAATACATGTATGAAATGAATGCTTAAAACAAGGTATAATTCACACCTAACATACACCCCTAAACTTATACTTTTGCTTGTCCTCAAGAAAAGAAATCACACATTTTCCATGTTTAAAACAAAACAAAACAAAACAAAAATTTCCTAAACTTGTTGAGCTTAACGTGATAACAACTTGCACTTATTTTCCTAAAGGTTCGAACTATTCAACAACATAAAGAAAAGTTCGAGATAGGATCTTACTATATAATAGATTGATCATAAGTTACATTACTTAAGCCAGAGTCCTTTCAGTGAGTGTGTGAATTCCTACCTTTATGTGGTCAATTGCAATTTAGATGGAATTAGGAGAACTAGAGTTGAATGGAGATCTCTTACTCAAGTCATATCTCAAGGACTTATGAATAAATAAGACTCCATAGGCTTGCTAGGCATACAATTCTCCACTAATGTAAGCAACTCACAATTCCTAGGATCAAATAGGTCTTTATATGGCTTGTAATGTATGACTTAGGTAAAGGGTAGTTGAATAGGTTATTTAGGTTTATATTTACCTAAGACACACAAAAATTTCCTTTTTCATCAAATGCACTATCATCCATCCTCATTTTGCTTTCTTGAATCATTGAGTCTCCTGAGCTACCCCCAAACTTGTCTTTTTACATTTATTTCTCACATAGAATTTCCCCCAGATTTGTTTCATTTTCACCAACTTTACAAGAACACCAAGGTGATTTCTTCTTCATTGAATTTAAGAACTTGAATAGTAAAATGTTTAGCCTTCTTAAGCTTTCTACCTACCTTGTGAAACGAGCTTTAGATCAACAACTCCTAGACCAGTTGGTCTTAGGGTACTAGGTGTTGAAACACCCTTACGGACTTAATCACTCAAGCTAGGAAGGCTTAAAGGCTAAATCTAATCCTCCTTGATTTTTCTTTCTTTTTCACCTAACCTCCCTTTTGTTTCATTTCTTGCACACTTCTTCACCCAAACTCCCAATTCATTCAACATGCTCTCATATCATATTACATTGAAGCAAGCACGTTTAGGGGTAAATAAGGATACTAGACTAAAGGAATATAGCAAAGATGGTTAAGGTGCTTACTCTTGGCTTTCTAGAAAGGAAATGACTATTAAAGCTCAAATTGGGTGACTATCGAATCTGCATAGAAAGGTTAGCTAGAAAGAGCTCAGCAGTCGAAAGGAGATGGCCCTATATCATCTCCTAATCATTGTGTTACCTAATATTTCACCTCAAATGGTAATTGAACAAGTTCTAGAGTCTTAGGAGATCACAGTAGATGATGATCACCTAATTCTTCCCTAAAGCAAGCAACATTGACCATTAAGGGGAACTTGACTAGTGTTTCATAATATAAGGACATAAGGCTAAGTTTACAATTTGATGATCAAATTATTATTCTTTAAAATTTAGCTATCTCTAGTTTTCTTCATATAATTGAACAATCCAATCAATTTTCATCATTGGCAACACTGTTACCCCACAACAACTCAACATAAAAAATTTTCAAAATTTTATGTGTTTTTAACACATGCAACCAAGATCACTGTTAGATTGTCGGCTAATGCCAAAGACTTGTTAGGTGTGTGCGATGTGTGTCTATAAAAATGAAACAACCTAAGCCCGTAAGTGCATGGGTCACACAAGTAGTAAAGTGGTTTTCAATTATGAACCGAGATCGTTCCCACAAGATTGTAGGTTTTATGGGGGATTGAGTACCCAGCTACTAGTTTAGTTCACTATCTAAGCATCTAAATGATTTGAGATGAAATTATAAAAATAATAATAACTAAACTAAACTAAACAAAAACAAAGACTGATTTGTGAAAATTGGAGTAATTGAATAAAACCGAGAGAAAAAGACCTAGAGAGGAACTAAGGTTGGTTATATTCAATGATGTTGAGTGGTTCATCTATATAAGGCACGAGTTGAGTGAATTATGACTTGAGTTGGTCCTCGAACACGGTACAAGGATCCCTCTTTCGTGTTCTTGATGAGTCTAAAACTCATCTATTTTTAAAACCATTTTTTTTATTTATATTCGAGGCTTAAAAGTTCAATTCAATGCAAAATTATAGAGTCTTCACTCAGATTTGTGTTTTATAGGAATTTAAAGAAAAGAAGAAAAAATCAAAGCAGAAAAGGTGAGCAAAAATGCAATGTCATGACATCACACTTAGAGTCACAACAAAAGCTGAACAATGTCGCAACATCGGATGAAAGAAGCTGGATACCGAGTTGAGAGTCGCGACATCGGTTGAGCAATGTTGCCACATCAGCAAAAGTAGTCAAGTGGCAACATAAGCGGAGGAATGTCGCTACATTGGGTAACTAGAGTCGTGACACTGGTTGAAGGCATAAGAGCATAATTTCAATGTCGTGACACCAACTTCAAAGTCACAACATTAGAATTCAAAGACAACAGTAGAGTCGCAACATCAACTTCTATGTCGTGACATCACACGTAATGTCGCGACATCAGCATAAGGCTACAACACTAAAGACACCAATTTTAGAGTCGCGACATCAGTGGCGACATCAGACTAATGTAACGACATTGTATAGACAACCAAAGAGCAAAGTCGCTACATTGAAACCTAGAGTCACGACATTGTATGAACATGTAGAATTTAGAGTCTTGACATCAAAGTGTAGAGTCGCGACACCAAAAGAAGAGCCACGACACCACAACTGCAAAGTCACAACATTAGCCACGACATCATGCGCGACTAGGGCAAACATTTTGGGCTTTTCGGAGTCCATGTTTTCCGCCTTGTTTTCAGGGCTCAATGATTAGAGTCTATAAATAGAAGCGCCTAGGGTAGAGTGCACAGCTTTCTTCTAGCCTTGAGCTTTTAGGAAGCCGAGTCTCTTTAATATATTTTCTTTTTATTTTATTTTCTTGATTTATCTTTCTTTTTATAATTAAATTGTAATTAGTTTGAGCTGAAATTTTTGAGGTCGAACGATTGTAAATCAAGCTTCATTTATGTCGAGAACTTTTGAGTGAAATCTAGAAATTTTTATGGAATTCATTTTTATTAAGTTTTGATTACAGTTTCAATGAATTTGTTTTATCAACTAGTCATTGTTACTTGTGATTCAGTAATGGAAGGTTAAGCTCCCTCTAGGAAGGAATGGGAGTTTTGATTATTGTTTGTATGATTAAATGAATGTTGTGGATTTGAGTACTGGATTGATCTAGTTGGTACTGCTCTTGTAGTGAGTTGTTCTATACCCAGAAAGAGCTGTATCTGTGCTCTGATTTCCAGGATCCCTCTGAGTGACATAGAGATGGACTACCTAAGAGCAAAGAGCAGTAACTTGGGGATAAATTGCATTGATATCTTGTGAACTAATATACTCTAAGTGTCACTCAAGTGCATCATAGATGATGTTCTAACCTCTGACTTCAAGGTTCCCTTCTAGGTGACAGCAGGAGTGTGTTCCCAAGGAATAAGGACCATTTGATGATAGATCAGTTTAATCCTTGGAGGTTTTAGCTCAATTTGGTAGAGTAATCTTGATCCCGTGTTAGCTAAGATTCTAATCAAGGAGAAAGAGAACTTTATTTAAATTGATGGCTGAGGTAAGCATTTTTATGGGGGCAAGGCTTGTGTTACCTTGTCTATGGGGGCAAGCATTTTTCAGTCCTACGAAATGGTTGTGAAGTATTGGTTTAGGAAAAAAAACTAAATCTTAAAGAAGATAAAATCCTAAAAGTAGCTATTTAGACTCATTGACATGGTTTAGGAATATGGTATGCTAAATAGTGAAATGTGTAGTTTCAAGAGGTATTCCAAGGCTACACTATAATGCTCTTGGACAAATATAGGATTCATGTCCTTAACTGTACTGTATTTGGGAACTATGAAAATTGATAGTTAGAAGAGCCCAGTCGGTGTTATTTATCGGTGAAACTCTACGATTCACACTAGACTAAATTTATGTTTAACAAAAATTCTTTCATTCAATTTATTTTAGATAGTTTAAACTTCCAGTTAAAAGTTCAAATAGTGATTGTCTTGAGTAGTAGGGGTAGTTGATCTTTAGATTTTCTCATCAATCCATGTGGGAATGATATTTGGACTTATAATCCACTTTGTTACTTATATGACCTGTGCACTTGCAATGATTTAGACCATATTGTATTTTAAACAAAGTATTATACACAAACAACATAAAACAGTTTCCACATACTCAGTCAAACAAGTTTTTGGCATTACTGCAGGAGACATGAATTTTAGTATCCAGTCATAGGGTTCTAACAAAGTTATTAGCAATGTTTGGTATATGTAAAAATCGATCAACAAGTTTTAGCGTTGTCGGGGGTGGTAGTCTCTGGTAGCAATAATGTGAAATTTAATCTGGTTTATTCTTTTTTGGTCTAATCAATCCCCCCTTGTATTTTCTTGCACTATCCACCTATTCACAGTTACGTCTTTCTAGGTCGATAGGATGATACTTTTAAAAGGCATTTTCCCTAGGGAGCTCTATTGGTCACAGTTATGTTATTGCAATAGAACAACTTGGACTAAGCTCGGATTGGTCATGGTTATGTTCTTGCAATCCTCACTTAATGTGTTTGGTGTCCTCTCCAAGTTAAATCCACTTAGTACTAGACTTTTATAATTCCCTAAGTTTCTTTAACTAGGTTAAATAACATTTCAATTAACTAAGTCACACCTTAAGAGAATTGGGTCTAGATTTTAGGGTGTAATCCAAGCGTCACCAAGGATACCCTAGTAATGAGATAAAAAAACCCGGTTCTCAGCATGGATTAACTAATTAAAACCATAGTATTCCCAAGATCTAGCACCTAACACAACAGATCAAGCATAAATCAACCAAGTAAATAAAATTAGATAAATCTAATATCAAATCTGATAACCAACCCTATAGAATGTATAACCAACCATTTCAACCGTCAAAAACTGAAAGATCATTTTTAAGACAAACATAAAGCTGCAGAAATTGAACAAGGAGAAGAGATAGAGATACAAAATAGAGATTAAGCTGCAAATATCTTCAATCCCAAGGTCGAAGCTGAAATATACACTCCACAATGTCATGCTTCCCAATAATCTTCAATTACAAACCAAGTTCTCACAAACAAAATCTAAATCTAAGAAATCTAAAGAAAACCTAACCTAAAAGATGGAACAAAACTTCAAGAGAGAAAACCATAGAGGGGAGCCTCCCTCTTTTTATTTTCCAACCCTAGAATGGTCTTGAAGTTGTCCTTAAATACCCCTCAAAAACTAGGTTGAAATCAGCCCAAAGAGGGAGTTTTTGGGCTGAAAACGTTGCATGGTCCTGCATGTAAAAAAAAAGTTGTTGTAGGAAAAATGCTGTGGTTGCGACCATGAAATACTATGGTCACAACCACATTTCTTGAGGCCATAACTTTCTTGTCCGGACTCCAAATTTGATGTTCTTAGTACCATTGGAAATCTCTTGAATTGTAAAATCTATATCATGCTTGAAGTCATTGAAGGCCATTATATATACTTAAAATGCACAAACTTTTGAGGGGTTCTGCATGTGGTGTTTTGGAAAATCTTCCCTTGACTTCACAAGGCCGTATCTTTTTTGTTTGTACTCTGAATTGGTTGATCTTGGACTCGTAGGAAAGCTTGAGAGGTGTAGAATCCATAAATATCATGCTTGAAGCCATGGGAGGTCATAGTACAACCCATAAATTCATCATTTTGACCCTCATTATGCTCTCTTTGCTTCAAAATGTATCTAGAGCCATAAGATGATAAAATTAAGCATTAGAGTCGTTAAAAACACCATAAAAGCATATGATTGATTGGTGATTAATGGTATAAAAGCATGTATGAAAAGAAAATATCAATCACAATATAACAGCTAGATGGTAGCTCAATATTCTCCATTTATTCAAGCATAACAAGTGATAGGCTTTATCGATCATGAATTATATCCACAAGAATAGCATACCAAGCATGAAAGTGTGACACATTATGATCTATAGAAGCATATAAACTAAAATAAAACAAAACAAAGCAAACTAAATAAACTAGCTACACAAACAAACAAACAAACCAAAACTGAGTTTCAAGTTTTTCATAGGAGAAGAGATAAGAGATATGAGGAGAAAGTGATTTTCCAAAGTAAAATTTAGATAAAAATAATAAGAGAGTATAATAATGTTAAAAAATGGGCAAAATGACCAATACCCCAAACTTAAAGTAAAAATACTGTCCACAGTTGATTAGTACCCAAATAGTGCTATTTTGAGCCCTGGTTATTGCAGGTTTTAAGCACTTTTTGTGTATTAATCAACTTAAATAACCCAATTGATACATTGAGGTCCCAGCTTTGCTATTGATCACATTTTGTAGCTCTATTGTTGTAGTTTTGCAGGTCAAATACCTCATTATCTTCAATCCGATTCAAACACGATGAACCTGAGCCGAATTCGAAGATGCATGATCAAATTAGAGGAAATTTGGGGGCAAAAATTAGATTTTGCAAAGTGAAAACATGGGGCATGTTATACTATATAAAGGTGTATTTCACAAAAGTTTCAACTTTTTCAAAATGAAGTAAACAGCAAGCCCTTAACATACAAAATGGGCTTTCTTTGACGGGTGGTACAAAACAAGCGAAATCAATAATTTGGACATCAGCTTTGGTGGCATGCTCTTCCCTAATTGGAGGGAGTGGTACCTCCTACATTAGGTGGATGAAGAAGAAGAGATAGATCCTCGGCACAGACGAGGCCCGAGTCTTCTTTGAAGGAGTGGCTGTGGCAACGCTCTTGCCCGATAAATCTAGGGGATGTCTGGCAGGGCTGGTGTGGTTGGAGGGGCGATCTGTCGGGAGGGGGTAGCGAGAGGGGCTTTGTGCGAGGGTTTATGGAGCTGCGGGGAGGCCCATGTGACTGCGGGCGCATGAGATGGCTGGTCTGGGCTAGGATGGCGTGAGTATGGCCATGGCGGCCTCGGTGCAGTCATCTGGCTGCCGAAAAGGGTGGCATGAGAGGCTCGGGAATGGCTGCGGTGGTGGAGAATGGCCCGGATTTGTGTCCATGATGGTCGAAGAAAGTCCACGGTGGAGATGGTGTGTACTGTGGGGTGGCGCGGAGGTGCACGGGCGCGGCTATGTTTGCATGGGGCGGGTGGGCATGGGAGGGGCTGCGAGAAGGGATAAGGGTGTGGAAATTTGGAGGTCACAGAGATGGTAGGTGGGGCTGGAGGAATTTGATGGAGTTGGGCTAGGAAACTCACCCGGTGTGCTCAACTATAGACGGAGTCCCTAGTGGACTATCAGCCCGGTGACTCGTCCTCGTACGGTGTGGGAGGAGATGAGGCACGAGGCATGGCTGGTCGTGCCACGTGGGGTGATCGGAATCGACAAAATTTGTATCCTAGGTACCTCCTCGTAGTCAAACTCTTTGTTATGGTGGTCTAGGGTCGGGTTTCTGAGGGATGGGTTTTCTTTATGCAAATGATTTGCGGGTGGAGTTCAAAATGGAGTGAATTTAATTTGGTTTTTCGAGGTTTGGAGTAAACGAGGGGATTTTTGGTGGTCTTGATTAAAAATAAAATAAGTAAAGAAAAATGTAGAAAATAGAACCCCTTGAGTGTCGGACCCTTTGGGTTTAGGGTTTTAAGGCAATGACATGTCCCAAGGGTGTTTCCTCGCGTTGGGGGAGGATGACAGTCATTTCCCGGAACGGATCTTCATTTGCTTTAAAGCTAAACCACATGATTTTCCCTTTTGAAAAACGGCATTTATTGAGCATTAATGCTCCCGAGAAAATAACGTGCCTCCCAGATCTCACGGTGAGCAAATAGAAAGCAACTAATGAATCTGGAGTCTGGATCCTGGCAATAAGCATCAGAACCTAAGAATTGCTAAATGCCGATCAATGAAGGCATATCCAGTGAGGTTCTAACCTAGAGTGTAAATAGGAACATAAATGCTGATAAAAACTTCTTGTTAAAAGCAGAGCGGATTAGTTACCTCAAACCCTAGCCGACAACCCTCATAACTTCAAGGAGAAAAAGCGATAACCATCCTTTGGTTGTCATCCTCGGAGATTGTGTTTGAGCATTTCAGTAGGGAAAAGGAAAGAAAAGGGGGAGAAAAAATGGAAAAAGCAGAGCGGAGAGAAACTGGTAGAAGCATATAAATTTTTATTCATCTCGTCGTCCTTTTCTTGACGGCGAGCTTATGTAACGCACCCGGGGCAAGGAAAATTACAAAAATAACAAAATTCTAAGCTAATACAAGGATAAAATGGAAAAACAAAAAAAACAAAAGCGTAAAGCGTGCAAGCTACTTGAGGAAAACGAGGAGCACGTAAGGAGCAGTGTTGCCCATTTGATACCGGTCTTTCCTTGGGGAGAAGCTCTGCGTGTGTTTTCTTCACATTTTTGCTCTTCTTTCATATAATCTTTGATTTAATCTTGAGTTTGACTAGAATTCTTCGATTGCTTGGATGACTCAACAATTTCGAAGGAAAATTGGCTTCATGGCGCAAGAAATTTGCCACAAAAATGCCGATCGGTAAAATAGTAGGGACAGCAATGTGCAAATGTCGGGTTAATTAGAATGATTAGTACACAAAAAGCCCACTCAAAACCTACAATAAATAGGGTTGAAATAGCACTGGGCGCTAATCACACCCCAAACCTACATTGCTAGTCCCTTAGCAATGAAAGAAAGAAAGAAAGAAAGAAAGAGCATACAAAACGATAACAAAATTATGTTACAAAAAGGTTGCATTTCAAAAAGGTTGTGAAGAAGTAATGCCTAACCCTAAGTAAGAATCATCAAAACCTAGCCCAATAACCATCTCGAGAGAATGAATGCCATCTGAATTGAGTATCAAAAGAGCTTCCTTCAATTGGCTGACGAACTTACGAAATCTAAGTGTTTATTTGATTAGCTCTGACGATAAAGCGTCAAAAGCGCACTCTCCCCTAACCTAGCTCTTACCCACGACCCTAGCATGCTAACCAACCTAAATAGATCGGGGACCCACCTCCTTCACATTCTTTTTGTGTTGTAGGGTGCAATCTTGAGAATCGACCTCACCAAGAGTCCATGTACTTGGAATCTGCCGATGACTCCCAATTGGTGGGCTTAGGGCACCAGTCATGAGGATCTTCGACCACTAACTCTTATTCGAGGTTTCAACCCGGACTTCGAATGATTTCGAGACTCCAGCACCTAACTTGCCAGCTCACTATCCACCACATTGTAGCAGGCACTAAGTCGGTAACTCCCACGACAGGTGAAGGTTTGGGACACACAGGAGCTTTAGCTTTATATACATACCCCTCGGATCATGCTCGGGTTTTCAAGGCAAAGCATTTACTAAATATTTATTATTTTCCTTGTCTTTTTCTTTTCTTTTTCTCTTTTCTTTTTTTTTTTCGAAGGCGCATTGGCCTTCTTTCCACATGGGTCCCTTAACACATTAAAAGGCGGTCGTCAGAACTAAGGGTAGGTTATGCAAAGTAAAGGAGGTTCTTGCCGCCGGTTTTCAGCCTATCATTGAAACCTAATGTGCTCGGGTATTGGTTAGCTAAAGGTGGAAAAGGTCGAAATAAAAAAGAATTCAACTAATCATTCCTCCAACCAAGCATGGAACCGATCTAACATCAATGGGAATTAGAGCAAAGTTTCCAATTTTCAAACTATGAGCTAGGCAAAACACACAAAATTTTTGGTTGCAAAATGGGTCCAAATTTTGAAAAAGTAAGCCGTATGGTATAACAGCTTTATAGAAAGGGAACCCAACAAGCCACTGAATATTACAAAATGGGGTTTCACAAAATAATAACAAAACATAAATTCAAAAGCCGCCCCATTCGCTAACTCTGACCGAAACATACAGGTGTCAGAAATGGGGCTCGGATTGGAAAATTAGAGAAGGAAGTGTTACCTATGATGAATGTGATCATTTACGGATGATAGGAGCTTATAAGAAAGCTTTCCATCGAAGCAGCACTTATTCGACTCAGTTTGAGAACTTTAAATAAACAAGTTAGGAGAAGAAAAGGGGAAAAAAAGTGACCGGTTAGATATTTTGAAGGCCACACATTCATAAAATTTCAAAAGTATTCTTCCTGTCCATATTTGGATTCTACACTCTCTAAGATTTTCAACGGTACGAAACAAAAGCAGGAATCGGATAAGAAAAGTTATGAGCGAAGCAAAATTGGAGGTCAAAGTGGGGCCCATAGCGAAAATTTTTTCACTAAGCTAGCGAAAATTGATGCGTGCTAGCGAAACTTTTGAAAACCAAAATAAAATAATTAATAAATAAAAATAATAATAAAAAAATAAAAAAATAAAAAAACACATTTATATATATATATATATATATATATAATACGATTTTTTAGAGACAAAAAATTATTATTAAATTTTTTTTAGAGACAAATTTGTTTATTATTTTATTTATTTATATATATATATAAAATAAAAATAAAAAAAATAAATTTTTTTTTTGGAGAAATAAAAATAATATATATAAAAAAAACAAACGTTTTCATTTTATAAAATATAAAATAAAAAAATAAAAAAAAAATAAATAAAATGGAAACAACGTGCGCTATTTTACAATGCATTGGTGGGTGGCCTAATAGTTATTTTTCGCTAGCTTAGCGAAATTTTGCTAAGCTAGCGAAATTTTTTTTTTTCGCTAATGTTGCGAAAGTTTCGCGGGTAGCAATTTTATGCTCTCCTCAGATGTTCTTGCTTTGCTTGATCAGGCTTCAAAATTTCACTAAAGCGCAAAAATTAACACAAAGAAAAGTAAGAAAAATTGTAGAAAAGTAAAAATTAATCTAAAAACAAAATTTAACTAAAAATTAGAGAAAATCTAAAAAGAAAAATTAAAGAAATCAAAATAAAATACGATAAAATATAAAACAAAGCAAGAGAAAAATTAAAACAAAGTGGGAAGCGTGCTCCCCAGGCATTTCCTTAGGCCTTTGGAGGTGTGGGCGCGGAGCTTAGAAATCTTGGGGTCGGGTGCTCCAATCCGAACCGGCACGAGCCACCTTATGCCGTACGATATGTGCGGTACCATGCTTTCTTTGAGGAGTGAGCAGAAATTATGTGCAGTGGCCTGCTAACTCTAAAAGTTTTGCATCAGCGATTGATAGGGTGGCCTTTATGGTGGGTGTTTCACGGTTTGGTTGTGTTGCAGGCATGGGCGGTGAAGGCGGAGGTCAAAAAGTGCTGGCGGCAATGGGTTGTTGGTGGCTTTTAGGTGAGCGATGGGGTTCTTCCATTCTTCCTTTCCATTACCCTCCTCCGGTCGGCATTGGGGTTCTTCTTCCTTTTCCATGGCCCATATTCTACACACATAATTGTGTGGGGCACCACACAGCAGTTTCCCTCGGGAGGATCTTCTGGCGGTTCATCTTTCAATTCCTCTGAAGCTGCGGTGGGCTGTTCGCCCACAATAGTGTCCCGGTCGAGCACTCTCTTCCTCGGTTCTCCTCCTCTTGATGAACAAGCGATTGGTGAGCTTTGAGATGGATTTGCGAGGATGTCCAATTTTGATCAATTTCGCTTTTGGAACCCATCGATTCCTTGTTCAGGGAGCTCTCCACTGTCTCAATTTCCTGATAGCTTGAACTTTCAGCCCTTTTATTATCCTCTATGAAATTGTCCACTTGTTTGCTCAAATTCGAGGGATGACTTGTTCAACGGGGATAAGGGTGGTGGTTGTTCTTCTTGGGAAGTGGGGGGCATAATATGGAGGTTTAGGAGGTACCTGCACTCTTTGTGTGGAGGTCTTGGCTCCCATGAGGAATTTGTGTATTCTCCCAACTATGGTGGTAGAACTACCATATGGTGAACCTAAATCCATTGGTTTTATAGTCCTCATGGACTATATTCATTTAGTTCCTGCTCCCACGGGTTCTTTGACTTTGCCATGACTAGTTCCTGTAATCCCTCATAGATATATATGCACTAGGGCTACCCATACATCTTGATCATACTTGTCCGCATTTCCATTGGTCCAATTCAATCTTGATTTACAATCTCTAACCCAGAATACGAACCTATGGCAAAACGAGACGACCAAAGGAACAACACAAATATCTGCAACAACTTGTTTTTTTTTTTTGAAATGAAAATAAAATAGAAAATTGACACAATGAAATATAAAAGAAATTCACTAAAACTTGTGATGAGGATCTGCAAGTGTTCCACCGGCTTCGTCCAAATGCACTTAGGCACCATCCGACAGCAGCGCCATTTGATTAGGTGCCACGGTAGGGTGATCGGAGTCAACAAAATTTGTATCCTAAATTTCCTCCCTGCGCACATTAGTCAAGCTACTTTGCTGATTATAAGTGGTCACAGGGTCAAACATAGGGATGAGTTTTTCTTTGTACAAATGATTTGTGGTACGGAGTTCAAAATGGTGAATTTAATTTGGATTTACCGGGTTTGGGTAAGCAGGGGATTTTGGTGGTGCGAGTTAAAAATAAAATAAGTAAAAAGAAAAATGTAAATAGAACCTTGAAGTGTCGAGACCATTGGTTTAGGGTTTAAGGCGATGACATGTCCCGGGGTATTTTCCTCGCGTTGAGGAGGATGACATATAGTCAATGGATCTTCATTGGCTTTAAAAACTAAACCCTATGATCTTCTCTTTTGAAAAACAGAATTTATTAAGCATTAATGCTCCCAGGAAAATGGCCGTGCCTCTGATCTACCTCACGGTGTGAGTAAGCTGACTAATGAATCTCGGTGGATCTAGTAATAAGCATCCAGCGAACCTAGGTAACTAAAGGCCGATCCAATGAAGGCATATCAAATGAGTTCTAACATAGAGTGAGAAATAGGAACATAAATGCCAATAAAAACTGCGTTAAAAGCGAGGGGGCCGTTGGTTACCTCTATACAGCTATGACCCTCCTCTTCAGGGCTTCGACCATCCTCGAGTTGTCATCCTCAGGAGGTGTGTTTATTTCTTAGGAAAAGGAAGAAAAGAGGGGAGAAAAATGGAAAAGCAGGGCGCGCGGAGAGAACGGGGCAGCTTTTTGCCCCAGAATTTTATTCATCGGGTCTCGGCTTTCTTCTGACCCTTGGCGAGCTTATGTCTTGCTGGGCGAGGAAATTACAAAAATAACCACAATCCTAAGCTAATACAAGGATAAAATGGGAAAAAAACAAAGAACAAAAGCATCAGCGTGCAGCTGCTAGGAAAGCAGTGGGAGCGATCTTTATTTGTGTGTACGAGTGCTCGCGGGGAGAAGCTTTCTGCGGTGTGTTTTTAACTGCATTTTGCTCTTCTTTCCTTATGATCTTTGATTTGAAATCTTGGTTTGACTAGGAATTCTTCGTGCTTGGTCGACAATTTCGGCATAATTAGCTCGCAAAAGCGCAAAATTTGCCACGAAATGCGATCGATAAATAGTAGGGACCTTAATGTGCACCATCGGGTTAATTAGAATTATTAGTACCGCAACACTCAAAATCTATAATAAATAGGGTTCAAAATAGTACTTTTGGGCACTAATCATGGCTTTGCCACCGATCGGCTTGATGGGGTGAGGCTCCACGGCAGCGACGGCAGCTTCAATGTCGGGCTCGGTCGGGAACACGTGTGCTTTCCCAGCACACAGCGTAAGAGTCGTGGAAATAGAAGAGGAGGCATGGACTCGGCGCAGGCGAAACTCACATGATGGACTACGTCCTCAAAGTGAAGCGAGGGATGTCATAACCGGCTTCTGGCTGGGCCAGACGAGAACCCCTGCGAAATACGATATAAGGCCTCAAATAACTCCTCTCCTCGAAACGATGTGTTGGAGGCGTGAGCGATTAGACACCAATGTGAAGTGCATAAAAGCACTATTAACGGGAGATGTCGCTGAATAATGATCCCACCCGGTAGCGTCCATGGAATCCGACCATCTCACAGGCGAGGATGGGGCCCGCTGTCTATAGTCGAGGCTGCGTTGGCGGAACCATTGGCGGATGGAAGCGGTCGATGTCGGAGCCGTATCCTGGCCGTCGTCGATGGAAAAATGCGAGCCTGATCGGGTTGGCCTCTCACCTAGAGCGTCATACGTGTGATAAAATTCGATGACTACCGAACTAAAAATGGCGGCATCATGAATGGCTTTTAGATATGGTATCTGCACTTACGGGCGTAAGGTCTCGAGACTCGGGACCTCGCGAAAATCTTAGGAGATCGTGATAAACCTCCCGAGTCTGAAATCTCTCCCTTACTTGTGGTCGACGCATTCCCAGGATGGGGCTAAATGGAAGTAGAGATTAGCTAATAATGGATGTGGGGATAGATTCAGGGCTCCCAGCAATGCCACGATAAGGTAGTGAGGGGTGGGCGCTCGGGGCCTCGGAGACGTCCGCGGGCTGAGGTCAGGGCCTCTTGGGCGGTGGGGCCCTCCCGGGATGGCTGGGATGCAATGAAGCGGGTGGGGTGGGACTGACTTCGGGTATGATATCTCCCTACGGGTGGGAGCCCGCGAGGAGGAACCCATAGCATCGGCGACAACGCGCCACGGACGATGGGCGGGGGGCGGGGAGGTGGCGTGGTGGGCTGGTCTTCTTGGGCAATGGAGTGGGCCCGGGGTTGAGGGTGCAGCCGGCTGCGGCGGGACCGGCGGCGGGCGGTGACCCGCGGCCGGTACTGGGGCGGTGGCGACGGATGCTCCGGGGGTGGAGGTGCCGGCAGGGGGAGTGGAGCTTTGGTGCACCTGCGGTCGGAAGGAATGAGCCCCACGAGTCTTTGCCATTGTTGGGCTTGAAGGAGAGAAAATTTGAGAGGGAGAGGGGAGTTTAAGAAACTAGGAAGGGGAAATATGAAATGAAAAATGAAGGAAAAAGGGGTTTATATAGGGGGGGGGGGTAGGTGAAAAGACATGGATAATTAATGGTCTTTAGTGGCCATTAATTAGATGGCTCAAAAAATTATAAAAATTTATTGCAGGAGCGCGAAACGAATAGTTGCAGGCAAACGGAGAGTTGCAGGCAAAAAGCAGGTGACAGATGAGCAGTGTTTTTCTAGAAATTCGCGAGTTCTCAAAAATTTTGGCAACACGAGTCGGCTAAAATTTTGCCCTCCACAGCAGGAATCACGGCAACACATGACCAAAAATTATTAGAAGATAAGCTTGTAAATTTTGAAAATTTAAGGATATAAAGGAAATTCTAATTTAAAACTTGAAATAATGTAAAGCAAAAAAAATCCCATCAAAATTTGGAGTGGTTTCGAGTTCTTGCAGAACCACCCGGTTATTGCGACCAAGAGATTTCATGGAAGTGCGGGAGGGGCTACCTCTATGCTTATAGTGAAAAGTGTGCTATTAGGTTAAACTCCTTTTTGTTAAGCATCTGCTCTCACGGCAGATGTGGTGGGATGTTGATGCGAGAGAGGTGAGCTGCATGACTCCATTAAAATGATTGATTATGGCATTAGATGTGGCCAAAAATGGCCTCCTAAGTATGATGGGCACTTGGTTAGTACCCTTGGCCGTGGCTCTTTATCAAGAACTACACAGAAATCCACGGGATAGTAGAATTTTCTACCTTCACCAAGACATCCTCAACTAATTGCCCGGCATTTTCAGCGATGTGATCAGCTAAGGGGATAGGGTGATGTTGGTAGGAGAGCTGGCTCCCCAAACCTAGCGTACGCGGTATGGCGGTGGGTTGACAGCTCCCAAATCGGCGGTGCCGCATCTGTGCGAGATCCGCCCGATGTTGGCCCGAGATGGTGGGATCACGGATCTTTGTATTTCACGAGGTTTACCTTTGGATGATGGGGCGACTTGTTGAGTGGGAAGACTTTCTTGTCAATGCTCAACCCTTTCTTAACTGTGCACAAGTCCTTGAGAAATTTAGCATAGGTCGGAACCTGTTGGATCATGTGGCGTTGGGATGTTCACACTTTACACGCCTCAGCCTTCCAGGATGCCTTCTTGCTTAGAGGCCTTCTTTTTGCCTCTCAATGCTTGGGGAAATGGAGGAGGCATGCTTGTCTTCATCGAATCCTCTTTAATGAATATATGATCTGGTTCCACTTCCTCTTTTTCTCTGGTTTCTACAGCAGGTTTGGGCACTGGTTGCTCAATTTCCTTACCACTCCTTAAAGTGATAATGGCCTTAACTTCATCCATCTTTGGTGCGGGCTCACTGGCATAGCTTAGTTCATGCACTCCCCTTGGATTGGGCAGTGTCTGAGAAGGGAATCTCCCTTGTTCCTGTGGCTGCTGCTGATTGGTTAGTCTTGTGATGGATAACTACAGGGTATCAATTTTCTGATTGAGGCTATTGTGGAGCCCATCGATTCTTTTGCTCATGAAGCTTTCTACCTTTTCTATTCTTTGATTCATCTGTGCATTAATAGTTTTATGCTCCTCTACAAAATTCCCCACCACCTTGCTCAAATTCATGATAGCTTGCTCAACAGGTGATGAGGTTGGTGGCTGCTGCTGCTGAGAGGTGGACCCATACTGTTGCTGCTGGTGTGCACCTGGGGGAACATATGTTGGAGGTTTAGGCTTCCAGGAGAGGTTGGGGTGGTTCTTCCAGTTGGGATTATAGGTGTTGCCATACTGGGCATCAGCTGGTGGCCTATTTTGGCCCACAACATTTGCATGTTTAGCCATCAAATCCCTTACTGAGGTAGAAATTGGACAATGCTCTCCTTGGTGACCGGTGGATTGGCAATTGAAACACGGTTGGTCAAACATAGATGCCTCAGTCACTGCTCTGACCTCATGCTAATTTCTCATTTCGAATTCTTACATCCTCCTAGCCAGGGTGGACAACTTAGCCTTTAGTTCTACTTCCTCCCCCAGTGAATACATGCCTCCCCTTTGGTTTACTGGTTGCCTTTATCTACTAGTTTTCCTGGGATTTGGTTCATCCCAAGCTTTGGAGGTTTCAGCAACATAGTTAAGGAAGTCCATGGCTTCATCACGGTTACCTAGCGAGGAGTCCCCTCCACACACATGGTCTCGAGAGTTGTTTCATGCGGGGGCAAATTCCATCGTAGAAATGGTTTACTAGCATCCATGTGTCAAAGCCATGGTGTGGGCATGCGTTGATGGTTTCAAGATACCTTTCCTAGCATTGATAAAATTTTTCACTGTCATGAGCTTCAAAGGTGTAGATTTGCCTCTTCAAATTGTTAGTCTTGTGTGCACTGAAGAACTTCTTCAAAATTACACTGCTGACTGCGCCGAGTTCCTGATGGTCCTTGGCCTTAGTGAATTAAGCCAAATTTTAGCTTTGTCTTTGAGGGTCAATGGGAAAGCTTTCAACTTCAGCATCTCCATATCAATTGCACCCTCTTTGAAAGTTGTGCAAACTTCCTCAAAATCCCGGATGTGTGTGTATGGATTTTCATTTTCCATACCATGAAAAGTCGGGAGCAGGGGAACCAGATAAGGTCTCACTGCCACATCTTCTGCAGGGGGTATAATGCATGAGGGTGCACTCACCCTTGGTGGGTGTATGTGATCCCTGATTGACCTATAGCCATTGGGCTCCCTTTGAACCCCTGTTAGCTCTTCTTTCTTTGGGTGGGGTCTCCATTCGGTTGGTGTGCAAACTGATTTCACACCCTTGTTCAAGCGAAGCATAGCCTTTCAATGCACTGCGAGTGTTTTACATCCCAACTTGCATAGGTACTATGAATACAACACAAACAAGAAACCAACAAAAACAAGGCTACCTAAAGGGTTAAGTTAGCTAAAATCAAACGGGGAAAAAAAAGTTTGCACGACCAAATTTTCAAACTCCTATGATGTGGCGAAAGTGGGGAAAAATGGTAAAATAAAAAAGAAATGAGAATTCACCAATACTTGTGATGTGGATCACAAGTTCACAACTTCTCTTTCTCACTAGGGCACCATCCCCGGCAACGGCGCCATTTGATTCGTGGCTAGCTAAGTAGGTTGTTCTGGAATCAACAATATTTATAAATCTAAATTCCTCCTACTTCCGTAGCAAAGCTACTGTAGTATAGTGGCTCTAGGGTCGAACACGGGGATGGGTTTTCTTCGTGAGAGAAGAGTTGCAGTGCATTGAAAATGGTGTTTCCTCTTTGGATTTTTTTAGGTTTATGTGGCTTGGTGTGGGTGAATGGTTGAAAACTGGAAACAAGTTAAAATAAAAGTTAAAGGAGGACTCCTTGAAGTCTCGGGCCTTGGGCTTAGGGTTCTAAGTAAGCTAACATGTGCTCGGGTCTTTTTCCTCGCGTTGGGGAGGATGACATATAGTCATTTCCTGAACCGGATCTTCATTTAGTGTTAAAATCTAAACCCCAAAAGTTTTCCTATTGAAAAATGAAATTCAATGAGCGTAAATTCTCCCAGATGGTAAGAACACACCTCTTAAACTTACCCTACCGGTGACTAATGGGGACAACTAGCTGGGCATCGGTGGATCTGGTGATAGAGTATCGCGTGCAGGTTCAGTTGTCTCATGTGTGAATACCAAGGAAGGCCAGGAGGTGTTCTAACTGTGGAGCATTTATGCTCATTAAGCTGCCATTTTCAAGAGGGAAAAGCACAGGGTTTAGGTTTTAAAGAAACTAAATGGTCGGTCCGAAAAACTTATATGTCATCCTCCCCAATGCGAAGGAAAAAACGAAGGACATGTCGGTTGGCTTGGGGCCCAAGCTGACAGCCAACTTTTATTTCGAATTTGTTTCAGGTTTATATTCACTCTACTTACTTTTCACCTGATTTCAAAGTCAAGGAAAATACGCTGCAACCTTCACGAGAAAACACTCCGTCCCATGTTCGACTCTAGGCTACAGCTAGGTAACATCTGACTGGAAGGATTTAGGTTTACTAAATATTGTTGATTCGAGCTGCCTACCATGCCGCAATCAAATGAAGGAGACCGAAAGAATTGAGTGATGTTCATACTATTGATTTCGGTTTTTGTTTTGTGCCACTGCTCATCAAAGCCTATTTTGTATGTTAATGGCTTATTTGTTTACTTCATTTGAAAATTTGAAATTTTGTGAAATACACCTTTATATATATGTCTGACTCAGTGTTTTCTACACTTTTGCAAATCAATTTTTGCCCCAAATTTTTTGTGGTTCTGCCTTTCCTGTAAATTGAAAATTTGAAGCATTGTATGATACCATCAATGCTAGAATAGTTCCATGCATGATTAAGTAGATGGTTAGTTGAAGTCCACGAATTCAACCTTTTCATCCACCTTTAGCTAACCACACACACAGTGCACATTAGTTTTTGTCAATGAGGTGAGAAATTTTGCCTTATCCCCTTTTACTTTTGGGACAGGCCTTAGCCTCGTTGACCACCTATAATAGGTCAAGGTTCCCCATGAGTGGAGGCCAATGAAGTCTTTCAATAGAAAAAGAAAAAGAAAAAGAAAAGAAAAAGAAATTAGAAAAGCCGCGACACTTTGCCTTGAAACCAGGAAACACGGTCGAGGTTCACAGAAAACGCTAAACTGGTGCCCTAAACCAATTGGTTGGGAGCCAGGCTTAATGCTCATGACATGGGTGGATGGGTGGAGTCTAGCGAGTTGTAGGTGCTGGATTCTCAAAATCATTTGAAGTCCGGGGTGAAACCTATAGAGTTAGTGATTGAAAGATCTTTTTGGCTTGATGCCCTAAACCTTAGTTGGTTGGGAGTCATCGGTGAATCCCCGTTACACGGACTTTGGTGAAATCGAGTTCTCTGACGTACACCACAATACGATAGAAGTGTGAAATAAGAGTTGAGCAGAGATACATTAGGTTGGTCGTGATCCTAAGGCATTGGCGTGGCACTGGTTGGGGGAGAGTAGCTTAGCGGCTTATTGGTAAAAAGCGACCACCTAAACAGATTTTGAATTGGAAGTTCGGGTTGATTTCCTTGGAATGAACCTTTGCTCTAAACTTGTCCTTGTATGGCATTTATTTTCCAATTGGTTTTTATGCGAGTCCTGACCTTTCATATTGAGAGTAAGAGCGTACCATACACACACACTTTTTTTTTTTTTGAACAAACAATGCACATACATAACACCATGATCTTCTTTCTTTTATCATTGCTAAGGGACTAGCAATGTGTTGAATGGGGGAGTGATTAGTACCCCGAATAATTATATTTTGAGCCACAGGTTATTCAGTTTAAGCACTTTTATGTACTAGTCAACTAAATAACCCAATCGATACATCAGGTCCCGCTTGCTACTAATCACATTTTCAGAGTTTCATTGTTGTAGTTTTGTGTCAAATACCTCATTATCTTCAATTCATCTAAACACGATGAACCCGAAGTCAAATTCAAGAGATGCATGATCAATCAGAGGAGACTGGAGCAAAATTAAGAGTAAAGAAGGCAAAGGGGGAAATGAGCGCGAAAATTCCTCAACCTCGCGAAATTCTGCGGTGTTGCGAAATTTCTAACACCGTCCCGCACCTCGCTGTCGATCGCCACCCGCTTTGCTCGCTTTTGTACAAAATTTCCTTTGATGCAATTTTGGCCCCAGACATTATTGTAATTTCTGTTACTAAGAACCTATATAAGTCAACAAGTCAGAAGATCAATCAAATCTTTCACCCATCAATCAATCAAGAGGAATCGCACGGCTTCCTCTCCCCGGTTGGTTTTGTGGGATTTTCTCTCCTCTCCTTCATTTTCTGCATTTTTCAGCTAAACACCCCTTTTATGATGACAAACCATGGATGTTCTACTGTCTCATCATCCTTGGAAGGAAGGCCACTAGTGTTAGTTTCGAGATGTTTCGCATGTTCTTATGCTTTTCATGTATGCAAGCAGTATTTGTGTTCCCGCTTCACCTTAGGTTAAATCTCAAAGCCTAACAGATTTTCAGCAGTTTTTCGTGGTCAATGATATTTTCATCAATAGATCCACTAATGCCCGCCATTGCCTCTATTAGTCACTGTAGGTAAGCCAGAGGTGTGTTCTACCATCCGAGCATTTTACCATTGAATGCCACCCAAGAGGAAAAACTGGGGCTGACTTAAATCGCTAAATGAAGATCCTATTAGAAATGATCATATGTCATCCTCCTCAACTGAGAAAGACCCGAGCACATGTTAGCTTACTTAGAACCCTAAGCCCAGTGGCTCGAGACTTCATGAGTCCTCCTTAACTTTTATTTTAATTTAGCCCAGTTTTCATCCATTCACCCACACCGTCTCACACAAACCTAAAAATCCAAAGAGGAACACCATTTTCAATACACTCCAACTCTTCTCTCACGAAGAAAACCCATCCCCGTGTCTGGATCCTGGGAGCCAATTATACCGCAGAGCCATGGTGGCGTAGGAGAATTTAGGTTTATAAATACGTTGATTCCGTAACAACCTACTTAGTTACTACCGAATCAACAAAGATAACAGCGAGATAAAAGAAACTCGCTGAAACTCCGAGACATGTCATCCTGCACTCGGGCGCACGGATCCGTTGTCAGGCCGAGGAACCTCAATCAAGGAGGAGGCACTAGAGGCACCATTGATGAGGAAGATGAGCCATGATACAGAAAACACATCAAGCTTGCTGGCACTGCTACGCTTCTCCCGACTTTGAATCTCCGCCAGGAGCGCAAGACAGCCCATGTGTGCGACATCGGGGCATTGTCTCTATGCAGATGATAGTTGCCCTCTTGATAGTCAATAAACTCCTCATATATCACTAAGGCCATACTAATCATCCTCTCGGCCCTTGAATCAATCTGAGCTTATAGTGGCTCTCTCTCATCTTATTCTTCCTCACTATTTGGGGCTTTTTCATTTTTCAGCCCGGTTTTCTTCTTCTCTTCTTTCTTTTTCTTCCCCTTGTTCTCTTATCGCTCTTCTCGGATTGTTATGCCTTGTTAGGTGTGTTATCTTTTTCAATGAAACGAGAAATGGCCGTATATAGGTGAGCATTTCTGCCTCTAATAGGCACCCTCCCTTCAACCACATAATTTTAATACAAGGATGGGCGCAAGTATCGCTGCGGATATGCCGACCTAAGATCGAATTTTCAATTATCTTTCCCATGTTGAATTTATACCCCTTGACAATGGCATAAGTGAGTAATGCCTTGTCTCTTCCAACCGTGGAAAGGTGCTTGGAAGGCACCAACTTTGCAGGCACGAAGTAAAACCATACCTTGGCTACTTCTTTTAGCCCTACCTTCGGGAAGGACATCACCTCTTGATTTTCATTTCTAGTCCAAGGTGCGCTTCCATCGGTCAATTCCTCTAAAATTAGCTCATAGTTAGGCTCTCGGTATAATATTTTGTATTACTCATTATCTATATTTGTTAACCCAAACACTATTAATTGTGCTTGCATCAAATGGTACCCATTTTCCTCACACAAAAACACTAGTGCCTACTTTGTCTCGAAGATTGGTGCGAAACTCTCGCACAACTGGTGCTACACCCAAAGGTGGGTGCTCACATAATTTGTTCCAGTTCTGTCTTCCTTGTAAAAGATTACCAAAGTTGATTTCCATATGTGGGAATCCTTTCTCAAACACAAAGGGCATGTGGCTCAGAAATTGGTATCTTTTGCCCCTTTTCAAAAAATTTCTCTGGGTTTTGGGGCGAAGGGGGAATTGGAGCAGGCTTTCTCTTCTTTGGAGCCATGTTCTTCACTTAGTCTTTTTCTTGAATAGCTGGTGGGTGCATTGTGCTTTTGCCTTCAACAACCCTTGTTCTCTTCACAAAACCCTCCACCAAAAAAAAAAGAAAACCAAACACCTAGAGTTCCCTAACCCTAAAATAGTCTTAAAAAGTCAAGTTTTGAACATTACCCAAAATATGCCAAAACCACTTCTCTTTGGAGTAAAATTCGGTTCTAGGGCTTGTAGAGAAGGTTCGAATGAGGTTGAAGTGGAATGGAGTAGTTGAACTAGGTTATGGCTTATGAGGTTGAATTGGCGCTCAACTAACAAATAAAGGCAATGGCCAAGTTTAAGAAAACAGAGAATTTTTTTATATGAGAAAGCAATAGTTTATGCTTGATTTATTAAAAAAATTTAAGTCATCTCGCAACATGAAGAGTTGTCATCATGTCGTGGAAACTATTTGCAGAAATGGATATCATATTAAACTTTGAATGAAGGTTATACAAAATATCTTTACATTACCTCTATTATTTATGGAAAGAAACTTATAATGGAAAAACTCTTAGCCTTCTCCTATGGGTTATATCATACAAATATAAAGCTTATTGAGGCATATGTTGTCATGAACCAGAAATTCAAAGACACAAAGACTTTCGTTCTTCGGCATGACAGCTGGGTCACCCTAGGTCCTCAAAGATGCAGATAATCATAGAACACTCACGTGGGCACCCACTAAAGAACCAGAAGATTCTTTTACCCAATGAATGCCCATGTGCTGCTTGCTGATAAGGTAAATTGATAATCAAACCATCCTTTAGCAAAGTCACATTCTAGTCACTAGTTTTCTTAAAAAGAATACATGAGGACATATGTGGACCTATCCATCCACCATGTGGACCTTTCTGTTACTTTATGGTCTTAATAGATGCCTCTACTAGGTGGTCACATGCTTATCTCCTTTCGACACGAAATGTTGCCTTTGCTAGACTTTTTGCACAAATGATCAAATTACGAGCACAATTTCCTGATTATCCCATTAAGACTATTAGACTTAACAATGTTGAGGAGTTTACCTCCCAAACCTTTACTGAATGTTGCATGTCGGTTGGGATAAATGTTGAGCATCCTATTGCTCACACTCACACCCAAAATGGTTTAGTAGAGTTTCTCATCAAACGTCTTCAATTAATAGCTCGACCACTACTAGTGAAAACCAAATTACCAACTTTTACATAGGGACATGCTATTATGCATGCTACATGCTTGGTTCGTATTCGACCAACACCTTACCATGAATACTCCCTTTACTAACTTAGATTGAGAAAACAACCAAATATTTCACTTACAAATATTCGCTGTGCAAATGATATACCAATTTCACCTTCACAATAAACTAAAATGGGTCCCCAATGAAGACTTGAGATTTATGTAGGTTTTGATTCTCCACCTATCATAATATATCTTGAACCCTTAATATGAGATTTTTTTACAGCCTGCTTTGTAGATTTTCATTTCAATGACAGTATATTCCCACCATTAGGGAGAGAAAAGTCGATTTCAAAAGAACAACGAGAAATTACTTGGAATACATCTAAAATGTCTCATTTTGATCCTTGTACAAATCAATGTGAATTGGAAGTTCAAAGGATCATTCATTCACAAACTCTTTCAAATCAATTACTAGATGCATTTATTAATACAAAGAAAGTGACAAAGTCACATATTGCGGCTGCAAATGCTCCAAAGACGACTGATGTGTCTCTGCTGACAATTAGCAACGAGTTCAAATACGCTGAAGTATGGGAGACCTGGTTCACTTAAAACAACTCTAAAGGAGAACACACAAAGAAAATTGTCCCTCAAGAGCTAATATAAAACAAAAGGTCCTAATAGAGGTACATGAACAAAAAGCTCCTCAGAGGCATACAATGAACAAGAGATCACTAAAGAGGTTCGAAATAAAGAAATAGCCTTTGAGAAGGCACATGTACCTGAAAATTATGAGATCTCAATGAGTTATGCGCACAAGGGATATAAATGAGATCAAAATGATATTGTTCTCAATAATATTTTTTACTTTCCAAGTGGCCTTAGACATCATAAGAAACAATGAGGATCCCGAACCATAAAATATTGAAGAATGTCAACATAGAAATGATTGACCAAAATGGAAAGAAGCTATGTAGGAAAAATTAAACTCGTTAATGAGATGAGAAGTGTTTGGACATGTAGTCCAAACACATAAAGGTGTAAAGCCCGTTGGGTATTGTTAGGTGTGTTTTAGGTTAGCTTTATTAAGTGCAAAATATAGCATAAATCATGGTTTTGATTCTAACTAAGCACTCCTTTTGGTTATTTTCATATCTAACCCCCTATAACTATGTATTTTGTAGAATCGAAGAAAATGAGGTGAAAATCAAGCAATTCGGGCGAGAAATAAGAAAGTTATGAAGCGAAGAGAGCCATGGTCACAACTTGAAACACTCACGGTCGCGATTGCAAAAGCTCAAAGTCGTGATCGCAAAATTTCAAAGTCGCAACCGCAAATAGCTACAGTCGTAATTGCAAACATGGAGACCACCCTATAAAAATGAATTTCAAGGTGGTCCCGACCGGTCGCTACTATGAAGACCGGCTAGCGATATCCGCAAGGTCATTATCAGGAAGCTCGGCGTCGCACTGTGGACGAATCTCCGCCGAAGGTCGCGACCGTGAACTTCCCTACTGCATCGTGGACCCCATATCTCGTAAGGTCGTGATCAGTGTCACCATGGTCGCCACCATGCGGTCGGGCCTAAACATTTCTTCCATTTTCAAAGGCCTGGGCTGGGCTCATTTTTCAGGCCTATTTATGGACGCTTTGTAGACAAATTTTAGTTCGTAATTCTGTATGAGGCTCTCTCCCTCAGGTCTTTCTTGGGTTTTGTTCCATTTCTAGGGTTAGAATTTATAGTTTTGTTAGTTTTAGGTTTTGTTTTATGAATAATCTGGTTTGTAATCGAATATTACTGGAAGAACCTGTTGGGGTTTTTCTGGGGCTGCATCTTATGCAAAGCACATCAGAATACAAATATTACAGAAAAAATCTCATCCATGAGTGCTCCAATGTAGCACCTCCAATGGTGATCCACACGAATGTTTGGGAAGAAAACCTTAAAGGAGATGGCTAAGGCTCCTATTTATATTAATAGTTAAGACAAGCCTTTGGAGAAAAGGCGAGAGACAGAGAAACATTTTTCTCTCTTTCTTCCAAGTGCACGACACTCATTTGATTGGGTGGTCCAGATAAGCCGGGCTTAAATATGTCAAACATATATAGCAAATATAGTGCCCTCATTAAAGTGGGGGTTGCCTACATGTATTTAGTGTGCATCCTCATGGGCTTTAGGCCTAAGAATGAGCCCAATCACCCACGTGGTCATCCAAATGACCCCGGGATTCTCCTAATCCCTAAATGGTCCAACTCTTAAAGCATTATTCTTCAATTCGGATTGCATCCAAATTACTATCTCTCAGCTTGGATCCCATCCAAGACCATTTTGTTGCTTATTTAGACCTTCTAAGTGTGTGACCCATTAGGTTTCCTATTATGTTGGCCACCTGAATCAACCCTTTGATTCAAGCAAGTCAAAAGCGGTATCCAACAACACAACATGACCCCCAATTGACCAAAAGGGTCAAGGGTTTGACCGCGAACCTTTCCATATGCAATATATTGTGCAATGTGATAAGACAAAATGCTATATACAAATTTCTGGCTACTATTACCAAAGACTAACTAGAATCCCAGGTAAAGGCACCAAAAACTTGTTGAAAACCAAACATACGTTGTATGCACATAAGAAGAGTTGTTTTTTCACCTTAACTCATCTAAAAATTTAGTTAGGTCTTAAAAACTGCAAGTTCATAGGTCGTACAAGTAATAAAGTGGATCTATAAGTCTGAATATCGTTCCCACAGAGATTGAAAAGGATTTAAACTTAAACTATCCCAACTACTCGAGTTCTACACTATTTGAACTTCCAGTTTAGAGAAAATTTAGTAACCTACTAAGAATTTCAATAACTGAATCCTATATTTAAAATAAAGGAAACAAAATAAATCCTAAATAATAACTGGACTGAACCAGATTATTGTCGGAAGTAGACATTGGGATTTCACTACTGTGAAATAATCAATTACTGCATTATAATATCATACTTTTCCCTTGAGTTGGAATATGAATTTGTCAAGAGGCAAGGTAGCATTATAATCTCATACTTTTCATCGAGTAGAGATTCATGTTCATTCTTGAAAAATGATTCTAATCAATTACTTGTAATTAGAATTTCTTTGTAAGATCTGGGTATTTTTCTTTTCCAATACTTCATACCCATTTATGATCACAGATTTCTCGCTTCCCAAGACAAGGCACTGTTAGATTCCTACAAGATGAACATGTCCATCCTTAAGATCCGAAAGAGTTTTCTCTTTCCTTGATTAGATCTCATGCTAACACAGGATCAAGATCATTCTTCCAAACCAAGGAGAGATTTCTAATTGATTAAATTGATATATCACTTAACCCATTCTCAAATCATTAGCAAATTGAGGATTTATCTAAGTAACCTTTCAGAGCTCATTAGTTCTTCAATATTAGTCTAACATACCCCCAAGTAACTGATCTAAGCTCTCAAGAATCTCCATCTATGTGTCACTCGTAGGGCCTCTGAAATCGTAGCCACTATAGTCCTTTCATGGGTATAAGCTACTAAATGAACAATCAAAATCAAGAACAATACCATTCAAATAAATCTAATATTCAACTCAGAAATTTTCTATCATTTGCAGAAAGACCATAACTAACGAGGATATTTCCCGCTGGAAGCTGTGTTCTCGAAAATCGGATTATAGCATACAATCGAAATACCGACGAAAATTCCACCATAATCAGAATCAATCAAGAAATGAGTTCGCGTTTTCCTCGATTTCATCAATTCAAACAGTAATCGTAAATGAATTTCAACATTAAATTTCAACTTCAAAACTTCTGAACAATTTGCTGTTTCAGATCCAGTAACGAATCAAAATCCAACGCTAAGATAATCTACGATGAAATTGAAAATAAGAAAAATAAAAGAAAAGAAAAAGAAAAATATAATACAAAAAGTGTCTCACTTAGGTACTCGTTCGTCGCTACGATCGATTGCCTCGCCAGCAAATGTTTATTTATAGAACCTAAAGTTTGGGCCCTAACTTCACGTTTCTTTATGAATCCCTAAATTTTAGCAAGAGTTGTTTTCCCCGACCTGAAAGTTGTGTCGCGACAGAAGTTTATGCGTTCTTCGTCAGAGGGGTCCTTATTACAAGTATGAAGCCTGATATCGACTGGAAGATCTCAGACTCATTATGGCTTGAGTTGCGACAACATATTTTTGTTGCGACATTTTTCTTTCCTTAAGTATGATAACTCTGTCGCGATAGAGTTTCCTTTGTCACGACAATATTCTGTTCATTCCTCAAACATGTATGTCGCAACATCGATACCCATGTCACAACACCGCTTCGCAAGGCTTTCATGTTGGTGTCACACCCAAGTTTCCATGTTCTTCCGATTTTAGTCACGATAAAGGTTTTCGGGTCACACAGCGATACGAAATGTTTCTTTCCAAATTGGTGTCACACCCACCTTTCTCGTCGTGACAACATTTCGCTCGCCCTTGTTGCAACACCGTCTTGCATTATCATCCTGGCCGCAACCCAAAGTGGCGTCGTGACGCAGTTCCGCCACCACTCAGTCCGCTTCCTTTGCACTCTTTATGTTGTGACCCGACTTTGTGTTGTGGATACGGCATGTCGCACCCACGATGTTAATGCCGCGGACGACACTTTTCTGCATGCAACATATTTTCCATCACACCGCTTTTGGTTGCGCATAACGCTTCGCTTCACTTGCCTTCGTCACGACTCTATAGTCTTAAGGCGATAGGACTTTTTGCGTAGTTCGCTTGATTTGTCGCCCTAGTTTGTTATTTCACGATGACTTTCTTCGCACGGTATGTCAAAACCTCCGTTGCGCACTTAGAAGTCAGGTCGTGACCTCATTTCTCTCTCGCGGCGATCCGCGGTCGCGACCTAAAGATCTCCGTCGCGACATCAAAACACCTTTAAAGCTTGAAGTCTGTCGCAACATTGACTCTCTTTGTTGCAACCAAATAATTCATCCATACATCCTTTTGGTTATGTCAAATTTATTACGACTTCTTTCAGACTAGACAAAACCCCACGCGACTTCTAGAAGTCAGGTCGCGACCATTTCTCCTCCGTTAGTTTATCCCCGTGTCGCGACCTAAAGATCTCCGTCGCGACATCAAAACACCTTTGCTTGAAGTCCGCTCCAACAATGACTCTCCTGTCGCAACTAAAAATAATTCATCCATTAGCACTTTCACGCGACCTAGTTTTCGTCGAGACCAAACTTCTTCTCCAAGATCTTTCAGTCTCAAACAAACTTTTCCATGTTGTAGTCTACATCACGACAAGAGAGTGGCTCTTATCAATTTCATTTATATTTTTGCTCAGTTCAAGATTATGTCTAACACAAACTATTTTGATCACAACTGACTAGCTTATGTTTTTCCCATTCTCTATTGTGGCCTACTGTCTTCTATTGTGACCTAGCTCATTTTTTAACAATTAGATTATGGTGTTGCGACATAGGAAATGTTGTTGCGATACGGTTTCTTTGGTAATTGATTAGAAGTTTATCGCGACACACAAGTTTCAGTTGTGACATAGATTGCTGCAATTGCTGTTTTTTTTCTCTCTTTTTTCTTGTTAGATTTTTCTCCTTTTTGAGTTAAAGCCTACAAAACACAAGTTTGGTAAATATTTCATAATTTGGCATTAAAATAGCTATGAAAATACTAAAAACAGGCCAAAAATATAGATTAAAAATAGATGAGTTTAAGACTCATCACAATGCTATCTCATTATCATGATCACAATCATGATTTCCTTTATGCTATGTAATGTATAAAGGACTTCATTAATTTGATTTAAGATCGCTATCAATTCATATAAATTAAATGAATATAAAAGAAATTATGATGCGTTTATTATAAATGAATATAAGACGTACAATAAATGCTAAAGGTGATGGCCTTTAGAGCACCCCTCTAACAATCTCCCACTTGATCTAAATCTAATCGCCTTTATATCTAATACCATAGGTGAGTACATGAGAATCAAACTTCTTTTAGGGAAGTTTCTTAGTCAAAAGATTAGCAATGTTTTTATTGGTGGGCACTTTCTCTATGATTACATCACACCTATTAATGATTTCTCTAATTAGGTGGTATTTTCTGAGTACATGTTTGGATCTTTGATGAGACCGTGGTTCTTTTGCTTGCATAATGGCTCCATTGTTATCACAATACAGAGGTATTGCATCAAAAGTGCTGGGAACCCCTCCGAGTTCTGAGATGAACTTCCTCATCCAAACCGCTTCCTTAGCTGCCTCGGAAGCCGCAATGTACTCTACTTCGGTTGTACAATCAACAATCGTCTCTTGTTTGGAACTTTTCCAACTGACCGCCCCCATTCAATGTGAACACATAGCCTGATTGAGATTTGGAGTCATCTCTATTAGATTGGAAGCTGGCATTTGTATACCCCTTCACATGAAGATCACTATCTCCATCTCCATATATCAAGAATATATCCTTAGTTCTTCTCAGAATTGCCAGAATATTCTTAATGACCTGATGACCCTCATTTAGGAATTAAGTGGTATCTACTCGTGACATAGAGCATATGATATCGGATCTAGTACATATCATAGATACATGAGTTGGTCTTATAATGAAGCATAAGGGATCGAGCTCATGTGTGTCCTTTCATTTGTGTTTGGGATATAAGGACTTGAAATTAATCCCGTACGTGAGATAGACCCTCTCTTAGACTGATCCATGTTAAATCTCTTCAGCATCTTTTCTATGTATGTTGACTGTGAAAGACCAAGCAACATTTTAGATATATCTCTATAGATCTTAATGCCCAAGATGTAGGTTGCATCTCTAAGGTCTTTCATGGAGAAATTCTTTGATAACCAAATTTTGACAAATTGTAAAATCAAGACGTTGTTTCCTATAAGTAGTATGTCATCTACATATAACATAAAGAACACAACAACACTCTATTGACCAATTTTCCAACACGACAACCAAAGAATAACTAAAGTCCCCGGCAACAACGCCAAAAACTTGTAAAGACCAAATGATGTATATATGAAAATATGGCCAAGGGGGTGAATGTAGTAAAGAGCTTTCAAAAACTGATTTGAAACAAAAGTAATTATATTTCCAAGCGAAATGAAAGTATTGCAAACACTCGACCCTTTAGCAGAATTACGCGGGTCATATATAAGTAATAAAGTGGACTCTATGAGTCCCAGTCCTCATTTCACGAGATTGGAGGTTCTCTCGGGTGAATTTGAGCACCCGATTACAGGGCTCTTCCTTTATTTAGGCGACCCAGAATATGATGTGGAATAAAATCAGATTTCAATTTAAATAAAAGCGATTTAAAACTAATCTAAAATTTACGAAACAAAAAACTATAAGTGCAAATGTATGAAGAGAGGCTAGGGATGGGGATAATCATTTAACAACCAATTTGCATTTCCTTGGAGCCTTGACATCGCCAATTGAATGCTGGGTGTCACGAGGAATGTAGTATAACCTTGGAATCCTCCTGACACTATACATTTCACTATCTAACACACCATATTCCTTTCAAAACGGAAATGGAGTGCAAATAGCTACTTGTAAATCGACCTCTTTAAGATTTGATTGTTTTTCTTTTCCAATACTTCACAACCATTTCTTAGGACTGAAGAATTCTTGCCCCCATAGATAGGACAATGCAAGCCTTCTCCAATGTCATTGGTATCTCAGCCATAAAATCTAATAAAGTTCTCTCTCTCCTTGATTAGATCTATGCTAACACGGGATCAAGGTCATTCTATCAGATTGAGGTGAGAGCTCCAAACATTAAAATAATACATCATCTAATTAATCCTCACATGAGTAAATTAGTGATCTATCAAAGTAATCTTTTAGAGTTCTTTAGTTCCATAATATTAGTCTAACATACCCTAAGTTACTGCTCTTTACTCTCATGAATATCCATTTCTGTGTCACTCAGAGGGCCTCTTGGAAATCAGAGCAAGATATAACTCTTTTTTGGGTATAAGCTACTAATATTCTGAACAACTAATTATATGAACAGTACAATTATATAAATTAAGTCTTCAAACCCATAAAATAACAGAGAATCTGAAAATTTGAATGTTCAACAATTAATCCCTTTTTAGGGTGTTTAATGTTCATTACTAGATTCAAATCATCGCGATCAAATAAAAGTAAAGAAAATGAAAGAAATCCAAGAGACAAGAGTGAGAGAAAAATCCAGATTTTAGTTTCAATCTTTGTCTGAATAATAATAAATTTGAATCTTTGCCTGCAACACGAAAATCTCTTCAATACAAATAAAATATGCTCCTAAAATTACTCTAAGATCTACTAAAAATCCAAAATCTGACAATAGAAAAATGAGTTTAGAGAGAAACCTATGAGAGGTGTTCTCCCACCTCCCACTATTGCCTAAAAACCTAAAAAGCAGTATTTATAGTCTAGGATGAAATGGGTACGAAAACGATCCCCAGAATAGCCGGTTTTGAGAGGCTTTATAGTCAAGCCTAACGTCAATGTCTATTATCTTGAAGATTGTTGCGACATAATAATCTCTGTCGCGACAAAGTAAAACTTTATCGTGACAAAGTTTCTGGCTTTTTCAAAATCTCTATCTCGACAAAGTTTTCCTTGTGACTTTGTTGTGACAAAATGAACTCTGTCACGACATAATCAAACTTTGTCGTGACAAAATCTTTGCTCAACTGCTTGCTTTTCTTCTCCAACTTGTTAGGGCAATAACTTCTTCATTTTAACTTGGATTTGGGCGTGTGAGGTGTCATTGGAAAGCTCTTTGAATGTAGAATGCAAAAAAAAAAAAAAAAAAAAAAAAAAAAAAAAGAAAAGGGATTTCAGTTATTTGATTCTCCGAATGATACAGAAAATTTCATCTTCCGACTGATGCGGTTTGAGACATCCCGGTTGACTCTTCTTTTGGAATTATATTGCATATTTTCTTACTAAATCACTTGATTTCCATCAAAAATCTTGCAAAACCAAGTTTAGAGGAAATGTTATGAGTTTTACATGAATATGGATAGAAAATACTCAAAATAGCATGTGATATGAACTTAAAACATAGATGAGTTTTACACTCATCACACTCTCACTAACCTTCTTATACACACAAGCCTCATCCTAATTTTGTGAGAAACCAAACACTTGATTGTCTCATCAACTCGAATGTTCCAACTCCTAGATGCTTGCTTCAATCCATAAATGGATTTTTTAAGCTTGCATTCTTTATTACCATCTTTAGATGTAAAGCCTAAGAAGCAAGATTCACACTTGTCAAATGATTCACAATCAAATGACCCTAAGCTACATCAATTGTGCAACTCAGTCATGTGTTTCTCTGTAACGCCTTAAAAATACCCTAACAGTTTTATTACATGTTCAGGGTGTAAAATAAATTAAATTATATTTTTTCCGGAGTTTAAATGACTAAAAAAGAAAAATGATAAAAACCTGAAAATTTTATAGGAGCTAAATAAATTTGGTAAAAATGTCAAATGAGGACCTAAGGGTCATAAATGAATGTGTAAGTGCCAAAGTATAAATGAGATGAAATGAAGAGGGAAATGAAAGTGAAATGAAGTTTTAAAATAGAAAAAAATGAAATGATGATTAGTGTGAATGTGGCCTTAGTCATGTAATGGACAAAAGACCCATTTTTGGTCTTTGAATGCCATAACCCACATTTTAGGCAAAGGGGAGAGGAGAGCTAGAGCACACTATGGTTGAGGAAGAAGAGAGGAAATTGGTGATTTTTCTCCATAGGATCAAGGATTTAGGTGATCAAAAAGAGAAAGAAGAAGAAGGAAGAAGATTGAAAGAGATTTGAGGTAAGTAAACCAAACCTTAACCCTTATTTTCTTGTGTTTGGGTTGGGGGTGATTCGTGCCACGGTAGGGTGATCCGGAATCAACAATATTTGTTTCCTACTCCTCCTCTTTGCTTTGTGGTCGAGCTGCTGCTTGATATAATGATCTAGGGTCGAACACGGGGATGGGTTTTCATCCTGAATGATTCGCGTGTTTGAAATGGTGAGACTTTGTTTGGATTTTTGGATTTGGTTAAGCTTGAGGGAGTTGGTTGTTCAGCTGGATACTTGAAATAGTTTAAGGCGAAAGTGTGAAATATGGTAACCTTGAGCAGGTGTAGCTTGATAACATGGGGGGTGTGCAAAGTGTCTCGGGTTGCTGTGCATTGGGATAATGACATATAGTCAAAGCCAAACGGGATCTTTGTTTTTAGCTATAAACCTAACCTAGAACCCTCCCTATTTGAGTCAAATCAAATACTAAGCATTCAATGTCAGTCAGTTTGAAACCTAGCATTTAGCTTTCCATTTCAATGGCTCGTAAATGACATCTAAAGAATGTCGAGTACATATCTGCCATTAAGAATGCATTGAACCACACAAGCATGACAAGTATTGACCAAAAGAAAGACATTAAATGGCATTAACCCCTAGTTTGGAAAGTTTGGAACCATAAATGCAGTACCTGTATCATTTAAAGCATGAGGACAACCTGCAGTAGCCCCCAAAACTAAGCTACAACCCTAAATCTTCAGGCTTTGAGGCTTATGACATCCCACGTGAGTTGTCGTCCTCGAGGGTGTGTTGGCGGCTAGAAAATGAGAAGAAAGGAGAGAGAAGAGAGCAAAATACAAACCTAAAATGAAAAGGCTGCGGAAAGCTTGCACCAAATGGAAGGATTACAAAGTTGTAGGGAGCTTATATGGCTGACCACGATGTGTGAAATGACTTAAAAATGCCTAAATATGAAATTCTGATAAGGACAAAATGGTAATTAATCAACGTGGTAAGTTTGGAATCAAAAACATCAAAACAGGCGACCATTTTAAGCTGTGCGAGGAAATTTCGCTAGCATAGTGAAAATTAGCTATGATATGAAAATTAATCTTATAAGCGAAAATTACAAGGAATAAGCGAAATTCAAATTTCGCTATGAACGATAATTTTAGCTAACATACGAAATTTAGCTAAACTAGCAAAATTTCGCTAACAGCAAAAATTTGGGCATAGCGAAGAAATTTAGCTAGATTGTGAAGTACCCAAATGTGCATGTGAAATACGCGATCCACCATTTCTCCGTGTTGCCTCGCGCATTGCTTCTGCATGGTTTGCCGTCATTTGCGCTGATTCTTACTTCATCTTGACATTTCATCGCCTCAACTTGGTGAAATCAGGATTCTCACATTCGGCACGATAAGAAGCCAAGCTGGCGGCGAAGTTCCCGAGACCTCTTGAAACTACCCGAAACAATCTCGAAACAAATCGAGTAACACTAAGAGTGGACATGCACTGACAATTGGCTTTAATTCATATGATTAGTGCGCAAAAAGCACTCAAAACCTATCTTGAATAGGGCTCAAAATAGCACTTTTTGGGCACTAATCAGGGGGAAACCCCAAATTTGAATGAAAGTGTTTTTATTGGTTGCTCTAAGTTGTTTTTGGCTGTTTGATGGTTGTGGTCCTCAAATGAGGAATTTTTGTATAAAGGAAATGTTGGGTTTTTAAGGGAGATGTTGTCAAAATTTTCCTAAAACCCATGCTTTTGTTTTGGCCATAACTTGGCCATCACTCATTGGAATTGAGTGATTCAAATTTTTGCGTAAACTAGAATTCTAGGAGACCAAATCTCCCTGAAATAAGTGTATCAAAATTTAGACCCCATTGAACCTAGAAAATTCGTCAAAGTGAGGCTCTGTTTTAGGGTCAATTCTATTTAGTTCTGATACAGTTTTGGTGTTTAGAGCTGTTTCGGTATTTATGCCATAACTTGGCCATCACTCATTCGAATTGAGTAATTAAAATTTATAAGTGTATCAAAATTTGGACCCTATTGAACCTAGAAAATTTGTCAAAATGAGGCTCTGTTTTAGGGTCAATTCTATTTAGTTTTGATACAGTTTTGGTGTTTGGAGCTGTTTCGGTATTTATGCCATAACTTGGCCATCACTCATCCGAATTGAGTAATTAAAATTTATGAGTAAACTAGACTTCTAGGAGAACATATCTCCCTGAAATAAGTGTATCAAATTTAAGTTATTAAACCCAGCGATTGTCAAAATGAGGCATATGATGCCTAAAAGATGATAAAATGTCTAAGGATGAGAAATAGGGAAAAATGAAAGGAACAATGTATCGAGGAATGGTCGAATTAGAAATAATACCTAAATAGAAACCTTGAATACTGACTAATATATGATTGTCATTTGTGATGGTTGGAATTCTTGGGAGAGGCTCGAGTTGAGGTCAGATTAGTTGAATGAGATAATATTTAGTTTCTCCTTCTGCTCTAAATTCAGTGATTTGAATCATTCACAAATAATTAAAATTATAAAATGAGTTTATAGAATATAATGAATTGACAGTGATTAGATAGTGTTGAAATATTGCAGTATAAATGTAAAATGTGAGTATCAATCATCTAAATGCTATGTGTATTTGCAGTGTTCGACGTCTCGATCAGCCAAATCGTTCAAGTGGTTGAATGGATGGTATGTCGTTCAAATGCGATCTGGTGGGGCGTGTGATGTCGCGCCGATGTGTCGGGCGATGTCGATCGGTGATCGCGATCGATTTTAATAACCGATCTCGCGGTGGCGTCCGGATCGTTCGTTTGTCGCTCGCCGCGATGCGTGTCTCGTTGCGCGCGACGTCGCTCGATGCTCGTTCATCTGCGCAATAATAAATGGGTTATTAAGAATAATAAATATTTATAAATACCATTGTCAGTTTAAATGAAGTTTATTATTATAGAAGTCTATATTTAGGGTTGAATCAATGAATAATCTTACGATAGATATCTGTAGGAAATAAATATAATAGTCATGATTATAGTGTCATTCAAAATATTCAAATAGTTTTGCAATAACACGATTGTATAAGCGGAAGTGCTATAAAACACTGCAAATGCTTAGCGTGTTGCCTTTATCATCGCCCATGTACCTAGTGAACAGGTACGAAAGCGTAGACTGTAGTGAATCAGAGTCATTGTCAAAGTCACATGGAGGATAAGTAAAGCTCCGTCACATGCATACATGAAGTTATTCGACTCATTTTGTACAAACACTATTATGAAAATTGAACTTTGATTATGTTTTGTAAATATTTGGATATTGAAAACGGAAAATAATGCTGCATTGTATAAAGGTGGGAAATGGACCAAATGGGCATAAAATGCCACATCGAATGAAAAAAAGAGTTTTGTGATCAAATGATGGGCCCCCTTTATGTTAAAGTGGTATTTACGTATATATATTTTCATTGAGTATTTGAAATGTGTTTAGAAAAGTAATTGTATTTGGATTATTTGAAATGATTTAAAAAAAAAAGAAAAAAGAAAAAAAAGAAGAATGGGGCCAGGTGTCCTTGGAGTGCTAAGGATGCACCTCTGGAGTCGGGTTTAGTCTGTGGTGGCAGACGTCACATTTTAGTGGTGTCAGGCGTGGGTTTAGGTGTTCTACAAAATGATATTTGAGGAAATTGTTTATGACATGCATTGCATTTGCATGTAAGGATGACGTGACTCTTACGGATCTTGTCGGTCTTAATAGGTAAGCATGGATGGTTCAGGACCCCATAGGGTCAAAGGTGACTCGGGAAGTCGCCCAAATAGCCCTGCTAGTGTGGAAGGTGGGCAAGCGTCCCATGCTCCATCGATTAGTGAGCAAGGTTAAGTAGCAGGAAGTGTTATGGATATCCTCCAGTAGATAGCTGAGGCACTACAAAGAGCGGCACAACCAGTTGTAGTTATTCCTCAGCGATCAGCCCTAGAGAGAATGGAAAAATATCGACCCATGGATTTCCTTGGGAAGAATAATGATGAGCCTTCCATGGAAAAAAATTGGCTCGAAAGAAGCTGAAAGAATCTTGCTGGAAAATGCATTGCACGAGGAGGAGAATTTAGAGTGTCGACCACATGTGCAAGATAGGCTTATCATTGGTGGGTTTATTGACTAGGACCGCACCATAGGAGTATTACATGGAAGTTCTTCCTAATGAGATTCGAGGAAACAATATTGGGGTCGTGTTATCGGGCAATATGAGGCGAGGTTCATAATTTGAAACAAAGACAGATGGAGTGTATTTGGTATCGAGTGAATTTTTGGTGAGCAAGTATGCGAGATCTTAGTGATTGAAGAGAGAAATCATGAGATTTGAAGATATGTAAGCCTCGATGACCATATGAGGCCCATGTCATAGGATTTTTCATGATGACTTTTCTAAAATTGTTGTGACATAATAACCTAAATGTTGAGCAGTAAAAAGCAGTAGAAAGAAAGAAAGGAGACGGGGTAGAAAGCCCGAGCGATCAAGTTCTTATCGACCTTAGGAGTAAGGGGTCGGAGGACCATAGGGTTCTAATTAGCCTACAGCTCAGGGATGGGCTTAGGCTACCGGTAGTAAGACTATTCTACCAGCACCATCAGTTGCTAGTGCATTAGGAGGTTCTTCAAGAGGACTAGCTCCTCCTTATTGCACACATTGTGGGAGGAAACATAAAGGAGAGTGTTGGAGGTGACCAGTGCTTGTTTGTTGATCCGATGAGCACAAAAGAGTGAAGGTGTCCTGAGAGCTCGTTAGTTCACGGCACCTGGGCTAGAGTGCAGTTTAGTACGGGAAGAGCAACAAGGACAACAAGAGTGTTGCATCACCGAGTGCACTGAGACAAGAGACACAGACTAAGGGTAGACAGAATGCTCGTGCTCCAGCTAGGGCATATGCAATGAAGGTAGTAGAAGAGAAAGATGCATCGGATGTGATAGTTGGTAATTTCTATATCTTTGAGACTATTGTTCATGCATTGATAGATCCAGGTTCAACCTCTTATATTTGTACTACCATTAGGGTTTGGGTAGTTTATCGAAGAGTAAAACGAGTATGACATTTTGGTGACAAATCCACTTAGGCATAGTGTCATTGTGAATAGAGTTCTGGTGCTTGTCCCGAATCACAGTATGAGTTTCAGGAGATTTGATCTAGTTATCATTTAGAGAGTTTGATGATATTGGGGATTCATTGGTTGTCCGGAGCGCAGTGGTAGTTGATTGTAGAGATAGAGAGTGACCTTAAGGACACGAGTGGCGAGGAAGTGACTTTTATCGACGAGAGGTCGAACCATCTCTCTAATGTGATATCCGCAGCTACTGCTAGAACGATGGTTCGAAAGGGGTGTAAAGCCTACTTAGCGTATGTGATAGATACGAATAAGGCGGAGCCTAGTTTATCAGACATCCCTACAATTTGTGATTGTCTGGATGTGTTTTCGGAGGAATTGCTAAGATTACCTCCACAAAGAGAGATTGAGTTTGCAATTGACGTTGTTTCGGGTGCCATTCTGGTATCCATTACACCATATAGAATGGCTCCAATGGAGTTAAAAGAATTGAAGCTTCATTTGCAAGAGTTGTTAGAGAAGGGATTTATTCGTCTGAGTGTATCACCATGGGGAGCTCCAGTGTTCTTTGTTAAGAAGAATGATGGTACACTTAGGTTGTGTGTTGACTATAGGCAACTGAATAAGATGATAGTGAAGAACAAATATCTGTTACCCAGGATAGATGACTTGTTAGACTAGTTGAAAGGTGCAAGTGTCTTTTCGAAGATTGACTTGTGATCTTGGTATCATTAGTTAAGGATTAAGGATGTAGATGTGCATAAGACAATGTTTAGAACGCGTTATGGACATTATGAGTTCCTTATAATGCCGTTTGGGTTGACAAATGCACCGACGGCTTTCATGGACTTAATGAATCGTGTTTTTCGATAGTATGTAGATTAGTTTGTAGTGGTGTTTATAGATGACATCCTTGTGTATTCAAAGGATCGGGAAGATCATGATACACCTTCGGGTAGTGCTAAAAACCTTAAGAAAGGAACAATTATATGCAAAAGCGAGCAAATGTGAATTTTGGTTGAAGTGTCCTTTCCTTGGAAACATTATATTAGAAGAAGAGTCGAGTGGATCGAAGATAGAGTACGATTACTATTAAAACCAGAAATGTCACGAAAGTGCGTAGTTTCCTGGGATTAGTAGGTTACTATAGAAGGTTCGTTAAGGGATTTTCGATGACTGCGGCCCCGATGAAAAGATTGCTCCAAAAGAATGTGAGATTTGAGTGGAGTGAAAAGTGTCAAGTTAGTTTTGAAAAGTTGAAAGCATTCTTAACCGAGGCATCGGTACTTACTTAGCCGACCTACGGTAAAAAATACGTGATTTTTAGTGATGTTTCATTAAATGGACTTGGATGTGTGTCGCCCATGCAAGGGTAAAGTGGTAGCTTAATAAGCTGGCGATTGAAGCCACATGAAGAACTACCCTACACAGTTTGGAATTGGCCGCCATTGTGTTAGCGTGCGAAAATATGGAAACCTTATCTTTATGGAGAAAAATTGTTCATCCCTACGAGATCATAAAGTGCAAGTATTGCCCTCCTGGCAAGGCTTAACTTGATACAACGTGAAGCGGATGGAAATTGATCAAAGTTATGATTGTGTGATAGATTATGTCCCAAGGAAGGCCAATGTAGTAGTGTGCTGCAGTGAAGTCGAGTACAAACGCCGAGCGTTGAATGCTCATTGTCATTATCGGATAATGATTGCAATAGTGGCAAAATTGATAGCAAAATCAGATTTTTTAAATCGAGTGCTAGAGGCATAAAAGAATGATGAGAAAATTACTGCAATTATAAATCAGAATAGAGTGGGGAAAGAAAATGAGTTTATAGCGAAAGAGGATGGGTTCTTGTACTATAGAGATCGGGTTTGTGTACCCGATGATGATGAATTGAAAATCCGCACTTAAAAGAGGCTACAGGTGGATCTTTTTGCTTTGTATCCCGAGTAGCACAAAAATGTATTAGGATTTAAAAACTTCATGCGCGGTGGTCCGAGATGAAAAGAGTTGTATCGAAATTTGTATTGAGTGGTGTGTCGAAAGAGTGAAGGAAGGTATCAAGTTTTGCAGGGATTATTACAACTCATTAAAATGCTCGAGTGGAAATGGGACACAAAATCCTGATGGTTTTATGGTGGGTCACGGTGACGGGGAAGAAAGCATGACTCATTTTTGGTCGTGGTAGACCGATTTACTAAGTTAGCTCACTTCCTACCAGTGAGAAACGACTATTCACTTGACAAGTTGATCGAACTTTACATAAGGGAAATAGTTCAGTTACCTGGGATTCCAATATCGATCATTTCAGATAGAGATCCGAGGTTTACCTCGAGATTTTGGGGAAAGTTGAAAGAGGCTTTGGGCACTCAACTGAATTTATTATTCCACTGCGGATGGATGAATGATGGAAGGTGATCGAGTGTTGGAAAATATGAGAAGTTGTGTGATCATTTGTGAGGAGTAGTTGGGATAGACACATTCCTCTAGTTGGTTGTGTATAACAATAGCCACAGTCGACTTTTGGAATAATGGCGCCTTAGCAGGAGGCCTCTCACGAGCTGCATCGTATGTTGTACCTAATTAATGGAGAAGGAGACAATTGGCCCTGATTTTATTTAAGAAACTGAGGAAAAAGTGAAAATGATTAGAGAAAGATTGAAAGTAGCCACGGATAGACAAAAATCCTATGCCGACATGAGAAGAAAGGATATTCGATAAGAGATCGAAAAAAAAGTGTTTTTGAAAGTATCACCTTGGAAGAAGGTAATTAGATATCGGAAAAAGGATAAGTTGAGCCCTAGGTTCATTGGGCCATATGAGGTGATAGAGAAAGTGGGTCTAGTGGCATACAGATTAGCTTTACCTCCAGAGTTGGAAAAAATTCATAATGTTTTCCATGTGTCAATGTTGAGGAAGTACAGGTCAGACCCATCGCATGTAGTTTCTTTGGAGACGATTAAGTTTAGACAGTTGGCGTATGAAGAGGAGCGAGTGAGATCTTGGCTCGAGAAGTGAAGGATTCTTAGAAAAGCGAATTCCATTGGTAAAAGTGCTATGGAGAAACCACAAGACCGAGGAAGCCAAGTGGGAAATCGAAGAAGTTATGCAACAACAATACCCTCAATTGTTCAATGAAGGTAATTTCAAGGAAGAAATTCTTTTAAGGTGGGGAGAGTTGTAACGCCCTGAAAATACCATAATAGTTTTATAACATGTTCAGGCTGTAAAATAAATTAAATTATCTTTTTCGTAGTTTAAATGGATAAAAATGAAAAATGATAAAAACCCGAAAATTTCACATTTTGCAACCCTACGAGGAATTTATGACCTTTGCGAAATTGCTAAAGTCATCTGTTTCAAGTCTTCTTTGTTCTTAACTGCTTATTTCGATCTTATGACTCAGGTTGAACTTTTGATTCTCCATGGTTGAGCTGAATAAAAAACTTTGACATGATTGGCTTGTGCAAACTACAAAATTTGCCACAAAATGCGATCAGTAGTATAGCTAGGATCTTGAGATGTCATGAAGTTATTAAGGTACTCATAAAAGTTAACCAGCTATCTTAATAAGGGGTCATAAATACATATTCTTGACATTAATATATCATTAGACTAATATTATGGAACTAATGAACTCTGAAAGATTACTTTGATTACTATGCAAAAAGTGCCCATAAGTTTAATTCATGGGACGCAGTTGTCAATTCACACACCCTCTCGTATGGCTGAAGGTTTGAGAGTGTGAAAGCGGCCTTCTTCCTTCCTTGTAACCTGGATTTTGTCAGTTATCAATCACATATTAGGAAGTAAATGCGCAACCTTCTAAATTCATAAATTCTCAATTCAAAAGTTCAAATTACAACATCATATCTCCCATTTGTTTTGTAATAAAACAAATCAAAAATTTTGATCACATTCTTTTTTGAGATCCATGGATAATCAGAAATAAATAAATTAGTAAACTTTTCTAAACAAGATTATATATAATTCAGTTAAAACAATTTTAATCTTCAAATGAAGTAAAAACAAACAATTTTCCTTTTAAAAATGCATTAATATCCCTTACCGTACATATATATATAAAAAATAATAAATTTTAGAAAATTTGTATTAGAATCCCTTACGTACATATATATAGTGATAATTTTCGAAAATTTGTATTAGAATCCTTACCTCAAGGAGTACTCAAAAGCTTTGAAAGAATAATCACGAAGAATTTCACCTCAATGAAATATTTCTCCTAAAATAATAAGGAAGAGACTATCCATCATTACTTGGCTGTCTTAAAAGCTTTTCTGAGTTGATATTCTTATGATGCTCTTATTTTTGTTCACCTCAAGCCATATTAAAGGACTATTCAAATAATAACTATTTGAATTAGGTAGTTTCACAAATTTTATAAAACTCATCTTTACTTCGGATCTTATTTTAATAATTTATTTATTTTATGCTCTTAATCAGAACTAAATCTTTTACTAGAAAAATAATAATGTCTTCTTTTTATAAATTATATTATTACACAATACACATATAGCCTTTTTACTAACAATTATCATATGACATAAGAAGTATTAGATCTTATTTTCCTATAATTGCTAAATAATTATTCAATCATCTTCCTTATCTAATAAAATCCTAGTTATTAATAAATCTTTACCCCAAAATACATATATCTTTAAAAACTTATCAAATGTTATTATAAATTGTTACTGTTATCTATTTGAACATCATTATTTTCTTTCAAAAATTATCCTTAATCACTTTTCATTATCATACTCAAAGTAATTCAATACAGCAACACAATCTTATTTTATTTTGACTTTATTTTTTTAGGCGAGAGTGAAATCTAAATCTAACTGCTTGAGGTTGATCTAAGTGAAGAAGATTAAGAATCTACATCAAAGAAATCTAGAAAAATAAAATGAGAAGATCTTATAGAAATTTGTTAATACCAAACCTTGAATCAAAGTAAATGGATTATACGGAATTCTATGCATGAGAGAAATTCAAGAAGAATAGAAATGAGTTTTCTTCTTACTCAAATTTATGCTAAATTTATCTATTAGGAAAATGACCTTTTACCCTCTTTCATTAAATTAATTAATTAATTCTTAATTGAATTCAGTTATTATTTTAATAACGTCATTTCATTTAAGTAATTAATTAATTACTAATTAATTACCATTATTATTTTCTTGAATTACCATTATTCTTTGTAATCATCCTTCAGTTAAGTAATTAATTAATTACTAATTGAATTACCATTATTATTTTCATAACGTCATTTCATTTTAAGTAATTAATTAATTACTAATTGAATTACCATTATTATTTTCATAACGTCCTTTCATTTAAGTAATTAATTAATTACTAATTGAATTACCATTATTATTTTCTTGAATTACCATTATTATTTTCATAACGTCCTTTCATTAAAGTAATTAATTAATTACTAATTGAATTACCATTATTATTTTCATAACATATGCCTATAAAAATTCATGTCATTATTATTTTCCGTAACTTATACCTATACAAATTCTCATTATTATTTTCCCTAACTTATACCTAAACAAATTCACAGGTGTTACATTCTCCCCTCCTTTAAAAGAAGTTTAGTCCTCTAAGCTTGACTTACTAGAGTCTTGATAATTGAAGATGTTTTCTCATCTCTTAACCCACAACTCCAGTAACTCTTGGATACTATCATTTACTCATTGGACTTTTACCAACTTGACAACAGCACGTCGTAGAACCTTATTCATCACATCCACAATTTGAATGCACACACTCTTCACCGGATAGTCCTCAAAAATCTAGGCAAAGCTCAAAACTCCACAACATGAAGAAGCATCAGAAACATAACAAACCTTCGAAAACATATTTCCTCAAGGTCGAAACATAAAACACATTATGAATCTTAGACAGGCCTAGGGGCAAGACTACTTTATACGCCAAATGCAGGAGCATCTATAAACACACCAAACATTGGGAATTCAGCACTAATCATTGAAGAATTGGATTAGAGGAGTCGAGAGCGCATTGAATACATGTGAAACTCCTTTGGACTGTTTGAACCTTGGAAGGCAAAAACGTGTTGAGTGTTGGACAAACCCACGATGTGGGCGCCATATTTATTTTAGAAGTTTGCTTTATTTATTTTAGAAAGTTTGCTTTATTTATTTTAGGAAAGATTGCTTTATTTATTTTAGAAAGTTTTCTTTTAGGAGTTGCTTTGTAATTTAGAAAGTTTCTTTTCCTAGTTAAATAGAAGTTGTTTTGTATTAAGAAAGTTCTTTTCTAGTTAAAGTAAGTTGCTTTAGGATTTAGAAAGTATAGGGCTACTCTCTACCCCTGTGTAGTCTTTTGGCTTGAGTTCAAGTTTAATAATATTTTCAGATTTCTCTTTTAAGAAAGCAAACTTTCTAAAATAAATAAAGCAAATTTTTTCTTTAAAATTTGAAAAGCAGATTTCTCTACTCTCCTCACCATCTCATCTTTTCTTTAAACTTTCCATAACCAAATTTTTAACCTCAACCCAAAACTTTCCAAATCTTGTTTCCCTTTATTTTAAACCTTCCTAAATACCCATTTTCCTTATATACCATAAATTCACCTTTCTTAACTTAGAAAATCTCGAAATTCGTCCATAACTGTATTTTTGGCTCCAGAAAACACCCCGAGCCCATATTTTGACACCTAAACTTACGGATCATCCATCACGGTCCCGACCTTGCATCAAAGTGGTATCGAGCTCATGGATTGATGGTGATCATAAAGTGAAATGGTGTGCTTGATGCTAGAGACAAGATCTCTAGATACGGTTTGAGTCGTTCACTAGCGAGGAGGAAAAATATGATTTTTTTATGAAAGAGCTTTGCGACCTAATAGTGACCAGAAGGTTTCTTGGGCACAAAGAAAGCTAAAGGTATGTATGTACGAGAGGTATGATTATCATGGGAGGGTATGATTGCTACTACCAGAATGAAAGATTACTATAAGAGGCATGGTAACTATGATGAAGGCTTTAGATTCAATCCAAATTTAACATTCGAGTGATGGAAGGATGGATCTGATGAATTTTTGGATTGGCTTAATACAGTGGAACATGTCTTTGAGTATTATGATTCCCTGAGCGTGAAAAGTGAAGTTGGTGGCTACAAAGATGTGCAAGAATGCTTCTATTTGGTGGAAAAACATGAAGAGACAACGTGAAAGAGATGGTAAAGAAAGATTCAAACTTGGGAAAGATGAAGAAAGAACTAAAGGAAGTACCTTACTTTAATACACTTGAGACATCTACCTCAAAATTCGAACTTTAAGCAACGAGATTTGAGTGTGGAGGAGTATTCGGCTAAGTTTGTAAACTTGATTATCAAGGAGACTTGCAAGAATGAGGAAATATGCGCAGCCCACCCTTTACATTCTTGGTTTGAGATGCGGTATTCTTAGAGTTATTTTTTTGCAAACATAATAGTCTTTGAGATGTGATGAAACTTGCTTTGAAGGTTGGGACTAAAAAAGAATATGGAAACTCTCACACTACAAGCTAAAAGTGTGGCTAATGAAGGGTTTGTTGAGGTTTCTAATTCTTGGAATTCCTAGTGAATGCAAACTACCTGAAAGAGTGAAAGCAGCAAGAATTGACTTCTAAGTCAAGAACGTGTTTAAGTGGGGTTGGGGCATATTGATTGAATGTCCTAACCAAAAAAGCGTTTGCCTTAATTGAGGAAGATGAAGCCAAGGAAGAGAAGATGTTGAACAAGTGATGAATCTAACCATGTCCAAGAAGGCGGTAAAGAATAAATCTTGCAGTGAAAATCTAAGTTTGATGTTGAAGAAGTGAGTCGAATCTAACCATATCCAAGAAGATGAGGAGAAGAGTTCACTACCGTCAAATTTTTGATTTAGAAATCACAAGATGTTTCAGATCGATGACTTTTTGTTGTTGAAGAGCGAAAGTGAAGGAACCTCACTAGAAACCAAATCGATTATAAATTTGTTGATGTAATGAAGAAAATACCACACAGTTTTTATGAGGTATTCAACATCAAATGGACCTCATACCGAGTTTGGTTTTTCTAATAAGCTAGCCTCTGAAAGAGCCTAGGAGCATGAAGAGTTTAAAACACAAGTTGATGATTTTCTTGACAAGGCTTGTTGAGAAGTGAAAGTTCCTATGTGGTTCCCATTTATGTTGGTGCATGAAAAGATGGATCTTGGAGTATGTGTTTTGATTGCCAAGCAGACATTTTTATTCATGAGGAAGCAAGATTCAACAAGGGTAAAGAGTGGAACAATATGAAAGACAAGCATATGAAGGTTATCAGGCGGTATTTGATCAGGAGGATGGATTCGGTTACACATATGATAAAGAGAGGGTGTTCAGAGTTGTGCCACAAGAATAGATGGTTCTAGATTATTAAGAAGATCATAAGAATCCTTACAAGGGGTTAAATTGCCGTGTTGCAATATCTTGCCTACATTCAAGGTTAAGTTTGAGGCCTTATCATGGTGAACTTGAGGACAAGTCTTTTTTCCCAACTATAGGGGTTTGATGCAGGAGCATCATAAACACACGAGCATTAGAATTCAGCACTAATTATTGAAGAATTGGATTGGGGAGGTCAAGACGCATTGAATACATGTGAAAACTCCTTTTTTGGACCTCATTTGGGCCTTGGAAGGCAAAAAACGTGGTCAGACTTGGACAAACCCCTGATGTGGAGCTGCCATATTTATTTTAGAAAGTTTGCTTTATTTATTTTAGAAAGTTTGCTTTATTTATTTTAGGAAGATTTGCTTTATTTATTTTAGAAAGTTTTCTTTTAGGAGTTGCTTTTTGTAATTTAGAAAGTTTCTTTTCCTAGTTAAAGTAGAAGTTGTTTTTGTAATTAAGAAAGTTTCTTTCCCTAGTTAAAGTAGAAGTTGCTTTTTTGATTTAGAAAGTATGGGTATATACCCTAATGTAGTCTTTTGAAAATTGTTCCAAGATTTAATAATATTTTGATTTCTCTTTTAAGAGTTCTTTCTTGTTCTCTTATCTCTTGGGTGGATTCCTTGGGGGACAGGATTCGTGGCTTCTCTCATACCTAGGTGGATTTCTTCGTGACGAAGTCTGTCCAGGAGTTATCAATCAGCAGATCATGGATTTATTGTGCTTTCTCCTCCATCATCGATCTTGTGTGGATCGTTTCATTCGCCAGGTAGTAACCACTCTTGTGCAAACTCTACTCTCCTCGCACATCTCATCTTTTCTTTAAACTTTCCATAGCAAATTTTCAACCTCGGCCAAAACTTTCCAAATCTTGTTCCATACTACTAAAACCTTCCTAAATACCCTTTTCCCCTTATATACCGTAATTCACATTTCATAGCAGAAAATCTCAAAATTCGTCCATAACCTATTTTTGTTGAAAGCCCCAAACATATTTTGACTTACCTAAACTTCTGGATCCATCCATCACGGTCCCAACCTTGCATCACAAAGTACCTACTCTCTAATATTTCAAGCAAGCCCACAAATCGAGGAGCGAGTTTTCCTTTTCTCCATGAATTTTCCAACTTCCAAATATCTCAATTTAACTCAATAAGCAACTTTAAAATAACATAATCACCAAATTCAAATACTAAATATTGCTTGGGATTATCAACATAACACTTGTGTGTACACGAGATTTTCTTCAAATTCTCTTCCATCTGGATTATCCTTTTAGTAGTCAATTACACAAGTTCATATGTTAATTTTTTTTTTCTCCAATATGATCATAACACCTAGGAGATCATAAACTATAAACCTTTCTGAATATATAATCTCATTGCTAGCTTAAAACTATTCTACAGAAAATTTAACCAAGGGTAAGAACTCATTAAAATTACTTTCAAGTCTAAAACAATATATCTCAACAAATATTTCCAATTTGCGATTACTTTCCTCAATTAGTCATTAGTTTAAGTATGAAATCTACTATCAAAACTAACTTAGTATTTCGATTTTTTTTTTTTTTGACGAAGTCACAATCTAAAAGTAAAATAAGAATTCTTATTACATACCATAGAATCAAATATTTCATATATTATCAAAATCTCCTTAATATCGAGAAGCTAGTCTGATAGAAAAAATTATTGAACTTTATCCATAAACAAATCATCATAATGAAACATTATCATTCATCAGGTTCTTGGTAACCTATCACAAAATCCATATTAATAAGTTTCCGCCATTTAGAAATATAAAGTAGTTGCAAAGTACTAGTAGGTCTTTGATGTAAACCTCCATATACAATCACTAAACCCCGAAAGTCACAAATAATGTAATACCTTGCCCCATATATGACCATCAAAATTACATCTTAAATAGTTATACTTTTGCATCCTTTTAGGGTAGATCGTAAGCTTAATGTAATAAACCTCCTTCAAAAGTTGTCTCTTTATGTCTCCATTATTTAAAACATTAAGTCTAATCCTAAATTTCAAGATCTTATTATCTTGTGTACGATCAATTGTTAAAAGTTATTAGTTTCAATAAATTCATTATAAGATCTTAATTCTCCAAACAAATTTAAGTTGAACTATAATGCTCAACCTAAGAACTCTAAATCAAGGTATGACATGGACTTGTAAATATCTCAAATCATATAATAATCGTTTGCGACAACCTTAAATGATTTCCAAGGAATCAATTTTTTTTTCTATTTAAGGCATAAATCACAAGATTCTCATTGTTTTATTAGTACTTAATAATGTCATCATAATCCTTAAGTAATTGTATCAATATCTTCTATTTCTTGCTTAAAAATAATTTTAAGAAGACAAAGACTTCAAACTCTCATAAACTATGAGTATATCATAAAACAAAAAATGTCTTCATATCTTAAAATTACAAAAATCATTTTACCTAACTTCAAATCATAATAAGAGTAGTTTTCTCTATTTTAAAATTTCAAATGTCTATAAGTATATATCAATTTTTCCATATTATTTGCATAAAACACAACATAAATCTAATGAAAGGCATCATTATGCAAAACAAATCTTTGCGAACCCGATGAAATAATCAAAATAAGAGTTTGCTACCAATTTGCTCTTCAACTACATGAAGCTATCATCATAGTTATAGACGATCAAACTTAACTTCTTTCTCGTCAACCCCTAAAAATATAAGATAATCTTAGGGAATCTCTTAATAATTTATTTGTAATAATCAATAAATCCCAAGAAACTTTCAAACTTTAATAACAATATCTGTCCTTTCAAATTTCAAATTGTTTTCATCGCTCATCACATTGACTTAAAAAAGACTTAACAACATTTCAGCAAATAACTACCTTGCAGAAAAAACATTATATGCTTTGCAGTTATCCAAATGATTCCCTTCAACTAAACTCAAGATAACTAAGAATATGGAAAGACAATATTTTCCCAAACAATCAAACAAATAAGGTAGTAGCTCCTTAATTCATCCTCAAATCAAACAAAACCTTAATGTTTAAAGGTATTAAGTCAATTGATATTCTTCTTACCAATCGTCTTTAAATAACCAAACCACCATATTGTCCATAATGACATATTCGAAAGAAGTGACAAATTCAAGTCATACTTCATATTGATAAGTATATTCACTAAACCAACAAAGAACAAAACAAGGCAAAAGAGTGTAGTGAACTTTTAACACTAGTCACCCGAGAAATCAATTATCTAACATATATTTGTAAAGAATGCTAAGAATACACAAACGGATATGAACTATCAACTAACACGTCACTCAACTATCCCCATAGACAAACTTAAACAAGTTCCCATTAAGATCATAAACCTATAGCTCTGATACCACTCTGTCACATTATTTTTCATCACTCAGCAATCAATTGGGCCACTGTCAAATCTCTTTGTTCCAAACGGACAAACTCTCCCACCTTTTGTCGTCGAACACTATCAGGAAAGTACTTCTTATAAAATGCCTCCTTAAACTATCTCCAAACAATAGGCCCCTAATCCTCTAAAAGCCTCTTAGTCATGAGCCACCAATGATCGCCTCTTTGTCTAACATAAAATGTTGCATAAGGTTTTTTTTTCTATCTCATCATAATCCAGGCTTTCACCTCTGTTGGATTTGGTATCGAGGAAAAATAAGGGGACTCGACTTCTTAAAGTCGATCAAAGGAGCTACCCACTAGATGAGGATTGTCCTTGACCATTTGGCTTCCAGTAACTCTGGCCTACCTCTCAGCTTGATCCGGCCCAGAAGTCCTAAATATCCTATAAAGCCCCTTCGGTACTCATAGGGGCAAAGCCTCGGAGTGGAGGGTATATCATCGTGCTTGACTATTTTGGGAAGATCTGAGTCTCCTTAGGCGGCATGGTGTTCTATAAAGCAAAGGTATAACTAATTTAGTCATTAAGAAGCCAAGTAAGCAAGTTAGAATTGTAGGGAATTAAAGATAAAGCTAGATTAAGTTGAAACTTAAGCTAATGCATCGCTCATCTATTCCCAAGGTAAATAACTGAGAGTTCCCATCAAGATCATAACCTATAGCTGATACCACTGCAATCACGTGAAACCCCACCCACAAGGCATGGTTGTCAGTCCACACCCTCGAACCGACTGAAGGTTTGAAGTGTCTTTCAATATCTTCCTTTCTTATGCTTGGATTTTTGTCCAATTACTAATCACATAGTGGAGTAAATACAACCTTCTAAATTCATGATTCTCCCGAATTCAAAAATTTCATCATAGATAAAATTACTTCTAAATATTCAAATCTCAATTATGCATGTCATATAAAGTTGTTTAGGATATAACAATATTTGAATTTCAAATCAACTTTGTACTAATATAAAGGAATGTTCATCAGTGACTTTCTCACATTCAACTTTCCAAAACCCAACATTTCACATAAACATAGACATGAGTTCAACATGATCCAACATAAAGTTACAATCAAATCCTAATGATGACAAATCCCAAGCCTAGCCATCACTCCTCGCGGAAACTAAAAGTGCGAAATATGTCAACGAATGGGAGTGAGCTAAAAGCTCAATAAGAAATACTAATACAGTTTCATGGATCAAAAAGTTTTCAATCATATAACAAATAGGAGATATTTTTCATCAAAACTTTTTATTCAAAAATAAGTTGGAACATTAACAAAATATACTTCAAAACATTCTCACATCCATTTCAAATCAGTTTCATATCAAATGTGATTCAAACAATTTCATATCAAATTTCAATTCAAACACTTTCATATCAAATCCAAAATCAAATACATTTCAAATATATTTTTCTACGGTAATCGAATATCAAATGGTGCCGATTATATGGGACTTTCAAATGGGTGGCTAGCGCCAGTATTTTTAAATGATTTTCATGGAATTTAAGTTTTAGGTGTTTTAAGGTCCATAATGAATTTATATAATAATTTTAGGAATTATTTCTCGATTAAATGGAATTTTAGGAAAATATACTGATAAGGTCAAAATTACGACGAGTTAATAGAAATAGAATTTTAAATACCCATGAATGAAATAAATTGAAATTTTATGAAGCAAATTAAGGTCAAATATATGTTATAAAATTAATGAAAATACATGAATAAAAATAATAATAATAATACGTGAGCGATTGAGCTAGGAGTAGGAAAAGTCGATTTTGTTGACCAAGGGCGAAAAAGAGACATTTTAAAAATTCCTAGGGCCTTAAAAATTCAAGAAAAACCGCAGAGACTTAAGTGCAATATTGAATTAATTTTTAAAAATATTATGCCTCAGAAAATCGAGCGAACAAAAGAAAAAAGATTGAAGAACAAGAGGTTCTCCATTCGGCGCCCGGCTTCTTTGGGAAGGAAGAAAAATTTTTGTTGCAGCCAATTCCTTTGAATCAACCTGTGATTTTCATGGTGGGAGACTTCTGAAGGGTATATTAAAGTGCCATGGTTTTTTGTTTTGGTTTTTTGCATAGTGCAGTATTGGAGGAAAGGGCTCAGATTGATAATTGGTTGTTGTTTGGATGGTCAATTAGGAGTACATTTGGAATGAATTAATTGTTCTAATGTGTAGTACTGAGTTGCAATTGCATTTTGAATCTATAGAATGTGACCTAAGAGGTATGAATTAGGTCTGGTATGTTCCATTTAGGAAAATGTATTTAGAATGAATTGAGGTGGTAATTAGTGGTATTAAAAGGGTTGGATCGATTGAATGTGAATTGTATGTTTGAAGGTCGAAGCTTAGACGGAATCATAGGAGGGACCCTAATGTGGACCAGATTTTAGGGACAATTTGAATAATTGAAGATATGGATGTTAGTGAAATTTTGCCACTGGTTCAGGTCTTTTAAACGTTGGTAGAGAAGATATGGGCAAAATACTAAGCGTCTGCGCAATCACCTTAAAAAAAAAAAAAAGCGAGAGTTTAGTGATTAAACATTAGATATAAAAGTGGTTGTGAAATTGAATATTAAAATTATAATTTTGGGTATTTAGATGTTAAAGGAAAATGTTGAAGGTAGAAGTAAAAGGGATTTTAAAAAATTGTTTAAAAAGCTCCAAGATTAAGTGATTAAATAGAAACGGGTAAGCGACCTAATGAGTAGTGGATAACAAGGTATGGCTGGTCTGATTTTGACGTTATCTTTATATTTCTTTTCTTGCATGAATATTGGTATAGCAATGAAGTTGGGAAGGCTCACACGTTCGAGGTGAATAGCCTATTTGAGCTGCGGACTAATAGGAGGTGAATAAATTTATATCATCATTGCCTTTGTAAATGTATAGCGGTGTTTTATTGTTGTTGATGTGTAATTGACTATGATTGAACCATATTCTTGACATTCATTAGGAATTTAGATTTGTCATATGCCACAAGTCACGTGTCTGATGAATATTCATGCGAGCACGGTCAACTATCTCTTATTGTATTGATTATTATCTCTTATTGCATCTCTTTGAAATACGATCAACTATAACTTGTAATAAGTTAATGTCATTGATGGTATGAATCACAGAAAACCTAACTGATGGAGAGGTCATCAGGCTATGTGCACATGGTACCCTCTGGTGCGGGCAAAGCCAGTGCCTTCCTAGAGAGGTGGTAAAACTCTAGGCGTAGAACCGGCAGTTCTACGGATCTTTACAGTTGGAATATGCAGTTCGGTATAGAGTAAAGGAATATGCAGTTCTGAATGGTAAACTATATTTTGTGTTTCAAACCTCTAAAACTCATTTGATATTGTTGTTCATGTACTGTATTTGTTGCATAACCTATGCGGTGATTGATTGATTGAAGCACCAACATCCTTGTGGCGGCGGTACGCCTCCCGCGAGTATGGTGACTATATTTTACTCACAGAGTTATCTCACCCCCGTTGATTTCCTCCTTTTCGGGGTGACAGAAAGAGAATCTGGCATTATATTATTGGATTATTTGAAACATGTGGATTATTATTTTGTTTATTTGGTAGTTGAGTCTAAGTTTCGAGGAAAACCCATGGTGAATTAACTTGGTTATTGGGTTAATTATTTAGTTGAATCGATAAATTTGAATAGTTGGAGTTGGATAATTTTGCTTTTGATGGGGAAACCTTATTGATATTTTGATGAGACCGTTGAGGTCGTTTTGATGATGGATGACCACGGAGGTCTATTTGTTATGTTATTTAGATAATATCATGATATGAGATTTTGAGTTAATTATTAGTAGATTTTAGATTGATATTGCGAATAAGCAGGGATTTGTCATTAGTTATAGAAGCGAATAGGTCTTGCAGTTCGGTAGAAATCTTAGGCTTGCTACGTGTTTCAGGTCTTGGAGCCTACCCATCTCCTCTAGCTCGTCACAAACTTATAAAAAGTGGGATGTGACAACTAATTCACTCATAGTGTGAGAATAGTCGGATGATGTACCAATTTAATTGATCAAAGGTTTCTTCTCAATCGATGGAAGGATTCAGATCTGTTAGCAGTAGATCAATAATCATGAGATAGAAAATTTGATTGTACTTGAAGGATGAGATACCACTGTGATTGAAGAAGGCTTCAGAGAATCCAAGCCTATAAGGGCAAGAATTCTTCATTTTAAGATTTGGGTAATGCAAGAAATAAAAGAAAAATACCTAAATCTTAGAAAGAGGATTATATCCATAAGAACCATTAGGACTCATGTATCCGAAAGGAACCTGGATCTCTAATCAGTGAAATGTATAGTGTATGGAGAAATCCAGACTATACTACCTTGCATCTCTGACAAGTTTGGATTTCAAGCTAATGGATGACCTATGTTATAAAATGATGCAGAAATCCATTATTGAACTATGATCTACCTCCTAGTGTTAGCATACCCAGAGAACTTTTCAATCCAATTATTTTGAATTCTTCATATATAGTTATAGAATTTTATTTAGTTTTTACATTTCCTTTAATTCTAAACTAAATCACTCTTAAATTTGGAGTTCAAATAGTATGGATCTTGAGTAGATGGGGTCATTGATATTTAAATTTCTAATGAATCCTCGTGGGAATGATATTCGACTTTAAATCCACTTTGTTATCAGATGACCTCAAAGGCACTGTAGTGAACTAGACTAAACACATTTTCAAATGTAGCCTTCATAGAAGCAAGTAACAACATGCCATCTCTCAGCGTATCTATGGTCAATCAACAATTTGGTTAATCACATATTTTGGTTAATTAGGTCTTCAACAATTAGTCGGGGCTTTGGTCTATAAACAATTTATAGTCACCAAAAGTTTCTGAGTTTATTGGTTTGTAAATCGAATACTCTAATATTTGTGTTGAAGATTTGGTGGATATAATTTGGTTAATCAATCAGTCAAACAAGTCTTTAGTGCCGCTACGACTGTGACAATAAATTGCAGCTTCTGTCAAAATCTGGGTCAAGTTTTTAGCACCATTGTTCCGGGACCAAATAGCCTCTCCTCTGTATCTGTTAAGAAGATTCGTGATATATTTTCGGGTTAATTAGTCAACAAGTCGCTTAACGTTGTTCGGGACTACACATTGCTCCCAGAGGCCAGGTTGTAAATTTGGTAAACAAGTTTTCTTTGCATCTATCGTCTGACTAGACAATAGTTTTCTCAGGGAAATGTGTCAAAAATATCGTTGACTTGAATGGAATTTTCAAATTTTTCCTGAGTTCATTTATTTAGTTCAAAATGCAACTTCAAAGCGAGTCTTTCTTGATCAGCTTAGTCACTATTATTTGTAATCCAAATTTTTGAAAGACCGAGCTTCTCCGAGAAATTGAACATGTTAATTATTATTTTTGCACAACTCGTAAAGAACTTCATAGTCTAAATCTTGAATTTATTTAATTGGTATTGTTCTCAAGTCACTTGTTAAGAATATTAGTAGCTTAAATCTTTCGTAAAAAGGATTGTATCTTGCTCGATTTCCAAAGGAGGCTTTCGGGAGTGACACGGATGAGATTCCAGGAGTATGGAGTAAAGTTAATGGGGGTATGTTAGACTAATATTATGGAACTAATGAACTCTGAAAGATTACATCGATAAATCACTAATTCACTCATACTGTGAGAGAATAGCCGATGATGTATCAATTTAGTTGACTGTCAAAGGTTTCTCCCTTAGTTTGATGAAAGGATCTTGATCCTCGTGTTAGCGTAGATCTAATCATGAAATAGAAAATTTTATTAGACTTGAAGGATGAGATACCAATTAGATTGGAGAAGGCTTATTGATTCGCATGCAAAGTAGGTTGTTCCGGAATCAACAAAATTTATATCCTAAATTCCTCCCCTCTTTGCGTGCGAGCTGCTGCGGTATAGTGTCTAGGTCGAACACGGGGATGGGTTTTCTTCGTGAAGAAGGAGTTGCGGAGTGGATTGAAAATGGTGTTTTTCTCTTTGGATTTTAAGGTTTTTTTGTAAACGGTGTAGGTGAATGGTTGAAGCGAAATAAATCGAAAATAAAGTATAAAAAACTCCTTGAAGTCTCGAGACCCCTTTGGGCTTGGGTTCTAAGTCATGAGCATGTCCCTCGGGTCTTTTTCCTCGCGTTGGGAGAAGTGACCTATAGTCATTTCCCAAGCAGGATATTCATTTAACTAAAACCATACATAATTTTCCTCTTGAACAATGGCATTTAATGAGCATAAATGCTCCCAGACGGTGAAAACACACCTCCTAAACCTACCCTACAGTAACTAATAGGAGACAACTAACTGGGTATCAGTGGATCTAGTGATAAGTATCCACTGAACCCAAAAAGCTTGCCAAATACACGTTAGTGAGGGCATGCTGGAAGTTTTAACCCAGGTGAGAAGCGGGAAACGCGAAACGCAATGCTTACATGAACCGAGAGAACCGTAAACACCTTAAAACTAACACCCGGTGGCGCTTCCTCTTCAAGGAAGAGGGCCTTAGACAAGCATCCCATGATTTGTCATCGAGGGTGTTTGGATGGTGAAAGTGCAAAGCAGAAGGAAGGAGAAAATCACAAAACGGCCCGGGAGGAGAGGAAACTTGGTGCCCTGATTTTATTAAGTGATTGATGGTGAAAGATTGATTGATGTTACAAAGCAAGGCGAGCTTATATAGATGCTCGGTACCGGGAAATTACAAAAATGTCTAAAGAGACCAAATTACATCAAGGGTAGATTTGTACAAAACCTGAGCGCGTCAAGCGGTCAATGCGGGTGCGAGGGGGCCGGTGTTGCGAGTTCGCCTTGCGGGAATTTGCGGAGTTGCGGAATTTTTCCTTGTGTTTCTTCTCTTTAGCATTATTGCTCCAAATTTCCTCTGGTTTGATCATGCATCTTCGAATTCGGCTCGGGTTCATCGTGTTTGAATCGGATCGAAGATAATGAGAATTATTTGGCACATGAAACTACAAAAAAATAGCTACAAAAATGTGATTAGTAGCAAAGACGGGACCTCAATGTATCAATTAGGTTATTTAAGTTGATTAGTACACAAAAAGTGCTCAAAACACATAAACGGGGCTTTCAAAATGTGCTTGTTGGGTACTAATAACATAGAATCTTGTCTATAGGGAAAAAATTCTTGATCCTAAGATTTAGATTTTCAAAGTGCGAAAAGGAAAAAATACCCAAATCTTAGAAAGAGGATTATATCCTACAAGTAACTGATTAGACTCATGTATCCGAAAGGAACCTGGATCTCTAATCAGTGAAATATATAGTATATGGAGAAATCCAAACTATACTACCTTGCATCTTTGACAAGTTTGGATTTCAAACTAATGGCTGAACTATGTTATAAAATGATGCAGAAATTCATGATTGTACTTTGATCTACCTCCCACTATTAGCTTACCTAGAGAACTTTTCAATCCAATTATTTTGAATTCTTGATATATAGTTATAGAATTTTATTTAGTTTTTACATTTCTTTTAATTCTAAACTAAATCACTCTTAAATTTGGAGTTCAAATAGTGTGGATCTTGAGTAGATAGGGTAATTGATACTTAGATTTCGAATGAATCCTCGTGGGAATGATATTCAGACTTAAATCCACTTTAATTAATTGTATGACTTGTGCACTTGCAGTGAACTAGACCAAAACACATTTTCAAACGAAGCCTTCTCATATAAGGCAAACAACATATTTTATATATATGGTCAATCTAACAATTTGTTTGATCACATATTTTGGTTAATTTGGTTTGCAACAATTAGTCAATTTTGGTCTTTGTTAAACAATTTATAGTTAACAAGTTTTTAGTGTCGTTGTCGGGGACTGAATAGCCTTTGTATCTGTGTTGAAGATTTTGTGGATATATTTTGGGTTAATCAATCAACAAGTTTTTGGCGCCGTTGCCAGGGACTAGACAATAGTCTTGTGGTAGCCGTGTCAAAAATTTGGTCAACAAGTGTTTGGGTCGTTCTGGGGATTCAAATGGAGAATTTAAATATCAATATTCCAACCCAAGAGTGAAATGTTATTTTGGATATTTTTCTTTGTTTTATCAAAAATTTCAAAAAATAACAAAAATAGTTTTAACTGTAGCAGCTGAGAAAGGTACTGAAAATCTTTTATGATGCTTAAATGAATATAGCTGGTTTCCACATATTTCAATTTATCTTAATGTGTTTCCATTTCAGGAAAATCTTACATGCGAAAACCCGGAAGCAAGCGTACCTTTGGAAGCGGGCGCAGGAAGAACAAATATGAAAAGTGAAAATCTTTGAATCCACTTGTATGGCGAGTAGAGAGAGAGGTGGCAACCTATCACAAAAGCGATGGCAGAAAGACCTCGAGAGCGAATGACTGGAGACTTTTTGGAAATGCATTAATAAAGATAGATATTACGTTATAAGACAACCTGATATAGAGGCGAATAACTTTGAGCTAAAGCCAGCTAATCACAATGGTGTAACAACATCAATACACTGGGCATCAAAGTGAAGATCCCAATGAGCATATGGGAAGATTCTTGCGGATGGAAAACACAGTGAAGTTGAATGGGGTGAGACTTGAGGTGATCAAGATGCAACTATTCCCTTTTTCATTGAGAGATGTGGCAGCCACTTGGTTTGAATCACTGTCATATGGATCAGTGAAGAATTAGGAAGAGTTTGTGGAGGCCTACATGAGCAGATTCTTCCCTCATGCCCTCGCTGAAAGGAAGGGGAAAAATCATAGTGTTCGAAGCAAGGGAGAGGGATGAAAGCCTACATCTTTGCGTAGGAAAGATTCAAGAGATTGTTGAAAAGATGCTCAATGCATGACATTGATCTATCAACACAAATGGACATCTTTTATCACTCTATGAACTACACCTCCAAAGGCATAATAGACCAGCCTACTGTGGAGCATTCAAGAGAAAAGTCGAGAGGTAAGGCAGTTAGTTGAAGATCTTGTGAATCTGACTATAAAGCTCCATACGAGCCCCGAGGAACAATGGTAGAAAGGAAATTAAGTGATAGAGTTGAACATAATGACTATCATAGAAGAAAAACTTGATGCATTAATGAACAAAATGGGAAACCATGATAGAAGAATACACTCAGCACATGAAGTGGAAACAGTTGAAAGAAATGAGCAGAAGAGTAGTGCTAAAGAGGGACTAGCCCATGAGGGTCCTTATCAAGTTGAAGAGGCACAGTTTCTCAATGCTAATAGAAGCTACAACTTTAAGCCAAACCTCAACTTGCCAACCCACTACACACTAACACTTAGGAACCATGAGAATTTCACATATGGAGGAGGAGCACAGCAGGGTCCAAGACCAGTTCAGAATATTCAATAACAATATGGTCCACATGGGTTCCAAAGAACGAAACAACAACAGGGGTCGAGAGAGCGGCTTGGGGCTAGAAGATCTCATTCCTTTGAAGATCGGATATTTGACTTTCATGGGGAGAAAATAAATTTGCTGATATACGCAGGCAAAAGTTTATTAGCTATGACATTCTAAACGAAACCTGACTATGTTTCGAGACCGACACAAATGCCTCTTTGAAAAATCTGGAGACACAAGTAAGGCAGTTGGCCCTAGCAATGCAAAATCAGTCTAAGGATGCCTTCCCAAGCAAAATACAAAGAAGAATCCTAAGGATTGTATGGTGGTGACTCTAAGAAGTGGAAGAGAGATAGAAAGAAGAAAATAAAAAGAGAAGAAAAAGACTTAAAGTGAAGAGAAAGAAGAAACTGGGAAAGAGACCAAGTTAAGCAGTTCAGACTTGGTAGAAGAGACTAAGGAAGAAAAGGTGAAGAATAAGCACCAGGTGGAGAAAGAAGAATTGAAAAAGAAAAAGGAAAAACAAGTTTACATGCCTTTTGTTCCTTTCCCTGAGAGGCTTCAGAAAGAAAAAATGGAGGAGCAGTTCTCTAGATTCTTGGATGTTTTCAAGAAGATAGAGATTAATCTACCCTTTGCAGAGGCATTGACTTAGAAGCCTAACTATGATAAGTTCAAGAAGGACGTGCAGTAGAAGAAAGTTTTATAAAAGGAGTAGTGAATTTGACAACAACGTGCGGTGTAGTGGTCGAGGAGTTTACGGAAGATCTGAGGATCTAGCGACTTCTTACATTCCTACACCATTGGGAATTTTGAATTCAAAAAGGCTTTATGTGACTCAGGAGCTGGCATCAACTTGATGCCATTGTCAGTGGTGAAGAGACTTGGTTTGGGGGAATTGACTCCCATAGCTATAACCTTGCGGATGTGAGCGGAATGATAAGCGCGACGGAAGGAGTCCTTGAAGATGTACTAATCAAGGTGGGAAAGTTCATTTTCCCTATGGACTTTGTAGTTATGGACTTTATAGATACACAAGTTCCATCGCTACTTGGAAGACTTTTCCTATCCACTAGAGTTGTCTTGATAGATGTTAAAAAGGGAGAACTCACTCTCAGGGTTGGAGAAGAAGCAGTACACTTAAACTTGAACAAAAAACCTAAAGCGGTCAGGGTGTGATCTGGTGTAAAAGATTGTAGAAACAATAATTCCCATCAGTCCTGAGTTGATTTTTTATTGTAATTTTCATAAATCAATCAATGAAAATGAGATGAATTTCTAGTATCTTGATGATCTTAATTGTGAAGGGCTGAATTCCAGTTTTGATTTAAAAGAAACAGTCTTTAGTTTGACTAAGAACAATATAGAAAAATCCAGCAATGAGGAGAAGGCAGAAGAAACAAAAATAAGTTCTTAAGGGTTAACCTTAGTAATTGCCCAGTCATTTGAAGTATGCTTTCTTAGAACCAGAAAAGGTAAGACCTGTTATTATATCAGCTGCATTAACTGAGTATGAAGAACAGAAACTGCTGAAAAATCTCATAAAATACAAGGAAGCAATTTCTTGGTCAATAGAAGATTTAAAAAGAATCAGTCCTTCTATTTGCATGCATAAGATACTCTTGGAGGATAATGTAAAGAACTCCATTGAACATCAAAGAAGATTGAATCTAGTAATGAAAGAAGTTGTCATAAAGAAGTACTTAAATGGTTAAATACAGGTTTTATATATGCAATCTCAGATAGCCTTTGGGTGAGCCTAGGGCATGTGGTTCCCAAAAAGGGTGGGTTCACTGTGATCAGAAATGAGAAAAATGAATTGATCCCTATAAGAACTGTGACAGGATGGAGGGCGTGCATAGATTACAGAAAATAAATACTACTACAAGAAATGATCATTATCCTCTACCTTTCATTGACCAAATGTTAGGCAGTTAGCGCGAGACAACCTAGTGCGGTTTTCTTGATGGATATTACGGATATAACCCAGATTTCATGGCCCTTGAGATCGAAAGAAGACTACATTTACATGTCCTTATGGCACCTTTTCTTTTAGAAAGATTCCATTTGGATTATGTAATGCTTTACCACTTTCAAAGATGTATGATATCATGTTTTCAGGAATTTGGTGAAAGAGAGGTTATGGAAATCTTCATGGATGACTTCTCAGTATATGGATCTAGTTTTGAGATGTGCTTGCAAAATTTGGAAACAGTACTTCAAAGGTGTCAAGACAAAAATCTAGCTTTGAATTGGGAAAAATATCATTTCCTAGTAGCAGAGGGCATTGTTTTGGGGCACAAGATTTCTACAATTGGATTTGAAGTAGACCAAGCAAAAGTTGCTATTATAAAGACTCTCCTGCCACCTACTACAGTTAAAGGGATACGAAGTTTCCTAGGACATGTTGGATTTTACATAAGATTTATAAGGGACTTCTCAAAAATCTCTAGACCATTATGCAAATTGTTGGAAAAAGATGCGAAGTTTGATTTTGATGAATCATGGAAAGTTGCATTTGAATAAATTAAGTCCAGATTGGTTACAACTCCCATCATGGTAACACCTGACTGGAACAAGGAGTTTGAAATAATGTGTGATGCAGTGACTTTACAATGGGAGAAGTATTGGGACAAAGAACTGAGAAGATATTCAAGGCCATATACTATGCTAGCAAAACCTTCAATGAAGCACAAGAGAATTACTCTACCACAGAAAAGGAGATGCTAGCAATGGTGTTTGCTTATGAAAAATTCAGGCCTTACATATTAGGGTCCCATTTTATAATACACATTGATCATGCTACTATTAAATATCTGATGGCAAAGAAAGATGCCAAACCAAGACTAATTAGATGGGTATTACTGCTGCAAGAGTTTGATTTAGAAATCAAGACAAAAAGGGTAGTGACAATGCAATAGCTGATCACTTGTCTAGACTGGAAAAGACTACTGAGAAGGAAAAGGAAATTGAAATACCAGAAAATTTTCCTGATGAGCAGCTATTTGTGTTATCGGTCGAATACCTGGTATGCGATATTGTAAATTGTAGCCTTTAGATTATACTACCTTAGTTCAATGCCGACAAAAAGAAGTTGAGACTTGCGAGATTTTATATTTGGGATGATCCACTACTTTTCAGAAGAGGGGCAGATATGATTATTAGAAGATGTATTCCAGAAACATAACAAGGTGGAATTCTTGATAAATGTCCTGCATCACCATATGGAGGACACTTTGCAGGAGAGAGAATATCCCATAAAATTCTCCAATCAGGTTTTTATTCGCGTACTCTATTCAAAGACTGTTTTGAATGGGTAAAACATTGTGATAAATGTCAGAGAATGGGCAACATAAGCAAAATAAATGAGATACCCCTGCAAGGAATCCTAGTGGTGCAGATTTTTTATGTATGGGGAATAGACTTCATGGAACCTTTCCCATCTTTATTTAGAAATCCATACATTCTCCTAGCTGTGGATTTTGTATCCAAATGGGTAGAAGCAACAGCTTGTCCCAGAAATGATGCCAACTCATTTTTTGGGTTTATTCAAAGAAATATTTTGAGTAGATTTGGAGCACCTAGAACAATCATTAGTGATGAGGGAAGCCATTTTGCAAACAAGGTTTTTGCAAAATTGATGAGTAGATATAGAATCATATATGTAATGGGATTGGCTTATCACCCTCAATCAAATGGGCAAGCTGAGATTTCCAGTAGGGAAATAAAGAAGATTCTAGAGAAAACAGTAAACTCAAGTAGAAAAGACTAGTCCATAAGGCTAGATGATGCATTGTGGGCTTATAGAATTGCTTACAAAACTCCTATTTGAATGTCTCCATACATAATTGTATTTGGAAAGCCTTGTCATCTTCCTCTAGAACTTGAATATAAAGCTATGTAGGCTATCAAGAAACTGAGCTATGATTTCCAAGCTGCCAAGGAAAAGAGATTACTCCTAATGAATGAACTGGAAGAGTTGAGGAATGAAGCTTATGATAATGCCAGGATCTACAAAGATAAGACAAAGAAGTGACATGATCAAAAAATTCTGAGGAAATAATTCAAAGCCAGAGAGCTAGTCTTGTTATACAATTCCAAGGTCAAGCTGTTTCCAGGAAAACTGAAGTCAAAATGGAGTTGTTCTTACACAGTAGTATCAAGTACACCCTTTGGAGCAGTAACTTTGAAAACTAATTCTGGAGATGAGTTTAAAGTAAATGGTTAGAGATTAAAGCATTATCTTGGAGGGAACATAAATGAAGATTAGATGCAGATTTTGAAGAGAGGGAAGAATTTTGCTGAAAGGAAAACAATTTGCAGCAAATGTCTAGCTAAAGACATTAAACTGAGCAGCTTCTTGGGAGGCAACCCAAGAAAATTTTAATTTTCATAGTTAGCTTGCTTTTGTAAAAATTTGTTTTTGTGTTTGAAGTTTAGTTTTAATTTTGTTTGAAATTTTTTTTTTGTAATTTTGTTGATTTTTTAGGACAATGAAGCTGCATTAGAGATGGAATTTATTTGGAAGCATTCGTTCTCAGAATCACTATGTAGAATGTGCTATAAAGGGGAGTTTTTCTTTTTCCCTAACTTGTTCTTTAATGATAATGCATAATTGAAGTTTGGGGGAATACATTTTTATTAAGCAGAAATGAATAGTAGCTTGGTTGTACCCATTCCCTGAATATTTTAATCATCATCATGTTGGATTATGTTGAGTGAAGAAATGAGAAGAGTTGTTCATACTTGAATTGAGATGCTTTGATGTTAGATGTGTCTTCACAAGTATATGTTGAATGGTATGAATGTATTGCATAAAATTTTGATTGTTGATTGATTGAAGGAATATCAGTTGTGCAATTTGGTGGAAAATTCATGGGATTGTCGCGACATACCTTTCTTTGTCATGACATTAACTCTACTTTGTCGCAACAACATTGCTCTTGTCGCGACAAAGATTGTTTTCACCATTTTAGAAATGGCAGGAAATTATGACATGACACAATTTTTATGTCGCGACATAAATCTTTTTAAAGCTACAGAAAATTATGTCGCAACATACTTTTATCTTGCGACATTTTTTTTACCTTAAGCAGAAGGAACTATGTCGCGACATTATTCTTCTTTGTCGCAACATAGGTTCCAACACCCTAAGTGAATTTTATGTCGCAAACATTCATTTTTATGTCACAACATACTTAAGCCTAAAAACCTAAGGATTATGTTACAACATAAATTTTAATATTAAAATTAGAACAACCATGAATAATCGGTTAGCATAAATAGAAATTTAAAAGCGAAAGGCCACCTTCCTCATAAACCATCAACCCATTCACCTACCTTCATCAAATCTCTCTCATTTTCATTCGAAAACCCTAGATCCTCAAGCCGTATTTCGACCATGGCTGACCCATCCAATCTCATTTCGAACCTAAATGAAATGATGGGATACGTAGAAGTTGAGGAAGCAACTGTTCAAGAAACTCAATTAGGAGCATTGCAAGAGAAAGAACGATCTTAAGTAAGAATAGAGATCGAACAACCTACTGAAGGAAGCAGAAAACGAAAATGAGGAGTTGAAGAAGCTGGAGCTGAGCAAAATGAGGAAAAAGTAAGCAATTTTGTTTCAGAGCTTGCTTATTTCTCTTGGAGGGACAAGTTGCAGCACAGGGACTTCATTGGCGAAAGAGGTTTCAACAAGCTAATATCACCCTTCCAAGAAGTCATTGAGAAGAAAAGATGGCATCTATTATATGAGCACAAAGCTCCTGGGTATGTGAATGTAGTGAAGGAATTCTACTCAAACATTATGGGAATGAAGGAAAAGACTGTTATGTCAGAGGTTAATGGATATCGTTCAACAGGGAGAAGATCGATGAAACTTTTCATCTGCATGAGAGAAAGAATGGTTTGAAGTTTAAAAGACTAGTTAAAGAACCAGATTTCCAGAAGATTGTTGATCTGTTGATAGATGGGAAGGGGAAATGGAATGTCACGAGGAAGAATCTCCATGAGTCTATCGTAAGAGGCTCGTTGACTGAAGAGGCAAAGGTTTGGTTCTATTTCATTTGTTTAGTCATCTTACCATCCAAACATCTGAGTACAGTCAAAGAGAAGGAGGCGGTACTTTTGTATGTTGTCTTGAAGGGATATAAATTAAGTGTTGGGAAAATAATAGAGAACTCAATTTTGAGTGATTACAGAGGTAGCTACAGGGGATTAGTACCCCCATCGAGCACTAATAACAAGACTGTGCATCTTAGGAGGTATTGAAGGAGACTGGGAAAAAAAAGAAACATGTCTTAAAGTTTCTCCTTTGACATTGACAGGAATAACTAAGGGGCCAAAGAATAGAGGAAAGGAAAATGAAGTAGAAGCTGAGAAAGAGAAAGGGGATACTAGAAAAATTGAACAAGCACAGTTTGAGAGCCCAGCTTAAGAGTATCAAGAGAGGCGGAGAAGTTTGAGCCCCATCTTGACTATAACCCTAGAAGTAAGAGAAATCCATTAGGAGCCAGTTGAGAGCTCAGGGCAGTAAAGCAACAATGCAGAAGTGATGGAAATGTTGAAAGTCATGAGGCAAGATTTGTAGGAGAGGGACAAACAATTAAGAGATGAGTATATGGAATCAGAGTTGAGAAGAAGAGATCAAAATTTAGAGGATGCTCTCAATCAGAGGGATGAAGAATGGAAGAGTAGACTGGAACAAAGAGAAAAAGAATTAAGAGGAGAACTCAGAACAAGGGAGAAAGCATTCATTTCAAACAGTTGAAAAAGGACAGTGAGCTGTTGAAGATAATGAAGGAGAGGGAATATGCAATGGAGCAAAATCTTATCCAAAAGGCAAATGCTTTTAGATATCTATATAAGGAGCATCCTTAAGAGATCAAGCAGCATATAGAGAAGAGGGACAGAGATATGGAGGTAACCCTCAATTACAGGGAAAAGCTATGGACTAAGAGTTTAGATATGGTTAACAATAATTTGATCAAGATGTATTCGGCCTAAGGTGAGTTTAAGGGAACCCTAAACTCTATTGGGCAGAGACAAGATGATCTCATTAAGAAAATTGCTTTTTCCATGGAGTGGTCTGTATTTAACAAAGAAGAAAGTAGCAAGGCTAAAAGACCACCAATCCAATTCCCTAAATTCTCCCCTTTCTCTGTTGGTTATAAGTTTGAACCAATGAATCTGAACCATCCTAATAAGAATGATAGAAGAAAGAAATGACTTACCCTGTTGTTCATCCCTTATTTCCCTCTTTGTGACTAACTCCCCTATACATAAAAACTTAAATGAAAAATCAGTTGAAAACATTTGTGTCCATTTTCCTCTTGCATCTTTCTTGTGTTTATTCTCTTTTTCATTTCTTGATTTTAAATAAAGAAAGATTGATGAATTTTTAGTTGTATAGCTTTGCTAAATAATGGAGACACCAATTTTCCTAGGCTTATTTGCTAAGTAAATGTGAATTGTTTGGTGGAATTTGAATGTTGACTGAATTGAAGTGTTGCTATGTTAATTTTTTTTTTTTCTGAATTGAATGTTTTGATTTAAGTAAGCTTTTGATTGGCAAAACAACATAGTGGCATGTCCAGAAACCAAACAATACACAGTTTTAAAAACAATTGGGGTAGGATGAAATGAATTGAAAGAAAAAGTTGTAAGATTATCATTGAATATGTTGAACTTTAGGACTAGGGAAGATTCAAACAAATGATGAAACAAATAAGACATATAATTATGTTTTTGTAAACAGTTTAGTTATTATAAATCCTGATTGATTCGTGACCCAGTAGGGCATTAATCAACAAAATTTATAACCTATACCTCCTCTTGGCGATATCCCCTTAGCTACTATAGTATCTGAGGTTCTAAGATCGCCCACAATTAGGTTTTCTTCGTGGAAATGACTAGCAGTGAGCTTAAGCGGTGATTTCATTTTTGGATAATTGGGATTGTGATAAAAAAGTTGGTTTGATAGTTAAAACTGAAAATAAAATGGATTAAATTATGAAATGAAGTCCCTTGAAGTATCAGGTCACTAGACTTAGGTTCCTTAGGCAAATGAGGGGTTTTTCGAGTCTTTTCCTCTCACTGGGGAGGATAACATATAGTTATCTCCCAAATTGGTTCTTCATTTAACTATAAAAACTAACCCTCGTTAAATATCCTTGCAAAATAGCATTGACTGCCCATTAATGTTCTCAGTTAGTAAAAACATCTCTCCTTGACTCACCTTCCAATAGTCCATAAGTGATAACTAACAAACATCACTGGATCTAGCATTAAGTATCCAACGAGCCCTGAAAGCTTACCAAATATCAACCATTCAAGGTGAATCGAAGGGATCAACACCTAAAGTTGAAGGAAAGAACATTAATCACTATGAATACTTGCTTTAAAAACATGAAAACCCTTGGTTTGCCACAGGTTCCTTTGTCCAGTGCCTTTTACTTCAAGGAAGGAGAGGTTTTAGCCACTCATCCTCTAAGAAATCATCCTCAAAGGCTGTTTAGCTAGTGAGAAAAGAGAAAGAAAATGAAAGAAACGGAGCTTCTCGAACAAGCTTCCCAAAAACAACTTCAATAATGCAAAAATTGTTTGTACAAAGTCTTCTAAGGGCCTTAGATACCACCAAACCCATTACAAATTACCAAAATATACAACTCAAACATTATTACATGAGGATAAACTAGGAAGAAACAAAAAAAAAAGCTTAAAAAGTCAAATGTGGTAGACATTTGAAGCCGTAGCCTGTGAGATTTCGCGAGGGTTGCGAGGAAACTCTGAGCAACTGCGAATTTAGCAGGGTTGCCTGGCGTCTTTATACCTTACGCCTTATTCTAACCAAAAGCTCTGGCTTTACTGTTATGCTCTCCATGCTTTGAGCTCAATTCCCACATTTGAGATATATAGCCTTTGAAAACAACAAAACTTGCACAAAAATTGATTAGTAGCCTTGCTAGGTCCTTAACATGCCAAATGGGTTAATTAGATTGATTACTACACAAAAAGTACTTAAAACATGGAGTGTTAAGGGTATAAAACAACACTATTTGGGTAGTAATCACTTCCCTGACTAACACATTGCTTGTAGTCCTTAGCGATGAAGGAAAGAATAGCAAATCAAAAGCAAGATGAACTATATATATATATATATATATATCCAAAAAAGGTTTTCAAAAGCAATAAGGTTATAAAGCCCAACCTTCAACAAAAGTCATCAAAATCCTACCGGTGACTATCTCGAGAGGGTATGTGCTATGCAAATTCAAGTATCAAAAAGCATTTCAACTCTGAGAACCAACTTGAAATGTTCATAAAAACCTAAGTGTGCTTGATTAATTTTTCAAAAATATTACATAAGCATCCTCTCTCCCCAACCTATCTAACATGCTAGTGGTAACCAACCTCGATAGACCGGGAGCCTAAATTTATTTCACAACTTTTTATTGTAGGGGTGCAATGCTGAGGGTATCGAATTCACAATTTTCCATGTAACGGGGGTCCACCGATGACTCCCAACCAATCAAGGTTTAGGGCATCAAGTCATAAGGATCTTTCAACCACTAACTCTTCAGATTTCACCCCGGACTTTTAATAAGTCCGATACTCTAGCACCTACAAATTGTTAAACTCCACCTATTCACCTATGTAATGAGCAACAAAGTCGGTGACTCTCAACTAGTTGGCTTAGGGCATCGGGCTTTAAAGACTTTCACCATATACCCTTCGAACTGTGCTCAGGTTTCAAGGTAAGTGTCACAAATTTCTTTTTCTCCTTTTTTTTTTTTTTGAAACTCATTGGTCTTTTTGGGGATCCCAACCTATTAAGGTGGTCAAAAGTATTAGGCCAGATTTTTGCAAGGCTCAAGAGACAAGGCAGTTTTTCAGCTTATAAATGAAAACTAATGTGCACAGTGTGTGGTTAGTTCAACGTGGAAGAAGTAAGGTTGAAGACAAGAAGAGTTTCAACAATTCATCAAATTTTATAAGCATATCACCACTCTAAAATCAAGAGTATTGAGATGAGGTTTCAATTTCTCCCATTGTAAGTTGAGAATTACAAAAAAAAAAAATAAAAAATGAGAAATCCGATGGGAAAATAAGAAACTGAGAAACTAAAAACATAAGCTAGAAGCATGTATTAGAAACTAAAAACATGTACTATACTGTAAAAAAATTAGCAAGCCATTCAATTATTCAACACATACTTGCTCAAAACATAAAGAACACTTCCATCTTTAACTTTCCCCCCAACTAAATGTTGCATTGTCCTTGATGTGGCTAAGGAGGGAAACTTAAAGGAGGAAGTGATACCTCCTCAAGTAGCTGCAGGGGGTGGAATCTCATCCTCATCCTTTCAATGTGTAGGAACTGAAGGATGATCAGCTAGTAGAGTAGTTGAAGCTGCTGGTGGGACTATTGGGAAATGGACTACTGAAGTTAATGGAGCAGGGTCTGCTGAAGCTGCTGCGGGAGAGACTATTGGAGATGCTGGAGTTGTTACTGTTGGAGGAGTAAGCGGAATAGGTGTCAACTGCTTTGCCAAATTCCACGGAGTTTCTTCCTTCTGTACGCATTTTGCTCAGTAATATTACGAAATGATCATCGTCTTGAGTTCGTCTCGGGTTCATCGTGTTTGAATTGGCTCGAAGAAAATGACTTGGCCCAGCCTATAAAACTACAAAAATAGCCATAAAATGTGATCAGTAGCGAAAGCGGGACCTCAATGTATCAATTTGGTTATTTAAGTTGATTAGTACACAAAAGTTCTCAAAGGCACGCAATAAACGGGGCTGAAAATAGCCTTGTTGGTCTTAATCACCTCATGTCGACAATTAAAGACAACTATTAGAACTTTGTGCAACATAATTCCGGAAGAAGGTATTAAGCGTAATGCGTGACAGAAAGATACAATCCATGACAAAGCTGGAGAACAAAGATGACAACTATGTAGCGATATATTTTTCAATGTCACGACAAAGCCACCTAATGGGCCAGACTTTTGGGGATCCACAATTTCAGCCTTGAAGTGCAGCCCAACATTTGAAAATCTATAAATAGAAGCTCCTATGGCATTGTCGCGCGACTAAAACCGGGAACTTTGGGTGACTAGAACTCCTTTGTATATTATTTTTTTATTTTTTTTATTTTTTTATTTTCTTTTTAGTTTTAGATTAGCATTTTAGTAGTTTTTCTTTCTCTTGGGATTGAACCAGGTGATCGGAGTGCAAAGTGTCATTTAGATTCATTGTTGTAAAATTGTAGTTTTCATTACTGTCAGAATGGAATTTTGGGAATTTTTCTGGAGTTCATTTATTTCAGTTCACTTGCAATCTCAGTGAATTTTCCTAATCAGTTAGTTATTGTTATTTGTAATCTAGTTTTGAAAGACTGAGCTCCCTTTGGGAATGGATCAATGTTAATTATTATTTTTTGCACAACTAGAAAGAACGTCATAGTTCGAAATCTTTAATTTATTTAATTTGTATTGTTCTTGAAGTTGCTTGTTCAAAATATTAGTAGTTAGTACATAGAAAATGATCGTATCTTGCTTTGAGTGACACAGAGATGGAGATTCCTGAGAGTATGGAGCAGTTCTTGAGTGACACAGTGATTACTACCCAAATAGTGTTATTCCATACTCTTAACACTCCGGGTTTTGAGCAATTTTTGCGTAGTAATCAGCAAAGTCTGACTAAATGACACGTTGGGTTCCTAGCGATAGCCGATCAAAAATTTGTAGCAGTTTTTGTAGTTTTCATAAGCTATATATAAATATAGAAGATAGGGATGCAACTCGAGCATGAAGAAATCAATTGGAACTCAAAATTTGCAAAACCGAAGCGAACTACGACGAAAGCAGAGGAGCAATTTTGCAACCCTTGCTAAATTTCGTAGCTTGCAAAATTTCCTGCCCTCTTTTTTACTTTTTGTCTCTCATTTTTTTTGTTTTCTTCCCAAATTCTCCCCATCTAATAGTGTTTAGTTTATATAATTTTGTAATTTGTATTATTTTGGTGGTATATAATGCCTAAACAACACTTTGTAAAGGGATTTTTTTAGTCAACTTTTAAACATTATTTTTATTGAATTTTAGGGGAGGCTTGTCGAACAAGCTCCCATTTTCCTCTCATTTCTCTCATTTTCTTTCTCTCTTTCTCACTTGCCAAACACCCTCTGAGGATGATTTCTCAGAGGAGGCTAAAATCCCTTCCTCCTTGAAGTAGAAGACTTCCTAGTGAAGGATCTGGGCAAACTAAGGGTTCCATGTTTTTCATGTATTCATTGTCATTATTGTTCTTCTCTCAACTTTAGGTTTGATCCCTTGAGATCACCTTCAGATATTACATATTTAACGAAGCTCAAGGCAATGGATCTTAATTCTAGATCTAGTGATGTTCGTTAGTTGTCATTTATGAGCCATTAGAAGGTGAGCCAAGGAGACATTTGTCTTCACTGACTGAGAGCATTAATGAGTAGTAAATGACATTTTCAATGATATGTAACTAGGGTTAGGTTTTATAGCTAAATGAAAATCTAGTTCGGGAGATAACTATATGTTATCCTCCCAATCTTAAAATAACAGCTTAGGAAACCCCCTCATTTGCCTAAATAACCCAAGCCTAGTGTCCTGATACTTTAAGGGAACTCTTTCCATATTCTAATATGTTTTATTTTTAGTGATAACCATTAAAAACAACCCCTTTTTATCACAACCCCAATATCCAAACTACAATCACAAGTGGAAACCTCAGTATTAGTCATTTCCGAAGAAAGAAACTCATCGTGGGCGATCCTACGCTTAGATTATGCTATAATGGCAATATCACAATAGTATGAGGTATTAGGTTATAAATTTTGTTGATATAGAATCCCCTATGGGCTATGAATCAAATGGCGTCGCTGCCAGGGATGGTGCCTTAGTGCAAATGACAATGTGCTGAACACTTGTGATCCTCATGACAAGCTCTGGTGAATTTCTTTTCTCTTTTCATTCTTTCTAGTAGTTTACTACTAGGTTACTTAATTTCATTTCACTGTTTATATATATATTTTTATTTTTTTTAGCTAACATTAACCCTTTTTGGTAGAATTGTTTTTTTTTTCTTTTTTGGTGTTGTCCTATTTTTCATGTAGGAGTTTATGTTCTAGTGGTTTAGGAATTTAGAAGGTAGATTAGATAAAGTTAGTATTCCACATAAATTAGATTCTGAATTGTGCTTGAATTTAAACCCAATGGAACCTTCACCTGAAGAACAACAAAGTCAGCAGGGAGTGGAAAGGAATCCCAACGTATATAGATCCATGAGGGACCACATAAACCCTCCTCAGATGAGTGCACCCTCCTGCTTAGTGCCTCAAACTGAGCAAATGGTTATAAAGCCTTACCTTGTGCCACTTCTTCCCACTTTTCATAGCATGGAGAGTGAGAACCCTATCACTTTATGAGGAGTTTGAGAAGTGCAACACACCTTCAAGGAGGGAGACTACCACTATAGTTTGATGAGAAGCAAGCTTTTCTTTCACATTAAAGGATAAAGCAAAATTTTGGCTAAACTCCTTGAGGCCAAGGAGCATTCGAAACTGGACTGAGATGCAGGCTGAATTTTTAAAGAAATTCTTCTCCACTCATAGAACAAATAGTTTGAAGAGGTAGATTTCCACTTTCTTAGCCAATGAGAATGAAAAATTCTATGCATCTTCCCGGGAGATATGTAGCGCTGATACTTGTCCTTACCCACGAGTTTAACATGGGTAATTAGGCTATTTTTATGATGGAATTTCTCCTGCCATGAAGCAATTGCTCGAGACTATGTGTGGAGGAGATTTCTTAAGCAAACATCTAGAGGAAGCTTTCGATTTCTTGGGTTATGTAGCTGAAGCTTCAAAAGGTTGGGATGAGCCTAACCCGAGGAGATGGGAAGAATAGGACCTCGACCCGATCTGAGGGGTGGCGTGTACTCTCTTTCGGAAGACATGGACATGAAGGCAAAGTTTCAACCTTGGCTAGAAGGTTGGAAGAATTGAAATGAAACCGGCATGAGGTGCAAGCGTGATTGAATTCATGTGCGAAACGAGCCATGCTTCTTTTGTCGGTCCCGGCGTGCGGGAGAACAATGTCCGACTGGCTTCGGTAATGGGGAGATGTTAGTGGAACAAGAAAATGTTGTTCGTCAATTCCAACCATCAACTAATGAACCATATGGAAACACTTACAACCCTAGATGGAGAAATCACCCAAATCTCTCTTGGAAGCGAAACCTCCCACGGCGTACCCACTTGCCCCTCCATGGTATGCATCGACATCTCGGCCATCACTGACCGATCAGCTTCCTCCCAATTGAGCAAGCCATTCTAAATTTGAGCATGGTGGTAGGTAACTTTGTGGAAGAGAAGAAAGCAATCAATGCTCAATTGAATCAGAAAATTGATATTTGTGGAAAGCCTTTCGACGAAAAGATAGATGGGCTTCCGAGAAATGATGTGCTTAGAAAATGAAATGACATCTGATACTTTCAATCTCAAGGCTCGCGATCGGCGGCAAGTGCAGGAAAAGGGAAAATTTCCTTCACAAACCCAACAAAATCCCAAAGGAATCCACCAAGTAACTAGTGCTAGTGAATTTGCTCCTAAGATGGATGAGGTGAAAGCCATTATCATTCTGAGAAGTGGTAAAAAATTTGATCATCCAATACCTAAGCCACAAGAGGCAACCAAAGAACAACAAGAAGAGAGTCGGAAAGAATAGTAATGAAGAAGATATGATGAAAGAGCATGCCTCCACCTTTTCCTCAAGCACTTGAGGCAAGGAGGTGAACAACTTCTTGAGAGATTTTTGAAGTGTTGAGGGGCGGTGAAGTTAATATCCCTCTTCTTATGATCGAAGCAAGTCCCGACATATGCAAATTTCTAAAAAAGACTTGTGCCTTTGTAAAGAGAGGGGCCCGAATGTAGATAGACAACTTTCTTAACATAACGGTCGGCTCCATCATCTAGTGTAAGACCCGGTGAAATACAAGGATCGAGGGTCTCCTGATTTCGGTGAACATTGGGGGGAACTTGTGTAGAAAAAGCATTGTTGGTTGGGAGCCAAGCAGCCTGTCTTCTCGGTCTACAAACAGTTAAGGCTGGGAGGATTAAAGCCTACCACCATCACCTTATCTTTGGCAGATAGATCGGTGAAAATTCCTAAAGGCATAGTTGAAGATGTTTTGGTGAAGGTGGATAAGTTCTGCTATCTGGTAGATTTCATTGTTCTTGATATCGAGCTAGTGGTAGTAAGGGAAAATTATGTGCCCATCATACTTAGGAGACCATTTTTTGCCACATCAAATGCCATCATCAATTGTCAGAATGGGGTCATGCAGTTCACATTTGGAAATATGACACTGGAGCTCAACATATTTCATTTAAGCAGGAAGCATGCCAATCCAGAGAAAGAAGGTTCATAGGAAGTCTGCCTGATTGGCACTAGTGAGGGGGAACATTGTACTCGAAAACTGCAAGGGGAGCTGATGGAGAGTTTAAAAGTGTTTGATGAAGAATTATAAACCTCACTAATGATTAGTGCCCAAAAAGTGCTATTTTGAGACCTATTTATTATAGGTTTTGAGTGCTTTTTGTGTACTAATCATTCTGATTAACCCGATTTGCACATTAAGGTCCTGTATTCTAGCGATGTTAGCATTTTGTGGCTATTGCGGAGTTTTGCTAGCTAATTATGCGAAATTGTTAGTCGATCCAAGCTTACGAAGAATTCGAGTCAAACTTCGGCATTGAGATCGAGAGACCGAGAAGGAAAGAAGAAGAAAATACAAGGAAATTGGAGCACATGCCGAGTGGTTCTACGACGCTGTGCCTGGCTCAGGTATTCCTCCTGTGCCGTTCACGCACTGCGCTATGCCTGTTTGCATTTGTTTTGGTTTCCTATTTTAACCTTTGTAATAGCTTTATTTTGGTTTGTTTGTAATTTAAGCAGCTGCGGCGTACATAAGCCTCAGTTAAGCCCTGTATCACTCAATCAACTTCAATCAATAAAGTGATGGGAGAAGCTTCCAGCTCTCTCGCTTCTCCTCTCCTCTGCTCCACTTTCTCTCATTTTCTCTCCCTTTCTTGGTTGCCAAACACCCTCCAAGGATGACAAGTTGGAGGATGAGTGGCTAAAAACCATATCGCTGAAGCCAGGCTCTTTGGTGCGGATACGGAGGCTACTTTGGAGGTCCCTTATTTTATGGTAGTCAGCTGTATCGTGTTCTCCTTTTAACATTAGGTTTTCCTCCCTTTTAGTCTCCTTGAATGGTTGTGCTTGGTAATCTTTTGGGCTCATTGGATGCTTAATGTTAGATCCATTGATGTTTGTTAGTTATCATTTATGATCCATTGGGAGGTGAGTAAAGGTGATTTGCATTTGTGGTAGGAGTGATTGCAGGTGGATGCGTTTTTCAAGGATAATTATTAAGGGTTAGGTTTAAAGCTAAATGAAGATCGGTTCGGAAATGACTATATGTCATCCTCCCGTGCGAGGAAAGGACCGTGGGAACCCTCGGTTGCCACTAGAAATCCAGCCGGTGGCTTTAACACTTCAAGGGGTTCTATTTTATTTTTTCTTATTTTATTTTCAGCACATAACAACCAACCCCTGTTTTACAAAACCTTAAAAATCCAAAATTTAAATTCACGTTTTGATTCAGCACCGTCGATTTAATGAAGAAAATCCATCCACGTGTTCGACCCTAGAGCCACTATCATTAGCTTTGCTACGTGATGAAGTAGGAATCCCTAGGTTATAAATTTTGTTGATTTCGAACACCTACTTGGCATAAACGAATCAAATGGCGCCGATCTTTGTGACCGGTGCCTAAGTCACCGATTGATGAGGCTGTTGAACACTTGTGATCCTTATCCTGGATGCAGTGAGCCTAGCCTTTTATCATTTCTTGCATCGACTTTTTTTTTTAGTTAGTTACCTTGTTTCTAGCATAAGTGCATGTTCCAGTGGGTAAGCCAGAAGCTGCAGTTATCACAAACATAGACCAAGTGGAACACCTAGGGGGAGAGAAACATAGTCAGTATGAGGGAAACCTTAGTTCCCATAGGTCCATGAGGGACTATAGAAACTCTCCATGGATGAATATGCCCTCATGCATGGTGCCTCCAACAAACGTACCATATGGAAATTCTTACAAACCTAGTTGGAGGAACCACCTAAACCTCTCATGGGGACTAGAACATCCACAGTATGCACCTCCTGCTTCTCCATCTTATGCTTCAACTCCTCAGTCACAACCACCACAGTTAATTTCTCCAGTTGAGCAAGCAATACTAAACCTTACCAAGCTGGTGGGTGATGTTGTGGAAGAACAGAAGAAATTCAATGCTCAATTGAGTAAAAAAATTCATACTGTGGAGAACTCTCTGAACCAAAAAATTGATGGACTTCAAAGTGAAATGGAGCATAAATTTGACAACCTGCAGTACTTCATTTCAAGGCTTGCCAATCAACATGTTCATCAAGAAGAAGAGAGTCAAGAGGAAGAATGCTAGTGACACACCATGGTAGAGGGCCGATGTCAACATCAGCTATTATTGGAATCTTGAACATTGAGAGATTGTTGTTGTCTGCCCATCGAGGAGAAAGAAGAAACTGATCCCACTGTTCTTGGCGAGGAAAGTGGAAGAAGCAGAACAATTTACCCTGCCCTTAACTTTCGGTCCACATCCTGCCCCATATACCTACACCACATACAGCCTGAAGCACCCACAGTAAAGGCTAGCCTTGCCTTTGCACGCCTTGAAAAACCTCGAGAATTAGTGGCCTTTATTGGGGCCTCTGCCACTACATCAAAGACACCTGGCCATTGCCTACATTGCATGGCACGGCGGTTGGTTAAGTCTTTGGTTGATTTGGAGCACCCAATTCGGCGATTCTAAGCTCCACGATTACGGTAGCCTTGAGCTTAAAGGAATTGGTTTGAAAGAACTGATCTCTGACCTTTTTGAGTTTTCATATTTTATTTTATCTTGTTTATTTTATTTTATTTTGATTTCCTTAATTTTCTTCTTAGATTTTCTAATTTTAGTTAATCTTTGTTTAGCTTAATTTTCAATTTTACGCAATTTTTCTTAATTTTTATGTGTTTATTTTGCGGTTTGGCCAAAAATTTTACGACGGGTGACCTAAAAAATTTCATATATGAAATTTCGCAAGTTACAATTTTCCTTGACACATCGCCTCCATTTGTTTCCTTCATAACTTTTTTTCATCGAACTCAGTTTTAAGTGTTTTTGGTACCATTAAGGCTTAGAAGTGTAGAATCCAAATATATCTAGAAAGAACATTTTGAAATTATTATGAATGTGTAATTTTCAAATTCTCCAACTGGTCACTTTTTCCTTTCTTTTCTTCTCCTAACGTTTATTTGAAGCCCAGATGGAGTGAATAAGGTGTCGATGGAAAGCTTGTAGTATCTATCCAGAAGCACATATCATCAAAGGGGTAACACTTCCTTCTACAACTTTCAATCGAGCCCCATTGCGGATAATGTGACAGCATTTGGTTGGGAAAGTTAGCGAAGGAAGTGGCATTTATTTTATTTTGTTTTAGGCAAGCCCATTTGTGGCGATGTTCGTTGACTTCTTGGTTGTTCTTTATTATTGTTATCTTATGCAACTTACTTTTTCAAAAATAGCACCCATTTTCATTTTTTTTTGTGGTTTTGCCTAGCCTGTAGTTTGAAAAATTGAAACTTTGTCTAAATCCTGTTGATGTTAGATTGATGCCATGCCTAGTTGAGTGGATGACTAGTTGAATCCTTGCTACTTTTGACCTTTTTCTTCCACCTTTAGCTAACCACACACAGTGCACATCAGTTTTCAATGATAGGCTGAAAAACTGCGCAACCTCCTTTACTTTGCATAACCTACCCTAGTTTCGTTGACCACCTTTAATAGGTTAAGGACCCCCATGAAAAGAAGGCCAATGTGTCTCCCAAAATAAAAGAAGAGAAAAAGAAAAAGAAAAGAAAAATAAAAGAAGGTGCCGACAGCTTTGCCTTGAAGGCAGAGCACGGTCACGAGGGTTTATGGCGAAAGCCTTTAAAGCACAGTGCCACTAAGCCAAGCGGTTCAGGAGCCACCCGACTTAGTGCTCGTACATGGGTGGATGAGTGGAGTTTAGCGAGTTATAGGTCTTGGGTTTGAAATCATTGAGAGTTCGGTGAAACACGAAGGGTTAGTGGTCGAAAGATCCTCATGACTTGGTGCCCTAAGCCTTAATTTGTTGGGAGTCATCGGTGGATCCACATTGCATGGACTTAGGTCGTTCCTCGACATTGCACCTGACACAAAAGGAGTGTTGTGAACTCAGGGTGGATCTTTGATCTGTTTAGGTTGGTTAGCATGCTAGGTTGTGCGGTAGCTAGGTTGGGGGGGAGAGTGCGGGTTAAATGATTTATTATTGAGAACTAATCAAGCAAACAGGTTTGGTGGAAGTCTCTGAGTTTGATTCAACAAGAAGGAGATCTTTTGATGCTCAATTTTGTATATTCATTCTCTCGAGATGGTTAGGCTGGAGTTTTGATGATTCTTACTTTGGGTTAGGCATTACTCATTCATAACCTTTTGAGTACAGCCTTTTTGTAACATAATTTTGTTATAGTTTTGTATGCTCTGCTTTCTTTCTTTCTTTCATTGCTAAAGGACTAGCAATGTGTAGGTTAAGGGAGTGTGATTAGTGCCCCGAAGTTCTATTTTGAGCCCTATTTATTATAGGTTTTGAGTGCTTTTTGTGGCACTGTCATTACGGTCTTGATTTGCACATTAAGGTCCCTCTTATTCCTCTTGATCGCATTTTGTGGCTAATTTTGCAGTTTTTGCTAGCTAATTATGCCGAAATTGTTGAGTCGATCCAAGCATGAAGAATTCGATTCAAACTCAGCATTGCAGATCAAAGACCAGAAGGGAGAGAAGAAAATACAAGGAAATTGGAGCTTTGCGAAATTGGTTCTGCTTGTGTATTTGTGCCTGACTCGACCACTTGTTCCTCCTATTTGCCAGTTCTTGCTTTTCTGTATGCCTGTTTGCATTTGTTTTTGGTTTTTTCCTATTTTAACCTTTGTAATAGCTTTTATTTTGGTTTGTTTTGTAATTTCGCTTGGCTCAGGCTTACACTAAGCCTCGATCGAGCCTGTATCCTTTCGTCGACTTCCAATCGATAAAGTGACGGGAAGCTTCCGGCTATAAAGCTTCTCCTCTCTTCTGCTCACTTTCTCTCATTTTCTCTCGCTTTCTTGGTTTCCAAACTACCCTCAGGATGACAACTTGGAGGATGGCGACAAACCCTTCCTCCTTGATGCAAAAGGCTCTTTGGTGCGGGATCAAGAAGGCTGCGGAGAGTCCACTTATTTTCACGCGATTAGTCCTTTGTATACGTGTTCTCCATTTTAACATTAGGTTTCCTCCTTTTGAGTCTCCTTGAATGGTTGTACTTGGTAATATTTTGGGCTCATTGGATGTAATGTTAGATCCATTGATGTTGTTAGTTATCATTTTATGATCCATTGGGAGGTGGTAAAGGTGATTTGCGTTTAATGGCGAGAGCATTGATGGCAGTGGATCGTTTCAAAGGATAATTATTAGGGTTAGTTTAAAGCTAAATGAAGATCGAGTTCGGGAAATGACTATGTCATCCTCCCCAGCGAGGAAAGGACCCTGGGAACCCTCAGTTGCCCTAGAAATCCAACCCTAGGTGGCTTAACATAAAGGGTTACATTTTATTTTTCTTATTTTTATTTTATTTTCATGTGACCCCTGTTTTTACAAAACCTTAAAAATCCAAATTTAAATTCATCATTTTGACTCACTGCAAATCAATTTGTACGAAGAAAACCCATCCCTGTGTTTGACCCTAGAGCCACTATCTTTGCCAGTGGCTTTTTCTACGTCGATTAGTAGGAATCTAGGTTATAAATTTTGTGATTAGAACACCTACTTGGCATAAACGAATCAACCAATCACCCCCAATTCCTCCACCAATTCCTCCAGCACCTCCAGACAAGGCTTGAGAAATTGGGTTGGGTGGACCTAGTCTCCCCTGAGATTGTAGAGTCCATTTCTTTTTATTTGATCTTTTAATTGTTCATTTGTTCTTTGTGTTATTTTTCTTGCTTTATTAAATTTCCTAATTTACCTTTCGCCTTAATCTTAATTGTAGCTTCCTTTTCTTTCTCTACTATTTTTATGGATTTTTACATGTTTATGTTTTGCGAGGAGTTATGCTAATATTACGGCGAGAGAAGGTCAAGTCATATGGAATTTCGTGAGTTTTCTGAGGGTTGCGAGAATTCACAGCCTGGGCCGATTTTCTCGCGCCAGGCCTCCTCCCACCCCCCTTCCCGAGCCTGCGAGCCTTGTGGTTACATTCCTCCTCAGGTTCCTTCACGTTCCATCCCACGCGTTTATTATCCTCCGCCTCTTGAACCCTTCACATTTCCATCCTCTGTAAATGAAGACCACCTGCACACGAAACCCACATCTCCGTGAAACACGAGCCCTTCCCACACCCAGAGAATCCTTCTATGCTTGCGAAATCCTCGTCTAATTAGTTTGGGCTCATGGAAAAGACCTGAGGAGGCCACAGTGCTTTGTCCCAACACCGTGCGAGGCCCTCCTCCCCTGCCCAGGGCACACGGCTACCGCCAGTTCTGTCGACCCTTGTCGATCCTGCGGAGCCTGCTATAACCTCCCAAGCTGCTGCCCCTACCTCTCCTATAGTGCGTAGGTATGACACAAGGATTGAACCCATGCCAGCAAATCCTTCTCACCCACGACCAGTGCGCAGGCCACCTATACCCAAGCGGGCTAGGACCTCTGGCCTCGGAGAGTCTTCACGGTCTGTGGTAGGTGCCTGTAATCTCCACCTTAGGGAGCCTCGTGACATTCCTTTGTCCCTTTGACTCTATTCTCTCTGCGTGATGATGCACTTCCCACTGTGCTCCCGATATAGGAAACCTTGTTGCTGTAACAAGTTTCCCAATGAACCTTACATGACATCCCGGCTTTTGCCCGTCTGAAGCCCGGTGCGATGGGGCTCGTTCAACCTTTACTCTCACAGAGAGGTTTATGACTCCGCGAATTTTTCTATCCAAAATGGTGAATTTTGCGAGACCGCGGCTACGAGGTGACGCCGCCCCACTGGCTTTTCACTTCTTGATGATGGTCGATAGGGTATCGCCGAAGCGACCAATACTCCATTCTGGCGTTTTAGCTTCTAGTGGCCTCGGCCAATTCAGAGGTGGGGTGCCATTCTAGAGGCCCTATATCGCATTTATGAGGGCTTTTGATTTAGCCCCCGGAGCTTATTATGACATTCCTCTTTCACTTCGAGGAGAAAATACACAGAAAGTACCTCGATAGAGCTGAGACCATTCCACTTCTTTTTTTGAGGTTGCTCTCTCATGTATTGAAGCACCTAGGTTTTTTGGTTGAGCCCGTCAAGGCGCGGAAATCAGTTGCGAGGCCCATTCTTGTTGAGAAGTGGCAGTTTGTGCCTGGGGCCCCTCCTCTTCCCGCATATCCTCTTGCTAAGGTAGATCCTCAAATAGATCCCCCACAAGTCTAGATGCCTCCAGCAACCCCTGCTCAGGAGCCCCACATCACAATGTCAGCAGCCCCTGCCTTAGACCCGATGTACGCCCCTCAGTTCTGTAGCACATAACCGCCGGCTCTATTGCTCGGCTGGCCCAGTCATCTTCACCGCCCGATGGCATCTATCCACATCACTGCTTAGGATTTTCTTACTATCATGGCCGTTGTCCACAATTTCGCGGTTACATCCAGGTCCTTTGTTTGCTACACAGGCGCCATGTTGGCGGATGCTTCGCCGCAGCGCTTCGAATACCACCATCCTTGCTTTCGAGTTTAGCAACACACCAGGCTTGCCACCTATCCCTCCTCCGGTAGTAGCCATAGGATCATAAGCTCCACGGTGCTCATCATACGCTCTGCTGATCACGGGGATGAGGATGAGGTTCCACCCTCATGGCTGCGAGGTATCACTTCGCCATTAAGTTTCACTCCGTATCCCATTAGTACATGAAAAATTAGGTTGGGGGAGAGTTGTGAAAGTATCGTTATGTTTTGAGCAAGTTTTTTTTGTTTAGTTGAATGACTTGCTAGTTAGTTTATTTGTTTTTTTTACAATACAAGTATATGTTTTTAGTTTTCAATACATGCTTTAGTTATTGTTTAAAATTTCTCATTTACATAAATTTTTTTTGTAATGCTCAACTTACTATTTGAGAAATTGAAGTCTTGTCTATATGTTGTTGATGTTATAATGGTGTTATGCTTATTTGAGTTGATGAACTGTTGAAATTCTTCTTGTCTTCAACCTTATTTCTTCCACTTTGAACTAATAACCACACCTTTGTGCACAGTGGGTTTCAATTATAAGCGAAAATCACCTTGCCTCTAAGCCACATAAAAATCTGGCCTAATACTTTTGACCACCTTTAATAGGTCGGGACCCCTGAATAAAAGACTAATGAGTCTTTCAAAAAAAATGAAAAAAAAGTGAAGAAGAAAATGAAGGCGACTTACCTTGAAACCCGAGCGGAGTCTGAGGGGTATATAGCGAAAGTCTTTAAAGTCCGGTACCATAAACCAACTAGTTAGGAGTCATCGACTTTGTTGCCCATTCATGGGTGGATAGGTGGAGTTTAGCAATTTGTAGGTGTTGGAGTTTTGAGCTTATTAAAAGTCCAGGGTGAAACTTGAAGAGTTAGTGGTTGAGAAATCCTTATGACTTGATGCCCTAAACCTTAATTAGTTGGGAGTCATCGATGGACCCTCATTACATGGACAATTGTGAATTCGTTTCCCTCAGTATTGCACCCCTACAACACAAAAAGAGTTGTGAAATAAAAGCGGGTCCTGATCTATTACGGTTAGTTAGTCTGCTAGGTATAGAAAAGAGCTAGGTTGGGGGGATAGAACAGTTTGGCGGACTATTTTTGAAAACTAATCAAGTTAACACTTAGGTTTTTGTGGAAAGTTTCAGGTTGGTTCTCCGAATTGACTTGTTTGATATGAATTTGCATAGCACACACTCTTCTGGTGTGGTCTTTGGGTAGGATTTTGGTGACTCTTGTTTAAAGTTGGGCATTATCCCCTCGTTTTTGAAAAACCATTTTTTGTGGGTATATATAGTTCATCTTACTTTTGATTGTTTTATTCTTCTTTCATTGCTAAGGGACTAGCAATGTGTTGGTTGGGGGGAGTGATTACTACCCAAATACTGTTGTTCCATACTCTGAACATTCCAGGTTTTAAGCACTTTTTGCGTAGTAATCAACGAGTGACCGATTGACACGTTAAGGACCTAGCGTGCCCATGATCAAAATTTTATAGCGAGTTTTGCGATTTACTAGCTATATATATAAATATATTGAAGATAGGGATGTAACTTGAGCATGAAGAAATCAATTGGAACTCAAAGCTGCAGAACCAAAAGGCTTCTTGCAGAAGCAAAAAACAGAGAACAATTTTGCAAGGGTTGCGAAATTTCGCAACCCCTGCGAAATTTCTCAGCCTACAAAATTTCCTGCCCTCTTTTAGACTTTTTGTCTCTCATTTTTTTGTTTTCTTCCCAAATTCTCCCCATGTAATAGTGTTTAGTTTATACAATTTGGTAATTTGTATAGTTTTGATGGTATATAATGCCTAAACAACAATTTGTAAAGGGACTTTTTTTAGTCAACTTTTAAACATTATTTTTATTGAATTTTGGGGAAGGCTTGTTGAACAAGCTCCCGTTTTCCTCTCATTTCTCTCATTTTCTTTCTCTGTTTCTCACTTGCCAAACACCCTCTGAGGATGATTTCTCAGAGGATGAGTGGCTAAAATCCCTTCCTCCTTGAAGTAGAAGGCCATTGGGTGAAGGATCCTAAGGCAAACTAAGGGTTTCCATGTTTTTCACACAAGTATTCCTTTAATCGTGTGTTCTTCTCTCAACTTTAGGTTTTGATTCATGAATAACCTTGAATGGTTAATATTTGGTAGCTTTCACGGCTCATTGGATGCTTTAGATCTAGTGATGTTCGTTAGTTATCATTTATGAGCCATTGGAAGGTGAGTCAAGGAGACATTTATTTTCACTGACTGAGAGCATTAATGAGTAGTGAATGCCATTTTCAAAGATATGTAACGAGGGTTAGTTTTTATAGCTAAATGAAGATCCGGTTTGGGAGATAACTATATGTTATCACCACTGTGCGAATAACAACCGAAAACCCCTCATTTGCCTAAAAAAGAACCCAGGCCTAGTGTCACGATACTTCAAGAACTCTTTCCATATTCTAATATGTTTTATTTTCGATGATAACCATTAAAGCAACCCTTTTATCCGCAACCCAATATCAAACTATAATCACGGTGGAAACTACCAGTAGTAGTCATTTCCACGAAGAAAACCCATCCATGTGGAGGATCCTAGAGTCGTTATGCTATAGTAGCAATGCTACGGTAGTATGAGTGATTCGTGCCACAGTAGGGTGAGCGGAATCAACAAAATTTATATTCCTAAGTTCCTCCTCTTGCTTGGTAGTCAAACTCACTGATTATAGTGATCTAGGGTCGAACATAGGGATGGGTTTTCTTCGTACAAATGACTAACGGTGAAGCGAAGTGGTGAATTAAATTTGGATTTTTAAGGGTTTAGTAACAGGGGGGTTTGCAGGTGTTCCTTGGCCCGAAGCTAAAGAAAGCAGAGAAAAAATGTAAATAGAACCCCCTTGAAGTGTTAGGCCCTTTGGTTTTAGGGTTTGGTAACCACATGTCTGAATTTATTTTTCCTCGCGTTGGGGAGCATGACATATAGTCATTTCTGAGCTGGATCTTCTTTTAGCTTTAAAAACTAAACCACATGATTTCCCTTTTAAAACATAGCATTTAAATGGGCATAAATGTCCTGCTGGGTGAAAACCTCTGCAAACCCTCTTTCATGATAACTAGCCGGAGACAACTAGCGGGCCTCGATGGATCTAGTGAAAGTTATCCATTGAACCCGAAAAGCTTGCGAATACACATTAAGAGAGCATGCTTAAGGATTTTAACCTAAGTGAAACGGGGAACACAGACAACCATAAATCGTGTGTTAAAAAGCGGAGGCAGTGAGTTACCTCCGCCCAACCCAACTGACCGTCCTCTTCAAGGAGGAAGAGGTCTAGCCGAACAGTACGAGTTGTCATCCTCGAAAGTGTTTAGCGTAGAAAATGGAAAAGAAAAGGAAGAAAAAAAGGGAGGAAAGGAAGGCTGTGAGCGCCTCCCGCTTCTTTGTATATCGGTGAGTCTGTTGATTTGTACAAGCTGAGACTTATATGAATTAACCAGTGTAAGGGAAGTTACAAAAAAAACCAAAATGAAGGTTATTACGAGGGTAAAATGGAAAAAACCAAAAGCAAAAAAGCAAGCGGTGTAGTGAAAAGACGAGGAGATGGGCGAGGGAGGAGCAGTCTTGGAAGTGAGGCAGTGCTTTCGCGAGGAGAAGCTTTCCTGCTGGTGGTGTTTTTCTTCACATTTTGCTCTTGCTTTCCATCGATCTTTGATGCGATATTGAGTTTGACTTGAATTCTTAGGTGCTTGGATCGACTCAACAATTTTGGCATAATTAGCTCGCAAAGCGCAAAATTTGCCGCAAAATACGATCATTAAAATAGTAGGGACAACAATGTACCGTCGGGTTAATTAGCATGATTAGTACACAAAAAGCACTCAAAACCTATAATAAATAGGGTTCAAAATAGCACTTTTTTGGCACTAATCAATGAGGTATTTGGTTATAAATTTTGTTGATTTAGAATACCCTAAGAGTTGCAAATCAAGATTCCTGAGAGTATGGAGTAGTTACTTGGGGGTATGTTAGACTAATATTATGGAACTAATGAACTATGAAAGATTACTTCGATAGATCACTAATTCACTCATAGTGTGAGAATAGTTGGATGATGTATCAATTTAGTTGATCAGGGGTTTCTCCTTAGTTTGATGAAAGGATCTTGATCCTTTGTTAGCAAAGATCTAATTAAGGAGATAGAAAATTTTATTAGACTTGGAGGATGAGATACCAATTAGATTGGAGAAGGCTTGTAGAATCCTGTCTATAGGGGCAAGAATTCTTCAATCTTAAGATTTGGGTATGAAGCACTGAAAAGGAAAAAATACCCAAATCTTAGAAAGAGGATTATATCCTACAAGTAACTGATTAGACTCATGTATCTGACATGAACCTGGATCTCTAATCAGTGAAATGTATAGTGTATGGAGAAATCAAGATTATACCACATTGCATCCTTGACAAATTCGAATTTCAAACTAATGACTGAATTATGTTATAAAATGATGCAGAAATTCATGATTGTACTCTGATCAACCTCCTAGTATTAGCTTACCTAGAGAACTTTTCAATCCAATTATTTTGAATTCTTCATATATAGTTATAGAATTTTATTTAGTTTTTACATTTCCTTTAATTCTAAACTAATCACTCTTAAATTTGGAGTTCAAATAGTATAAATCTTGAGTAGATGGGGTAATTGATATTTAGATTTCTAATGAATCCCCGTGGGAACGATATTCGGACTTAAATCCACTTTTATTATTTGTATGACCTGTGCACTTGCAATGAACTAGACCAAAACACATTTTCAAATGAAGCCTTCTCATATAAGGAAAATAACATATTTTATATCTATGGTCAATCTAACAATTTTGTTGATCACATATTTTGGTTAATTTGGTCTTTAACAATTAGTCAGTTTTGGTCTATGTTAAACAATTTATAGTCAACAAGTTTTTGGCACCGTTTCCGGGGATTGAATAGCCTATGGTATCTGTGTTGAAGATTTGGTGGATATAATTTGGTTAATCAATCAGTCAAACAAGTTTTTGGTCAACACCATCCTTGGAAAGTTTGTGTCTTACAAAGCCTACCTTGTAATATGCTTTTGCATATACCTTAGTGCATTGTTTGAACCTAATGCCAATTTCATCAGCAAAACAACATGAAAACCTTAATCCCTTCTAATCTAACCCTTCAGTAAAGAACCCCTTGTTTGCCCAAATTGTAAGATGAGTGCATGAAAATTAATCAAGAGGACAAGTTTAGGGGAGTATAATTTGGAATGTGAAGAAGAATAAGAATTAGGGATGTGAAAGGATGAAAAATTGAGAAAATATGTGCTAAAAAGAGGTGCACAAATGAAAATTGAGAAGCTAAAAAGAATGATAGTTTCAATGGGTAATGAGTTTTGCCTTGTAGCCTTCCTCCCTTGAGTCATTAAGTTCTTAGGGGTGTTCTATACCTAGTACCCTAATACCAACTTGTATGGGAATTACTAACTCAAAGCTTGTTGAGGGTGGTAGAAAGCTTTAAAAGGCAAAACATTGCACCATTCCCAAAACTTGAACAAAATGAAAATAAAAGAGATTCTAAATTGAAGAAACTTAAAAGAAAATATAAGTGGAAAAGGAAAAGGCCATAGTGAACATATGCAAAAAGATGCACCCAACCAAGTTTGGGGGAGCTTTTAAAGGTTTTTTTGAGAAGAAATGAGAGACTGAGTAGTTTAAGGCAAAATACTGACTAGTATTTGCACTTTGGGTGAACTTGAGCCTAAAATGTTCAGTCAACTACCCAATGCCCAAGCCAGACATTACAAGCCTAAAAAGACCTATTTGATCCTTGGGGTGATGAATTGCCTAAATTAGTGGAGACTGATATGACTAACAAGCCTATGGGACCTAAGTCACTCTAAAGAGACTACCATTCTTTTATAAGAGATCTCATAAGGCTACCTAACCTGCAAATTTGTCATAAAGGGAAGACCAGCACACACTCACTTCAAAGGTCAAAAACTATATTTGTTTACAATCTATGAATTATCTGCTACTTTGAATGATCTAGATTTAAAATCTTCAGGATTCATAAATGGAAGATTGTTAAAGTGATATCTAGCTGACATTTATTGAATCCGGATTGGCGTATTGGTACGAAGGATGATTGAAAAGAAAAATGTCCGTAAAAATTAGTTTAAATTGTTTAAGGACAAACATTTTTTTTTTTTTGCTTGGGGACAAGCAAAACTTTAAGTTTGGGGGAGTTTGATGATTGTGAAACTCATCTATTTTTAAGCCCATTTTTCATGTATATTTTAGGCTTAAAAGTTCAATTTAATGCAAAATTATGGAGTCTTCACCCAAATTTGTGGTTTGCATGAATTTAGAGAAAAGAAGAAAAAATCAGCAAGAAAAGCAGCAAAAATGCTAAGGCAAGAAATTGCTGATTATCATGACAAATTTCACCTTTTTCGCGACAAAACTCAAGGCAAGCAACAAAGAAATATTTGCGACAATCGAAGCCACATCGCGATGAATATTAAAGGAGTCTTTAAGGAAGCGTGAAACTTTGCCGACACGAATTAAAGGCGAGAAAGCGACTTAATGAATGTCGCAACATTCCATCGTTTGTCGCGACATATTATGTGAAGAGGTTAATAAAAGTATGTCGCGACATCTTGCAACTTTGTCATGACAAAGAACAAGGCAAATGGTAGTAGAACATTGTCACGACAACGTAAATATGTCGCAACAAAAGATGAGCATAAATTTTGAAGAAACATTAGAATCATGTCACGATCTAGCAATTATTGTCACGACAAAACAAAGGGCAAAATGAAGAAGGAATGTCATGACAAAAAAGCAGGCAAGAGTTCATAAAAGTTGTGAAACCCTGGAAAAAAAAATCTAATTTTTCAGAAAATGGCAAAATAATAAAATTTCCAAAATGGATCAAGGAAGCCTGGAAAGTTCTTAAGACCTCGGATGATGAAATAAATTGTACCGTTGGACTCGCCTTGCGAAAGCTAGAGACTTGGAAAAGTTTCATCGGTCACGACACAACATGAATTTTCTGAATTTTGGGTGGTGGGTCAAATGACGAGGGCGAGATTTTCTCGAAAATCTCGGAAGTCAGGAAATGGCTTGGGCCAAGTTCAATTAAAATTAATTGAAATGAAAAGAAATAAATGGGTTTGGGATAGAAACGAACCCGGGACCGGAGTGGACACGTGGTGCCATGAGGGGCACATATCAAATTTAACAATTAAGTTAAGTTAGAAAGGAAAATAAAAGAAAAAAGGAAAGGAAAAGAAAAGGAAGGAAATGGAAGAGAGAGAGAGAGAAAGAGAGAGAGAGAGAGAGAGAGAGAGAGCATGGGAAAGAGAGAGAAAAGAGAGCTCTTCCTTAATGTTGATCCACGGAGTTAGTCATCGGAGTCGTCGGGCGAGAGCAAAATTTAATCTACTCGGCGAGCTACGTGTGGGTACCGAAATCACGGGATTTCACCGAAGATTCAAGCGAGTTTGGGAAATCAAAGGTTTCGGGTTTAGGAAGTGTCAATGGGACTTCCTAGATTTTCTTCTACACTCTAAGAGGTAGGGATTTTTCCTACTTTGGTTTATTTTCCATTCTAGGGGCTGTTTGGTTGAGTTTTAAAACCCTAAGGGGCTATTTGGCAAATTAATGGGTTATGGGAATAGTGCCCTGTTTTGACCCTATATGATGTCCAGTTTCCGAGGTTGATTTTTGATTCGAAAAATGAAGAATTTGGCCTAGTAACCTTCAATGAAATTGTATCCCTATTTAAGAACTTGATGTTAGGATTTTGAATCACCTAAATTGGACTTCTATAACTCAAGTTATGGTCCGTTTCTCGGGACTGCTCCAAGCTGCCTTGGTTTGGCCAAACCTACTGTCTAGGTTTTGGGACTGATTTTGGGCTGGGAAAAAGTGAGAATTTGGACTAAAATCCTTCAAATAACTTGTAGCTCTATTTCAGAACTTGATGTTAGGCTTTTGAATCACCCAAATTAGACTACTATAACTCAAGTTATGATCCGTTTTCTAGAATTTGCTAACTTAGAACATTTAATGATTTGTATCGGATTTTTACTTACAATTGTTGTATATCATTTCTTGAATTGAGTGATATACTTGGTTGAAATTGTGTAAAAGTCAAATTGTGTGTTCTAATGGTTTGGCTTGTGATGTGCTTGTACGAATAAGGCCATTACTTGGCTTATTGTAGGTTGGTTGTGGACATGTCTTGTCCTGGTGACTAGGAGTTGATGGATATCTCGTTACGTGGTTGTGACTTGTGATGCTAGCGTATGAGTGTATTGATATGTTGGCATGTATTGTATATTTATTTGGAATTTGTATGCTTGTTGATATAAATGTCAAATGATGCATGAATAATTATGTAGGTAGGCATGCACATATAGTACTTTCATTGTATATGTAGCATGGTGAATAGGCAATGGCATGATTGCATTGCATTATGCACTAGTACATCTCATGACATGGGTGTGAGTGCATGGAAAAGATCGACACTGTGTTTGGTGTTGATGGTGGGCTCGGTAACATGGGACGATGTCCAAAATGAGTCGCACGGTTTTAAGGTTATCGAAGACTATCCAGTGCTTTTGAAATAAAGCGGTTATCAGAGACTGTCCATAGCTTGTGAATAAAGCTGTTATCGAAGACTGTCCATAGCTTTAAAATAAAGCTGTTATTGGAGACTGTCCAAGGTCGGAGATTGTCCAGGATTTGGAGATTGTCCCAGGGTTGGAGACTATCCAGGGTCGGAGACTATCCACTGTTGGAGATTGTCCACGGTCGGAAGCGTCGAGGGCTTTGAATGAAACGGCTATCGGAGGTTGTCAAAGTTTGATTTATAAAAACAAAAGCCTTTGTTTGGATAAAGATCGTGGGTGAAACACGATGACAACTTTTCACATTTGGCATATGCATGTGTGAAGGAGTCGGTGAGGACTCGGGATATGGGATAGGGTGAGTCACATTCTCATCCATGACATGTAGACATTTGAGTAGGAATGTGCATGTTTTTACTTGAATGTGTGGTGCGCCATTGCATGTGCACTTAGGTGGGGAGTAGCCCTTGTAGGAGAATTTTTCTACTAGGCATTGCTTACCCCATCGTGGGACCCCCTTTTCAAGTCTGAGGTTTATAGGGACGGCGCTCCGTGGTAGTGATTGTGAAGAGGCAGACATGTGGCCTTGTGTCAAATACTTTTGTAAAAGTATTTTATGTAAAAAAGAATTGTAATTAAATTTTTTTTTGGACTATTGTATAAATAGTCGAGTAATAGTAATTATGCTAAGAGGGTCGTGATTGGACTCTTATAAAATTTGTAGTCTTGTTTCATTTTCATATTTTCGATTTAAATATGAATGAATGAGTCCGGTAAAAGGGCGTATTGAGGGAGTGTTGATAAACTATATTAGAATAAGCTAGTTTTAATATATGTTATGTATAAGAGTGTTGTAATAAACTCTTATGGATTATTGTGATATAATTGTATATTGGGGATATGGACAGATATACCCTGTGTGGTCATTACTACTTTTGTTGAGACTCTGGATGGGTTATGGTTATACTGTTACACAGGTTGTATGTTAGGCAGAGCTCATCGAACAAAGAAGACTTTCCTCGATTTTTTTTTAAAATATGGATCCTGATAAATGGGATATAACAGTGTGATATCGGGTCACCCGAAAGCCATAGAAGTCTGCTGGGTTGTGGGTTGTCAACGAACCGATTTGGGGCGTCCGCAAAGTTATCGTGGCGACGCATGTCGCGAATGAAACCTGCAGAATTAAGCGGGTACAAGGCAAGGAAAGAATTTCGCGACATTTGAAACTTTGTCACAACAATTATTAGGAGGAGTCGATTAGACTTTGTCGAGATAAATATTTGCGAATCCTTGAGAAGAGCGAATGGTTGTCACTCTGATCAACAAAGATGAATGCGAGCTACGATTAATCGCGATAATGCTGCAACAAGTCGAAGACATAGGGCTTAAGTATGTCATGACATTTTACAACTTTGTCGCGACATATACACTTGGAAAGCAACATCAACAATTGTTGTGACAAAGAAACGATAGAGCGACTGACAAGCTAGCTCGATATCGGGCAAAACTATATCCACGAAAATTAACTGTAGAGACTGCCGCAACCCATGAAATCAGCCTAGAATTCCAACCCAACATTTATGATCCTAATAAATAGAAAGAAATAGAGCACAAAAAAGATATATCGAATAGAGCAAGGGAGGAACGAAGAGAAGAGTAGTTGAAGCTTTGTACAAATTTTATTTTTTATTTATTTTTATTTTTAGTTTTTCATATTTTAGATTAGAGTAGTGTATATGAGCTACAATATTTAGCTGGATCTTTTGTATATCAAGCTTCATTTATGTTTGAACTTGAATGGAATCTAGAAATATTTCTGGAACCCATTTTATTCTGTTTTGATTACAGTTTCAATGAATTTGTTTGATCAACTAGTCATTGTCACTTGTGATTCAGTTATGAAAGGCTAAGCTTCCTCTAGGAAAGGATTGGTTATTTGATTATCATTTTGTAGTATTTTAACTAAAGTGATGGGTTGAATGTTAGATTGATCCAATTGGTGCTATTCTAATAAGAACTGTTCTAAGTATCAGTATAGTATACGAAATGAAATTTGTATATGTGCTCACGATTCTAGGAACCCTGCGAGTGACATAGAAGTGAGTTCACGAGGTAAAAGCGATAGCCTTAAGGGTATGCTAGAATGATATCTTTAGAATTAATATACTCTAAGTATCACTTTGATAAATCACATGTGATGTTCTAACATCTGACTTCAAGGTTCCCTTTTAGGTGACAACAAAAGTGTGTTCCCGAGAAATAAGGACCATATGGTGATTTATCAGTTTAATGCTTAGAGGTTTCATCTCAATTTGAGAGAATGTTTGTGCTCTTGTAATATGGGAGTGATTTTGACCAAATTGCAGAATGAGATACTAATTACTTTGAAGAAGGCTTGTGTTACCTTGTCTATGAAGGCAAACTAACTTCAGTCCTAAGAGTTGGTTGATGAGTACTGGTTTAGGAAAGGTAACCAAGCTCTTAAAGAGGATCAAAGTAGTTGTTTATACCCATTGACTTGGTGTAGGAATATGGTGTGTTAAATGGAGAAATGTATAGTGTCAGGAGGTATTCCAAGGCTATATTACTATTGCTCTTGGATAAGTCTATGATTCATACCCATGACTACTTTGATTTTGAACCATATGCAGATTGATAATCATAACACTGATCCCATTCCCAGTGTTATTAAATCTCAGTGAAACCTCTAATCTACTTAGATTTTAGTATTTTTTCCATTAAACAAAATTTGATAAAAATACTTTTATTTTAGTTATGTTTGATAATCCACTCATCTAGTTAGAGGTTCAAATAGTGATTATCTTGAGTAGTAGGGGTACTTTGTCTTTAAATTTTCTCATCAATCCCTGTGGGAATGATATCTAGACTTATAATCCACTTTATTACTTGTTGACCTATGCACTTGTAGTGATTTTGGATCAAATTGAATTTCAAATATATTTTTATAGCTAAACAATATAAAATAGTCTCAATACTACAACAAGTATTTGGCATTGTTGCTAGAGATTCTAAACAAGTTTCTAGTAGCAATGTTCCAACAATTTTAACACAATTTGGTCTATATACAATACAACTTAGTCAAACAAGTTTTTGGTATTGCTGTTGGGACTGAATATAGCTTTTGAGTAGCAGTGTCAGGAATTTGGTTTTCAGAATTGTGTATTGTATATATATATATACCTTATTCAATCAACAAGGTCATGACAAAAAAGACCATGATCTAGAGCAACAATAGTATCAACGACGAAGACGAGATGGTAGTAGGTATAGATAGGCGACGGTTGACCGTTATTATATGGTTCTAATAAGCATCCTAATGCCCTCATTGGTCATTATTTCCAATAGGTCAGTCATTGGGAGAAATGGAGCGGAATTGAGCAAATTCAGCAAGGATAGATGGCATGGATGCGTTTTAGACTCTAAGAGCTTTCCACAGAGTTTGAAATCACTCAATTACAAGTGCGGATAGTAAGAGTGCTTGCATGCCGAAAGATTGAAGAAGAGTTAGAATGCTACAAGAGGTGCCATGAGGAGATTGACTTGCACTAGGTGGAGAAGCCTGTTGTAGCGTGGGTGTCTCATGTTATGGTATGGATCAGCCTATATAGTTCTAGTGACTTCTCATTTGTGCCATGTTGTAGTGTGGCTATCGAGGCCCAATATTGCTAAAGCCCATTTCTTGTCCAAATTTGAACGTATAAATAGAAAACTTTTAGGGTTTTCAAGGGGGCTCTTGCACATTCTTGGGAGCTTTTGAGAGCAAAAAGGGAGAGACCTTATCTTGAAGATTTGGTGAAGAAGACAAGGGAGATGAAGAGGAGGGCTTCAAGATTTCCACATTTCCACCCAATTTTCTCTTCTCTTTTTATGCTTTCCTTCATTTTATTGAGTATAACTCTCTTTAGGATGTTTTAGACTTATTAATCTAGGGTTTGATGTAGTTAGACATGAACTCATGGAGTAAGGTTCAGATTTGTAAACTTTCATGTTGTATTTCATTTTATTGATTCTTTATTCAGTTATTCATTTTTGCTTGCTTTTGCTTGATCATCTTGAGCATGCTTTGTGACCTAAATTGAGACTAAGAAGTGATTTTTAGGTTAGACAATGAATAAGGCATCATATTTACATCACGTAATAGAGATATTTGTGAGATTTATGTGGCTTTGTAGATTTCAATCTCTTAATGCATCTCTAGTTAGATGGTTTGAAGTAGAGATACAATACAACCTTTTCTAGAGATTGATTACTAATACTTGAGAAAGATTAGCATGTGCCTAGGTGAAATTAGCCATTAATGTATGAATTGAACTTCTTAGGATCATTGATTGAGCATTTCCATGGGGGATTGCTTGATGAAGTCAAACCCTAGACCCTAATCTCATTGCCCTCTTTCATTCATTGTGTGTTTGATTGGTTAGCTTAGGATTCCATTAGTTAAGCTGGTTTTCTGATATGAATTTCATAATCGACCTAGATAAAGTTAGGTTAATTCAATTACAGTACTTAGCACATTGTAATCCTCGTGGGATGATGCTCATACTTCCACTATATCACTTGATATGATGTGTGCATTTGCGCATTTAGGCACGCACATTTCATATAGCACGCCGATAGCCTATCAACTACTAGGAAAGTGAATGCTATCTCTCCCTTTTCCCCAAAGGTGGGAAGTCATTCTCAGTATTGTTGTGCTAACAGCTATGTGCCCAATAACTTTATAAAGGTGCCAAAATAAAATCTCATAAAATTAAATTTACAAAGGTTCCAAATGGTGGAGTATAATAAAATACAATAACTTTGGCTCTCTTGAAAGTAGTTTTGAATGTTTGAAATATTTTCCCGAAGTTCAATAATTCCAATTTGTTTGCAATAAAAATTTAAATCAGAGATCCAAACACAAGGTCAGGTCACAGGCTGTTAAGATGCTTGGGCTTGGACAAAGGATGTAGTTTTGAAGAAGCTATCAAAAGCAGAAAGTGATTCATAACGTTGCAGAAGTATTATGTCATTTGACAGCAACTTTGATTTCCCAATAAACAAATAAAATCATAGCAATAATGGAATTCAAGAAACTGCTAACTTGGAGTTGATATTGGTTTAACATGTCATCCCGTCCATGCGCATGCATGTGACTTTCATACTGACATCAGAGGCATTGATTTCAGTCTCAGTGTTAGTTTTGGACTTCAAAGTTAAATTTTCATTTAATTGTCTGAAGGAGACTGCAACTATATTCACACAAACCTTTTTTTCTTCGGTTTTGTAAATTCTATTAGGGATTAGAGTTTTCTAAGCTTTTTTTGTAAATTCTATTAGGGATTAGAGTTTCCTAAGGCCCCGTTTAGTTCACGAAAATTTTTAACTCTATCCAAAATTTAGAATATGAAAATTTTGATATATTAATATTTAGTTTCGTTTTTAAGAAAATACGTTTAAATACTTGAATTTGGTTGAAAATAAAGAATAAGAAAATTCGTTTGTAAAACCATTTCTTGAAAATGAGTTAATGAAAACAATGAAAATGTGTTTAAATACGGGTTCGCATTCACGATCCCGTGTTTTCGTGAGCGATGAGAAAGAAAATCGAAGTGGAAGGCGAAAGGGAAGAAAAGAATAAAATAGCCACAATCCCAGTGTTTTCGTTTTATCCCCGATCGATAAATCCCGTGTTTCGGTTTAGCTGAAAACAGAAAGCAGCCTTGAACGGTTTAAGTTCGTATATAAAATATTGAAAATAGTGAATTCGTTCTTTGTTTTGAAATTTGTTTTTGTCCCCGAATGCAAATGGCTAAACGTCATTTCGCGTTTCGAAAAGTTTGAATAAAACGAAAGTTTTCTACTGCTTGGTGTATTTAACAAGATTTTCGCATAGTAGGTATTTTCTCTAAATGTACGCTCTATTATACCTACAGGACATCACGAAATTTTCATCTAACAAAGCCTTATGCATCAAGGTTCAGTGACCTTCCATTTGGCCAGAATCCTTTTCTAAAATTTAATCCTCAATGTAGAAAAGTTACATCATATGTAATCTCAGACCGATGAGAGGTGTCCTGTTCGTCCACCCTCAAATTTGTAAAGATACATCATAAATAGCATGGAGGTTTTTACAGTAGTTTTCTCGTAATAGTATCATAATATGAATGTCCAAGCAGTGTCTCAAATATGACAAATTCACATTGAATTAATAAGCTACTTCAGAATATTTACATCGACATACTCAAGATTCAGTTAAGTGGTAGTCACTAACTTAGAATATTAATCACTGCTTGGTAGGAGAGAGAGGTCCCAAAGTCCCCAAAATCATTGATGCTGTCCTGTGTAATCATGCTGAAAAAGCTGAGAGGTATGCCCAGTCTCTGTTTTTTCTGAAGCACGCTATCTCCAAATTTGCACTAAGAAAGCAAGCTAGTATGCGGCAAAAGGCCACTGTTTTTTAAATGGTTTGTGATCTCACCAAGCAACTTGTAAATCTCCTTAGTATTTGGGTGTGATTTATCTCCTTTCTGGAATTCATGAATCACACCATCAAGTTCAATTGAACTACACCCAGGAGTCTTCATCAAATTTCTTTCTTTCATTGCCTTTCTCAACTTCAATGCATCCCTCCATCTGTTTGCAGAGGAATATATGTTTGACATCAATACATAAGCACCATCTTTTCTTGGTTCAATTTTCTCAATTTTTTTCATTACTCTTTCCCCAATCTCAACTTTTCCATGGATCTTACAAGCTCCAAGTAGTGCCCCCAAAACAAAAGCATCTGGTTCAATTGGCATTTTTCTGATAAATTCCTCTGCCTCATTTATTAATCCAGCACGGCCCAAAAGGTCAACCATGCAACCATAGTGCTCTAATTGAGGTCTTAGATTGTAGATAATTGACATGTTCTCAAAATACTTTCGGCCTTCCTCCACAAGTCCTACATGACTACATGCAGTGAGGACACCAACAAATGTCACCTCATCTGGCTGTGCCCGACTAGGCATCTCTGAAGAGCTCCAATGCTTTCCCACCTTGCCCATGCATGGCCCGAACTGTGGCAGTGCTGAATAACATCTTTATGGTTCATGCCTTGAAATACCCAATAGGCTTGATCTACGCTTCCACACTTGGCGTACATATCCACTAAAGCATTCCCGATAAACCCATCTGCTTTGATCTGATATCTATCTATATAAGCATGAACCCACTTCCCCAGCTCAAGTACTCCAAGATTGGCACAAGAGTTGAGAACAGCAACTAAAGTGACATCATCTGGCTTGACACCGAGCCTTTGCATTTTCGAAACATGGACAAGAGTTCCTTAAAGCTCCCTTCTGAGCTAGCCCTGATATCATAGAATTCCAAGAAACCACATTTTTTACAGGCATCTCTTGAAATACCTTACGAGCAAAATTAGCAGCCCCACACTTCAAGTACATATCAACCAAAGCATTCCCAACAAAGACATCCAAATTCACATTACTGTTACTTATAATATACCTGTGTAACTTCCTCCCCAATCTCAAACCACCCAATCTAGCGCAAGCAGAAAGCACAATCACCAGAGTCATTCCATCTGCCTGTAAATTCTCCCAATACATCTCAGAACAGCCAATCCCTTCCCTTGCGAAACCCGTCTTTACATACCCCTGAATCATCGTTGTCCAGGAAACCAAGTCTCGCTGAGGACTTAAATCGAACACCTTCCGGGCACTCCGAATAACATAACAAACCGCATACATCCTCATCAATGTGTTACTCACATACACATCTGAAGCCAAACCCATCTTAATTGCCTGCCCGTGAACCTCCTCACCCTCTCGCACCGCCCCAGACTCCGCACACGCTTTGAGAACAAAAGGGATGGTATAATTATCAGGAACAATTCCTTTACTAAGCATTTCTTTGTACACTACCAAGCCTTCAATTGAGCCATTATTGGAAATAGACAAACCCCTGATAATGGCATTGTAAAGAGGAAGATTTGGGGTGCGCAGTTGCGCCAACAGTGAAAGTGCGTATCTGGGGTCAATAAGAAAAGACTGAGTGCATAAAGCACAGAGTTTGGTGGAAAAGGGGAGTTGGGTTTCGGGAAAAGGCATTGTTTTAATGATCGAAGCATGGATTTGCTTGAGCTCTTGAATGGATTTGCAGGTTTTAAGTGTAGAAAGAAATGATAATTTTTGTGAGTCGAAGTCATGTGGGAGTGTAGAAGCGAGAGAAGATGACGCACAAGATATGGCCATTGGAAAAAAGATGGGTGGCTTAGTTCTTTGGTACCTTAGTGAACGTATGTTTGGCAAGTACAAATGCGGTATATCACCATCATAGCGCAAATGTGCAAAAATACCACTAGGGTTTTTACAAAAGTACAACTAACTCTCTTTGCCTTTTTAGGCCAAATCGACATTACGTTTTTGAACCATAACACCAGGTCCCTATCATGATTTGTTTACGTCGGTAATGGGCGACATTGCGTCCGATGGGGCCCGTATTATACTCGCCGGCGTGTTACCAATGGGGCCAATCGTAGTAAGTCGTGCGTGGTATTCGAGATAATAGAGTAAAAATAAAGTATTATTCCCATGAGGATTGATTATTAACTACGGATTCTAGTTTAGCTTCTACTATTTTTGAATGGATGAAAATTTGTCAAAGACTCAAAATAAGGTAGCTAGCATGCAAAAATCTTAACTTAATTTCTCAAGTCTTAAAACTGAAGCGTAGATTTAAGCGATTAATGTATGTTGTCTAGCGTCGATTAATGTTCATTTCTGTTGTCGTTGATGGCGATTTATTTAATTAAGTATTGAATTTCTCTCGATAACTCACAATCTACCTTCAGGATCAGGATTTGCATCTCTACTCGACCCTGAGTTTCGTCGCGTAAACCTTAAAGCGCACGTCTGCGCTGTCTAGATTTTTATATCTACCTTCTGCGTGATAATTAGATGGTAATTCATTTAGGCCATGTTTGATGCAGCGAGGTCGCGGGATTAATTTTGTACTCGGATTTGGGACTAATGCGGTGGTGTTAGGATTGAGACAGGTATCTTGTCACTTTGTGTTTGAGGAATTACCGGTCTGACAATTAATGAACTTATCCTGCGTTTGAGTGCGTCTGGGACTAGGTGGTGTTTGTTTTTACTTAATCTTGAATAGAATTTTTGAGCTTATCTTGAATAGTACTTAATAAGCGTTAAGTATTAAGTTGTTTGTTTTTAACGTTAGGTAATGAGTAGGGATACGCGGCCAGGACGGATTATTTTTAAGGTTCCCCGTCCAGCCTCATTCTTAATTGCATGGGTTTAATTTAATTTTAATCGAGTTTTTAATAAGTTTGGGTTTATTTTCTCAAATCCGATACGGGTTCAAGTATTGTTACTTTCTGTAAAACCTGAGAAAATTAGAAATTTTCAAAATTGGCAAAATGTTAATAAAAATAATAAATTATAATAAGGGTTCGAGAAGCTCAGAAAAGTCTCTAGATCTCGGATAGCCTTAGCTTATTGTAGATTAAATTAGATGCAGCGAGGAAATCTAGTGACCCAAAAAAGTTTCGTCGAATTATGAGACAAGCGGAAATTTTTAGATTTTAAGGTGATAAGTTCTTGGTATTTCCAGGCGAGATTTTTACGAAAATCTCGAAAGTTAGGAAATGGTTTTGATAAGTTCATTTAAAATAAAGTGAAGCGAAAAGAAATAAATTGTTTCGAGTGAAAGCGGACGAATGAGCAATGAATCGTGTATCAAAATAATAATAATAATAAGCGTATCGATTATATTTTAAAAATAATTTTTATTATTTTATTTTTATACTTGCAATATAAATAATAATTATTATTATAATGTTTTTTAAATAAATAATTTATAAAAAATTCATAATATTTTATTTGTATGAAAAATATTAATTTTAATATAATAAAAATAAAAAAGCAAATATAAAAATATTAAAAATAAAAAATAAAAACAAAAATAAAATGTAAACGGGATGAGTTTGGGAATTTTCCCATCTCCGCCCCGCCCTATTTAATTTTTTAAATGAGACAAGTTTAGAAATTGAAAAAAATAAACGAGTTTTTGATAATATATTAGTTAATAAATTTGTTGTTTTAAATTTTTTAGTTACATTAATTATTTTTTGTAAAAAAACTGAATATTTTGTCCCGAGTTTAATTAGAAGCGAGACCCGGCAATTTGGGGTTAAAGCGAAACCAAAGAAATAACTCACCTTCACTAATTTATCACACTAGTTTAGTCGATCCGACATCTGGCGGCTGCTTGACGGCACAATTTTGTCAAAATTAGTCACAATCACTCGGTCAACACGAGCACGACCTTATGGTTTAATTTAATCCTCCCTTCTCATATCTCGAATCGAACAACAAATCATGCAAGTACTGACAAATTATTCACAAGCATTAAGAACAAAATGAACTGCTGAACACATATACGAAAATAAAGCATAAATCAATTGAAATTAAGAAGGATTCATACAATGATCTTGATTACATCTAAGCCCTAAGAAACTATCTAAAACATAATTGACAAGGGAATTACAACCATAAAAATAGAAAAATAGAAAAATAAATAGAGGAGAATACCTGATTAGATACAAGAAAAGCCCTTTCTCTTCCTTCCATCTTCTTCATCTATCTTCCCAGAGCCTTGTCCTAGGGTAAACAGGAACGTGGCTAAGAGTCCTCTTGTTTTCTATTTCATGATCTTAGAATAAGAACATAATGGGTTGAGCACGTTGGTTGCGAGGAACCGCTGCTGACGTTGTGGCCTTAAAGTCGTGACGTGAGGCTGCATTTTGCCAAATCTTGATCTTCTACTCTTGCTGGCTCCTTAAGCACCATGGCACCCTTTACGGTCGACTGATTGGCGTCGAATGTCCGGTTCCGGGATGCTCATTTAATTCTTTTTGTTTATTTTTCATTTGTTTGCTTTTTTTTTTTTTTTTGTAAAAGTGTTGTGACCCGAATCCTCGGCCTGACCTGAAGGGTAGATTCGAACCAAAGCTCGGTTTACTCCGACCGTTTTCATTTATCTTATCAAAACATTTTATTTATGTCATTTCGTTTTAGGGTTTTCAATTACGCAAAAAATTTTCAAATAGTAGGCCCATAAACATTTACTCTTATACAATTCGTTTACAAAATGGCGTATCTTGCCTTTACAAATGATACCTGAAAACAATAGTTCGAGTTTAACTCTTTTGTTCACAAAATATCCACATGTTCAAAAAGAAATGTCACGCATATGTGGGGTATACTTATCTGTAGGAAACTTTCATGACTGTGGCTTCTTGATCTTACCTTCTTTCTTGTTGCGAAACTGCGCATAGATAAAAAGCGACGCTAGCATTTTCATGCTTAGTGGTTCTATACAGTTCTATTCCAATTTTCAGTTTAACACTGCATGCATTTATCATAAAACCATGCCTTTTATATCAAACTATACTCATGCTTATTCATTTCAAATGCTTTCACTTCTGACTCATTGATCATATCAAGTATGCATTTTCACATGCTTTGATTTACTTAACTTCCAGATCATGAGATTGAAACATATACTCCCAGATGTATTTAGTTTACAAATCCCATTTACACTCCATCAAGTTTGTTATTCACTTTGTCTATACAATTCACATTCATAGCCAATTCCGTTTGGTGAATCATCCTTTTTATCCTTCGAGTAATGTGCCCATTTACCGCAATTTCGGTCTCATCGCCACGGATGCAGGTGAATGCACCAGCCATGTGATCATTTAAAAATGCTATATGCCATCACGACCCGGATGCGGGTGGAATTGCATCCGCCAAGTGGACATTTTCAATGCCATACACCATCATGATGGATGCCCGGTGGTGCATCATGAAGTGGGACATTGGACAGAAGTTAGGTTGCCTTCGCAGCCGGATCGATTGGTGAATCTGCCATGTTGGTTGTTAAATTATGTCGATCCAATTCAAGATGTCAAGAATTGACCAATTCGTTTGCAACTCAATTAATCACTCACATGCAATTAATTGTCAGACATTTCGAATATCACATTTTCAAATTCATATGCACTTTCACAATATCATTTCAAATATATACTCATTCCATATAATCATTTCAGGTTTATTTGGTATACTACCAAAACACTTGAAATAAGAATAGAGGTCAGTGAACAAACCGAAGTTGATGACTCTCGTTTCCTTCCCTTCGATCTAGGTCTAGTTTAGAGTGATCCTCATGCCTAATCAATAACAATTACACGCCACTCTTAGTGGATAAACAATTATTATACATTTTTATTGATGTTAATTTATATTAGTTAACGGTTTTGGGTTAAGACACAAAGTGCACTTGAGCGAACTCCTTCGTCGGCGAATGCGTATCGTTTTTCATTTAGTTTTATCCTTATTTTGAACCCCCATTAATAATTTATTAGGGTCGTAATCTATCGGCGATCACGAATACGAGGTGTTCGGGAAGCAAGGAAATCACGAAAATGGCTCGTGTGAGCGGTAGCTATGGCGTGGCATACTACTCTCTCACCGGCGTAAGGTCTTCGCGTGGCGTGCTTCTGCTACATCGTGGGCGTGCTGAGGGTGCCATTTTGGCCCCCTTGGCCTCGCCACGGCAAGGCATCCCAAGGTACATGGCGTGGGGCTATGTGACGATGGGTTCACTTCTATTGCGGCAGTAGGGCGAATTTTCTTTCAGTTTTCCTCCTTTTACTGATTTCCTCCAAAAATCACTCAAAATCTCAAAACAAAACCTAAGAATCACTCCCAATAACATCCTTAAGTCATTATAAACCAACCATGAGCAAAACCCATGGATGGATTAGGATTTTTCTAATCCAAACATCAAATACAACTTTCTAGGGTTTAGGTTCTTACCTTAAATCCTTTTGAATCTTTTCCACCCAAGATGCTTGATCACTTAGAAACAAGAAATGGGAAGAAATCACCAACAATCTTGATCTTCTCACCTTGCCCTAGATTTTCTCTCTCTTGTCTCAGCGTTTTTTGCTCCCATGAGCATTCTAAGACGAATGTGGTGCAATATCCTTACCCTTCGAGGCCATGTTTGGCACATCAAAAACCCATTTTGGTTAAGTTGCCTCAATTTACCTTATAGCACATATATCACTTCTATTTGCGCCAAACACCATAAATATTTTACCGATTGATGGCAGGTCGCCGTTTCTAATTTCCAAATTTGCCCTTTTTAAACGGAGTTTATTGGTTGAGGTCAATTCTCATTTAACATATAACAGTTAATCATATGCTCATAATTCGTTACTGCTTTCACCATTTAACATTTATCGTTCGTGGAAAAACTGAAGTTTGACAATTAATGCGAGATATTTTATAGGTATTATCAGAAATTATTAGGTATTATTTCGACGATGCATAATATAGCGTCGCGTCTTTGCCTCAGATTGTTGCTGACTGCAATTGTGACGAAAGTGCATTAGAACACTTATTGAGATAGTAAAACCAAGCATAAAACTAACCTAAATATGAGGATAAAATGAGTATGTTAGAGAAGTTCTCTAAAGGCAATTTCCTTTAGCACTTATTCTACGTCTTTTGTCACTATTAAAGGCATCTTCATTAATTTGATACTCATACATTGAATTGATTTAGGTCTTCAATAGTTAATGAAGAGTCCATGATGCGTAACATGGCGTGAAGGAAATCGTGATGAGGTAATGATAATAAGATTCCTATCACATCTGGTATGCTGGCCTCCTAGTGTATCATGGTCATATGATCAACGAGACTGAACATTGTTGATCCGGATAGACTAGCACATGTCATACTCCTTGATTGGATCAAGCAATGGATCTTATAAACTGTGATCATGAGTTGATTAGAGTTGACATGTGGATGCTTGCAAAGAGTAGCCAAGTACATTGGAGACCTGCTATGAGACAATCATGTGGATTATATATTTACATGTAGATGATAGTGTCATCATTGGAATCTTTGCAAATATCCTTAGACGTCTTTCAGATATGCTGAATGCGACCACATGCTGACTTGATCCATGTTGTCTCTTTGAGGTCGCTCTTTGGAGTGATTAGGTATAGTTTGAGGTATTTGAAGAGCGGTGGTAGCCAATAAAGGATTTACCACTCTGATAGAGGAGGTGTACCCATGGCCTCTTGTTGAGATCATTACTCTGGAATCTCTGGCCATAGTGGAAATGTCATGAAGAAGTCTTGATGACATGGTGATGAGAGTAATGAGTCTTCAAGACAAAGACTTTTATCACTTGGGCTAGATGTGACATAGTCAATCTAGCGGGAGCTACACTTAGTCCATGCTTTGAACCAAGTACAATACAGTTGGTGAAAGGGACGATTGTGCGATGATTGTCTATGGAAGGGTTAGCAATTAAACATCTAACTCTTCGGTCAATTGGGGGTCATGATGTGTTGCTAGACGCCCCTCATGACCTTAATTGCCAGTTGAATCAGTGGCCAGCCATCTTGATAGCACAATGGATCACACACTTAGAAGACGAAGACTTGATATAAAACGAACTTTGATATGATCCAATTACAAGGGACTTAATTTTGGGGATTAGATGGCTCTAGGATTAGTAGAATCCTGGAACTAAAAGGACTCATTTAGAGAATAGGATAAGCTTAAGCTTCCTCATGGACTTAAAGCCCATGAGGGAGCATACTACCATGCATGGAGATACATATAGCATATTCCTTCTAAAGTGAGGCCCTTTTGGTCATTTTGAAGGACTAGGTTTCTCCTATAAATATGATGTTATGGGAGAAACCCAACCCTAAGTATAAGATAGGATACCCTAATCTCCAAACCTAAAGATGTTCTTGTGAGTTTTTCTCTTGTTCTTGAGAAGAAAAACCAAGAAGAAGAGAGATTTGTGAGCATCTGATCACCTCTTCTATCTTTAGCCTCATTGAGACTAACCTTGGCTAGCAAAGAGCTTGCTCTTAGCTTTATTTCTTTAGGGTTTTGGGTCTTGTCTTTGGCGTGACTGGACCGTTAGAGATGAACCTAAGACTTTGTTCATTTATGGTCAAGCTGCAAACATCTTCTAGAGAAAATCTTCAAAGGTATAAGATCTTGTTATAGTTTTCCACTTATTGCCGCAGTCGTCTGAAGTAATACAATGGACGAAGTCTAGATATCGATCCTTAGGGAAGATGTGGTTTGGTGAGGAATAAGTACCCTACTCTTTGGAGTCGTTCACTATTTGAGAGAGTCGATGACTTGGGGAGGATGTTTTCTTAAGAATATAATAAAGCAAAACAAAACAAGGTGTGATCAATATCCACTCACAAGGAATGGGATAATATCAGAGATATAACTCAAGGAAAGATACCTGAGTTGATTTTCTCCATTGATGCATTTATGGTTTATATTCATTGGCGTTGATTGGTGATCATGCCCTTGTGCATGTCTAAGAGATCAAACAGCAAGGGTTTACACCAGCCGTGTCACCCTCGATTTCTCTGCTTAACTCCCACTATTCTCCTTCGGTCTATCTAGGTCATTAGGTATGGTACTTTTACATAAAGCTGGTTCTTTCTTAGGAATCCCATTGGTCACCTCTCGGTCCATACATTAGGGGCTTGTTACCAAACTCTATGGATGATCGCCCCTCCTCAGGTCCATATTATCATCACATAATGTTGAGATGGTGTTACTGGTTACTACCTAAAAAAATCTATTTCTTACTCTTAACACTCCAATTATTAAGCACTTTTTGTGTAGTAATAAGCCTAATTAACCTAGTTGGCATGTTAAGGACCTAGCAAAGCTACTAATCAAATTTTATGGCAAGTTTTGTTTTTTAAGGCTATACATCTTGAGTGAGATTAAAGCTTAGCGAAGAAATAGAGTAGAATAAGGCAAAAGCAGAACCAGAAAAGAAGATGCAGTAGCAACCTTGCAGAAATTCGCAAGGATTGCGATATTTTTGCAACCCTGTGAAAGTTTTTCAAGTGTTGAGAAATTTTAGCAACCCTTTGCCACATTTGACTTTTTTTTTATATTTCTTTTTGTTTTCTTCCCAATTTCTCCCCATGTAATAGTGTTCATTTCATACAATTTGGTAATTTGTATTGATTTGGTGGTATATAATACCCCAAAGAAGACTTTGTAGAAAACTTTTGATTATTTTGAAGTTTTGGGGGAAGCTTGCCGAACAAGCTCCCGTTTTCTCTTATTTTCTTTCTCTCTTTCTCATTGGCCAAACATCCTCTGAAGATGATTTCTCAAAGGATGAGTAGCTAAAACTCCTTCCTCCTTGAAGTAGAAGGCCACTGGATAAAGGATCCTAAGGCAAACTAAGGGTTTCCATGTTTTTCATGCATGTATTCACTGTCATTAATGTTTCTTTCCTTCAACTTTGGTTTGATCTCTTAAGTCACCTTGAATAGTTAATATTTGAGTAGCTTCCGAAGGGCTCATTGGATGCCCAATGCTAGATAAATGATATTTACATTAGTTATCCCTTATGAGCCATTAGAGGTGATGGGAGACATGTGTCTTTCTTGGCGAGGCCATTAATGGCAGTGAATGCCATTTTCAAAGATATGTAACGAGGGTCAGTTTTTATAGCTAAATGAAGATCCGGTTTGGGAGATAACTATATGTTATCCTCCCCAATGTGAGGTAAAGACCCGGAAACCCCCTCATTTGCCTAAAGAAACTAAGCTTAGTGTCCTGATACTTCAAGGGACCTCTTCCCACATTCTAATCTATTTTATTTTTAGTTTTGACCATTAAAACCAACCCCTTTTATCACAACCCCAATATCCAAAGAGAAACCACTAGCATAATCCTCACAATGATCACTTTCCCTGTGGGCGATCTAGAACCACTATGCTATAGTAGCTATGCTACGTTAATATGAGGTATTAGGTTATAAATTTTGTTGATTAATACCCTACTGGGGCACGAATCAACTACCCCTAATGAATTCCATCTAGTACTAGGCATTCCTAATTCCCTAGACTTCTTTGATTAGGTTAATTAGTATTTCAATTAACTAATTCATACCTTAAGAGACCCGGGACCAGATTTTAGGGCATAATCCAAACGTCACCAAGGATGGCCTAGTATAGGGATAGAAGACCCAACTCTCAATATGGATTAACTAGTTAAAACCATAATAATCCTAAGATCTACACCAACTAACATCCACACAAGCATGAATTCACAAAATTATCATAAAATATATATAAACCAAATATCAACTTCCATAATCAACCATAGAGGGAAGTATAGCTACTCATTGCAACTAAGTAATCCAATAACATCATATTTAAGAGAAACATAATACTGAAAGATTGACAAATAGAGTAGAGTTTGTACAAAACAAATTAGATATGAAACTAATATAAACTCACCTGGCTATAAAAACTCCTCTAATGAGCTAAATCTTCAATATCAGCTCCCAATCCCAAGTAGAAATGAACCAATCTCAAACCCTAAAAATATTGGTTAAAGAACAAGTGAGAGAGGAAACCTAAGGGGTGTTCTCCTCAAAAATGGAATTTAAGCAAGTCACAAGAACCTACTTAATTTATATGTGGAAAATGGGCCAATGATGGGCTTAAAAATTGAGGTTTCTTTGCCCCGAAGCCATCGCCCGGAGGGCCGCTGCGGTGAAGGCTTGTTCACCGTTGCAAACCCGAGGGTTGTCTTCTTTTGCTTCCTTCCTTCGCTGCGGCAAACTCAAGGCTTCATCTTTGCTTGCTAGGGCTTCGCTGCGGTAAAGCCTTTCCTTCGTAGTGGCGAACTACTTTGCTGCAACGAAGCGTACTTGATTTCTGCCATCACTTTGCTTGATTTTCCTTCTAATCCTACAAAATATAAGAAAATGGGGGATTAGAGCTTTCTTATAATATATTGGTGCGAATCTACTATTTATGTTGCATAAAATACATGGAAATCATACTATAAATGCTATAATTCACTATCAAACACCCCAAACTTAACATTTTTCTTATCCTTCAGCCAAGAAACAACTAATTTTCCTTATTCAAAACTAACAAACATGCTGAACATGAAATTGAGATAATACATGATAAGTTGCCTCAAGGATCTAACCTTCATACAACACAAAGAAAACTTTGAGATAGCCTTTTTCACGAATAATAGATTGACCTTAAGTTGAACAATCTAAACCAAAGTTCTCTAGTGTGTGTGTGTGTGTAAAAATCTGCCTTCTTCTGTAATTGAGTTCAGAGATGACCATGAGTGGAATGGAATCTCTCAATCCCACATGGTTGGTGTGTAGACTCCATATGCTTGTTTGGGCACATCACACTCTGCTCATGTGGAGCTATACCTGACTCTTAGGATCAATTAGGTCTTTATATAGCTTGTAGTGTATGGCTTAGGTAAGGGTAGTTAAATAGATCATTTAGGCTTTAGTTTACCCCAAATGTACACTTATTTTTTCTCCACTAATTGTTCATCCTTTAGCATACTACCTTCTTTTTAATTGGCCTCCTAAGCTTCCCCCCAAACTTGCATGATTTTCACCATTTTCACAAGAACACCAAGAGCTTTATTTTTTTCATATTACAAGGCACAGAGTAGTGCAATGTTCAACCTCATTAAGCTTTCTACCTACCCCATGTAGTGAGCTTTATGTTAGTAACTCCTAGAACAGTTGGCCTTAGGGTACTAGGTGTAGAACACCCCTAAGAACTTACTTACTCAAGGTAGGAAGGCTACAAGGCCAAACTTACTCCTCCTTGCTTTATTCTTTATTTTTATTTCTTTTTCTCTTTTTCTACCTTTTTCCACCCTAAAACCTCCTTTGTTCACAATTAAATCACACCCTCTTCAACCAACTTCCCAATTCACACTACATATATTCACAAGATATTGGCATTGAAATCAACATGTCAGGGTAAACAAGGGCTTTGACTGAAAAGTAGTCAACAAAAAGGGACAAGAGGCTCATTCTCGGTTTTTCTTGAAATAAAATGGTTAGTATGGCTCAAATTGGGTGACTATGGATATATGCATAACAAGGTTAGCTAGAAAGGCTGAATCGGTCCAAGGATGTTCTAAATTATTTCCTAGATGTCGTGTTGTCTAGGATTTTGCCTCAAGTGATAATTAAACAAGTTCTAGAGTCTTTAGAGATCAATTAGAATGATATTCACCTAATTCTTCTCTAAATGAAGATAAATTGACGATCAAAGGTACATGACTTGTGCATAAGAATGATAAGAACTTTAGCCTAAATAGTTAACTATAAGGTCAAACCATTAGGCTTTATGTTCAAATATCTCTTATTTTCTTCATGTAAAAGAAAGTTCAATCATTATTCATCATAGGACTCACAATTATCCCAAAACAAGCTCATCCTATAACAACAACACACTAAAAATGAAAAATTAACCTAAAAACAGAAAACATATACAAGCAACTAAAACACATAATCAACTAAAAGAAAACACTAAAAATAGGATAATTGAAGCTACTGGAATTTTTTTTTTAAACAAACGGACACTCCCCAACACCCCCAAACTTAAAATATGCATTGTCCTCAATGTATTAAATATGAAGGTTAAGAATAGAGGACTCCTCTAGATGATCAATTGTTATCATTGGGCTCGTGTGTGGTGGGTCTTGATAAAATTCCCTCAATAAGAATCAACTTCAATGTCCTGAAAAGCAAAACCAAATAAACACTCAAAATAAAATCAACATGAAACCGCATTACTAAAAATAACTAAACAAAACAATTAAGTACTAAATGGATAAAAATCCTTATTTTTGCTTGGGGTGCCTCCTAAGAGCTTTTCCATTTTTAGAGTCCATCTAGACTCATTGGGGAAGTCCGAGATCTTTGCTTTGGCCCTTTATCCATTGTGGCCAATACTCCCTCTTATCCTCATCGCTCATGAGGATGACTTCCTCCACCTTCGGAATAGGCGATAAAAGCTCAAATGCTAACTCTTTGGTGAGGAAAGAGTTGGCTTCAAATTTATATCCTTCAAGAGTTTCCTCTTTAAGGATCTTAGGTGCTTGCTCCTCAAAATGTGAGCTCTCTATCTGCATGCATGTCATATTTTCTTCATCCATAAGTTGTATGCTTTGGTGGAGGTTGAACTTCACTTTTTCCTTACCAAAAAGTAAGGTTATCTCCCCATGTTCTACATCAATCCATGCTTTACTTGTGGCATTGGAAGGTGTTCCTATAGATGACACTTGTTGGTCCTCTTCCATGCCCAAAGTCACAAAGTCTATGGGGAAATTGAACTTGTCAATCCCAACCAAAACATTTTTCAATTATGGTCCATGGATGGTGCTCTTCAACTTTCCTCTTTTCCATTAACAACTCTTCCTCATTAGAATGTTTATTCTTTTTGTCCTCAACCAATGTCGGTTCTTGGATTTCCTCCTTAAAACTCAAAGGCACAAAGTTACATTATCTTATGTCCTCATCCTTTATGTCACTTTAGAGTGTCCTAAAATATTGCTCCTCTAATGCTTGGGCTAGTTGCCCAAATGAATTTGCTTCCCATGTGGCTTTGTCATTCTTTACCTCATTCCATAAGGCATAACACATTTCTTCATCAGAAGGTTGATGGATTTGTTCTTGATAATTGTAGCTTGAGCCTTCTTGACTTTGAAAATTTTGACTTCTATAAAGATGTCTCATTTGTCCTCTAACAGAGACTGATAGTGTAGCTCGTAAGCATTGATGGTGTTGAAAGTAATGGCCTCCATTGTAGTTGAAATAATTAGGTCCTCTTTTGAGTTTGTTGGTCAATGAGGTTTGTGAGAAGCTTTATCAATCTTTTCTCAAGTGTGGATAGCTCTCATCTATTGATGAATTTGTTCATTTTATCACGACACCTATAAGAAAAAGTACAAAAGAAAAAAAAATGAAGTATAGAAAATACAAATAAGATCTGAAAATCTCCAAAAAGAAAATTTATGTTCAAATTAGTAGACTTCTCTTTTGCTAAATTATCAATCCAAACCAAACCGTACCTTTCTCAGCAACGGTGCTAAAATCTTGTAAGTGATTTTCCGCAAGCTTATGGGTCATCTGATAAATACAATGATTCCCAGTCCGGATACTCGATCCAGCGAGAAGGTGTGGTTTTGAAGTGAAATTGACACTGACTAATAGAGTCAATTCACCTATACGAGAGGCTTCGATAGCTTAGGAGAATGTTTTCTAATCTAAAATAACAACATAATAAAGCAAAACAAAACATGGTGTCAACAATATCCACTCACAAGGAATGGGATAATATTAGAGATATGACTCAAGGAAAGATACCAGGGTTGATTTTTTCCATTGATGCATTTATGGTTTATATTCATTAAGCGTTGATTGAGTGAATGTACACGTGTGCATGTCCAATGAATTCGACATGAAGGGTTACACTTTCATGTCTCCCCTCAATTTCTCACACTAACTCCTTATTCTCTTTTCCGTCCATCTAGATAATTAAGTATGGTACGTTTAGAAGGTAGTGCTTTCCTTTGGAATCCTATTAGTCACCTCTTAGTCCATACAATAGGACTACTTGAACTAGGCTCGAGACGATCACCCCTCGGTCCATACGATCCTCACATAATGCTGAGATGGTGCTACTCCTAATGAAATCCATCTAGTACTAGGCATTCCTAATTCTCTATACTTCTTTGATTAGGTTAATTAGTATTTCACTTAACTAATTCACAAAATTATCATAAAATATATATAAACCAAACATCAACTTCCATAATCAGCCCTAAAGAGAAGTTCAGCTACTCATTGCAACCTAGTAATCCAACAACATCATATTTAAGATAAACATAATACTGGAAGATTGAAAAATAGAGTTGAGTTTAGAGATACAAAACAAATTAGATTTGGAAACCTTTCAAGTACCCATATTTATAAGAGCCTCTGTGAGGCTAAATCTTTAATATCAGCTCCCAATCCTAATTAGAAATGAACAAAATCTCAAACCCTAAAAATGGTGGTTCAAGAACAAGCAAGAGGAGAAACCCTAAAGGGGGTGTTCTCCCTCAAAATCTAAACCCTAAACAAGTTTAAAGAACTACTATTTATATGCATTGGAAAATGGGCTAGTTATGGGCTCAAAAATTGAGGTTTTCCGATCTAGCTCGCTAGCCTTCGTTGCTGCCAAGGCTTCTTTGCCATTGTGAACCCAAGGGTTGTCTTTTGTTGCTTCCTTCCTTCTCCTCAGTGAAGGATAGCTTCGCTACAGTGAAGGGTATCTTCATTGCGGCGAAGGGTATCTTCGATGCAGCGAACACGAGGCTTTATATTTGCTTGCTTGGGCTTTGCTATAGACCTTATTTCCGGTGGGAAGCATTTGTTCGCGGAAAGCGTGGTGACAACCGTTGGTCAGCGGCTTCCTGTTTGCCGGTTGCGCCAATGCGCCCAATTCCCTTCTAATCGCATGGCCTTGAAAGAGTTAAATATAAGATATTGATCTGAATATAGCATTTTATGTTGCATAAATACATGAAAATCATGCATATAAATTTGCAAGATTCACACCTATTAGATACTTTGACCTCGTGCTTTGGTTTTTGATCCTTTTGATGTGCTAAGTAGATCCAAGGGAGGGATTTCATAAATTTTTGTTTGATAAAGCATCTACCGATTGCTCTTTTTTTATGGAATCCTCAATAGCGTATAATACATAATCATCACACCCCAAACTCAAATTCTTGCTTGTCCCCAATCAAAGAAAAGACACTAAATAACACTTGCTAAACACAAGAGACACAATGAGTTGAATAAGATGCTAGCCAATAAAATTTGAAGGAACACCATGAATGAAATCTTGAAGCACAGAAAAGCTAAGATCCATAGCTTGTTTGCAATCTTTCTGAGATGACAAAAAATTTTTCATGGCAAAAGTAGGGGTGGCTTCTTACTTGACCCCCCGCACCACTCCTTAAGTCTCAATGACCGTTCTTAACTTCACGAAAATTTTCAATTTAGATCTCAAATATATAAATCAAGGTTTCAATGCTCCAAAACACAAACTCAATTCACGTCTTTTGAAAGGAAATTAACTAGACAAGGAGCACCGCACATTGACTTTACTAACATTAGAAAGTAAGTAATGCTAGGATGTTGATATCCCTTGTTGCGGGGATCCATTGGTGACTCCCAGCTAGCGGGTTAGGGCATTGGACATTAAGTTCCCTTAGAACTTCACCTAAACACTTAACTAAACCTTTGAAGCACCCACTTTTGTGAAACCTCTTGTTTACGTCCCGTAATGCGACGAGTGGTAGGAGTCAATGACTCTTGCTAGTTGGTTTAAGGCATTAGGCTTTGAAAAACCCCTCAACTATGCTCGAGATTGTGATTAGGATGAAACACTTATTCACTCTTTTTCTCATATTTATTTTTCTTGTTTTCTTTTGTTTTTCTTTCTTTACTCTTTTCACTTTTTTTGTTTTTGGTTGTTACATTGGCGATCCCTCTCTTTTGAAGGTGTCAATCATAAAGAGTTCTGGAGTCTCTCAAACCGGAATTCAATTTCGAAGGTCGAAACCAAGGTTTATAAGTGAGATGTAGTGCATGTGTGTGTGTGCATACAAGTTCCCATATGAAATAGCTCCTTAAAACTAAGGGGGTGGGAAAACTAAATAAGCCCGCAACTAATCATACTACTTGACCTTATCGAGAAAATACAGAAGTATCTAAATAAGCTCACAATTTTTTAGTTTGAAATTCAAGAGTCCTCCAAAAGGCAAGAATGGCACCTAATTCAACTCAAACTTATTCCAAACATACTAAAAACTTGAAAGAGACACAAACAAAGACACCAAATAAACACTAACAAAAAACAAGAATAAAACTAAACTAACACATGCAAGACACTAATCATGCACACACAAATAACGAAACAAGAAAACAAGCATGCAAACAACACATGACAAGCATGAAAAAGACACTACAAAGACTAACAAGACTTAAAGACTAGCATAACATGGCATGCACAAATCGAATTCCCACCCCCAAACTCAAGCATTGCATTGTCCTTAATGTAATAATAAGAAATAAAGGAATGAGAGGACTCTCCTAATGATCAAGAATGACCATTTCCATGCTCGTGGTGTAGCTCTGAATATGTGGTTGAATAAGGTGGTGGTGGTGGTGGAGCACTGGATGTATGGAGGGATAAGATCTAAGCCAGCTACTTTGATACGGTGTTTTGATTGGCAAAGATTGTGGCATTCTGATTTCTGATCTCCCCCTATTGCTAATTGACAATCTCTTCAAATTCTTGATGCTCATCCCAAAATGCATCCACTCTTTGGGTAAGCTCAATGAGATGATCATGTCCAGATGATGATTCACCTTCTTGTTGATGCATAGTCTCATTAACCTCCTCTTTTTCTTCTTCACTAGAGGACTCATGGCTTGAGTCCATTATGTAAATAACTTTGGGACTTGGGCTCCCTCTTCTTCCTCACCAACTATGGCTTTATTGAAGGTTGGCTGTCTTACTTGATTAGACACTTGAACTCCTACTTGCTTGCATAATTGGTAGATGAGGAATGGTGATGAGTATATTTTATACTCATTTTATCCCCATATTTTGGTTATTATTTCATTTTTTTACGGTATTAATAATTGTTTTAACATCTTTTTCATTCCTATTTGAAGTGGGACCAAATCCAGGGGCATTAAGACGTATGAAAAGTAAAAATCAGCAAATTCTACATGCGTGGCCCGACTATTGTATCTCTCAATCTTTTAAACCAAAGAGCCTCTTTTGTTAGAGAGAAGTGCTCACAAAACGTTGAGTGAGTCCTAAGCACCATCGTTTTAATCCATTTTCTAGCATATTTTGGGCGTTTATGATTCTTTTATCTTTGAATTATGGAATATTCACCAACTTTTGTGTTTTGTAGGTTTTAAAGAAAATAGAGAAAATTCGACAAGAAAAGCGAAAGGTAGCTAATGAGTAAATTCTCTATCGTGACCACAGGAGTTTAGAATATGACAGGAATTTAATAAGAACTCATGAGAGATATGCCAGAATCCCAATAGAACTAGCAGAAGTTATGTCGCAACAAGGATCAAGCTAAACTCAATACAGAAATGAAGACTATCATGACATGGTTTTAGATAGACTGACTAATTTTTGTCGTGACATAAAAATTCATTGTCGCGATAGAAATCAGTCAGTCTATCTAAAACTATGTCATGACAATTTTCATTACGTGTGAACTGCTGATGACATAACTACGCTAGACTGTGAGACATATCTCAACGATACGAAGCTATGTCACGACGGAGAATTCTACCATTAGCCAATTTTCTGCTTTTCTTGCTGGAATTTTCTCATTTTCTTTTAAAGCACCTACAAACAAGTTAATGAGGAATATTCATAATTCAACATAAATAGTTAAAAAATGGATGAGTTTAGGACTCATCAAATTCCCCAAACTTAAAGTTTTTCTTGTCCTAAGCAAAGAAGAGAATTTTGTTTGTCTCAAAATAATTTAGCTTTTTATTTTTAGGACATTTTTATTGAATCCTGATTTAGGCGGGAACATATGTTAGTTGTAAATTATTTCTAAATATGTTTCCAATCCTTAGAATCGGAAGATTTTCCATTAAGTTCACTAAACAGCTAAATAATTTCCATAGTGTAAACAATTCAATTATTCAACCCTGATTTGTGAGTGTGTGATGGTCTTCTCTCTTCTTCTATGGCAAATTAGTTAATCTTTTGGGATAATATTCAGATAGCATACTTCTCCTTTATTCTTTAAAGTCCCATATGCTTGTTTGTCCTATTAATCTCCACTAATGTAAGCATACACCATCTTCAGAATCAATTAGGTCTTTTAGGCTCATAATGTGTGGCTTGGGTAATTGGGTAGATAATTAGACAATTTAGGCTCAATTTTACCAAGATTTCACTTACAACTTGACAAACTTGCGCCATTATGCATAACAGTTTTCAGTAGTCCAACTCTACTTATCCCATTGGTTTGGGGCATCTTTTGGCATACTCTTTCTTGTGGTATTTTTCTTGACCACATTCAGACTATAAACTCTCTTCTTTACCTTAGAAGCTTTTTACTTTTCATCTTCTATCAAGGTTTCTGGAATAGTGCAATGTTTTTCCCTTTTAAGCTTTCTACCATCCTTAACGAACATTGGGTCAGCAACTCCCATACCAGTTGCTATTAGGGTACTAGGTGTTGAACACCCCTAAGGACTTAATTGCTCAAGTGAGGAAGCCTACAAGACCAAACTCATTCCACCTTGATATTTTTTTTCTTTTTACAACTTCTTTTCCTCATTCTTTTCATCTTTCCTCATCTCAATCGATTTTCCTGTCTTAACCCTTTTTATCCTTCTTTGTAATTTGAAATAATATCCCCCAAACTTGTCCTTTTCTATCATTGATGTATTTGTCATGTAATCTGGACAAATAAGGGTTCTTTACTGTAGGATTATGTTCAAGGGAAGATATAGGCTTTTCATTTGTTGATTGATGATGAAATAGGCTATTGGCTCGAACAAGGAACTAAGGTGTATGCCTATGCATATTAATAGGGTAAGCTTTGAAAGGCTCAATCTTCCAAGAATGGCCTATATCATTTCCTATTAGTGGTATTGCTTAGGATTTCGCCTTGACTAATAATCTAACAAATTCTAGGAAATTTGGAGATTTAGCTATGATAGATCCCATAAGATGTCCTGTTGTTTTAGTCTGCACGACCATGTGCGGTGTTGCTCCGAGTTCAAAATAACTAAATTATTTACAAAAATAGAATTACAAGTCTTATTTGTTCCATAAATTGGTTGCAATCTCCCTTATTCTTGAAGTTCAACACATTCATTAATAACCTTACAACTTTCCCTTTTTAGTTCATTTCATCCTACCCTAATTTATCTATAATTCTTGTTTGGTTCTTGGATATGTTGCTATGCTATTTTACCAGTTAAAATCTTATTCAAATCAACCATTCAATTTAGAGAAGTTTAACACAGCAATAGTTCAATTCCCCAATCTTTCCAATTCTACTAAACAATTTTACAGTTATGTAACTTAATTCAAACTAAGAAAAACTAGTTTTATACATTATTTATAAAGTTATGCTTTGAAAGTCATCAGTTTCTACTTATTTATCACCAATGAAAGCAAAATAACATAAACACAAAAGAAGTGAAAATTAGAATGGACACAGAGTTTCAAGAAGAATTTCTATTTAAGTTTTAGGCCAGGATATTTGGTTACAAAAGAGGAAAAGGGGTGAAACTACGATGCAAATATTTTCTTTTCTATCATGCCTATGGGAGGATGATTCAGTTCAAATTTGTAACTAGCTATAGAAGGAGAGAACTTCGGGAATACTGGACTTGTAATTTGCTTGGACCCACTACCTTCTTTAGTTCTGTTGAATGTAGACTACTCCATGGAAAGGGCCATTTGTTTGATGAGATCATTTGTCTGCCAGTAGGTGGGGTTCCCTCGAGCTCACCTGAGTAGAGTATATTTTTATCAAACTGTTGTTGATCATATCTAAGCTCTATGTCCAACATTTCTCCCTATAGTTTAGGGTGGCTTCCATTTCCTTGCCCATTTTCTCTATGAGGAGCCTTATCTGGTTCTAATGTTCTTTATAAAGGTAACCGAAGGCATTTGCCTTCTACAACACATTCTGCTACATGGAATCTTCTCTCTCTCTTCATGATCTTTATTAGCTCATTGTCCCTCTTGAGCTGATTTGATAGGAAGGCATCTTCCCTTGCCCTAAGCTCTTCATTGAGTTCTCTCTCTTTGGTTTCCCATCTGCTCTTCCACTCTTTATCTCTCAGTCTAAGTTCTTCCTCCATATTCTGGTCTCTTCTTTTCAGCTCAACATCTATGTACTCATCCATGAGTTAGAGTTAGATCTTTAGCTAGTTGTCCCACTCTTGCATCTCATGCCTCATGGCCCTCAGCAAGTCTATCAATTCGGCATTGTTACCTTGATGCTTTGAGCTTCAAGCATGCTCCTGATAGACTTGTCTCAAATCTTGGGAGAGGGTTAGAATTGGGCTCACACTGTTCTGCCTCTATTCCTTCTCTTGAGTTGCACTATCAATCTATATATGAATGATTTTTATGTTCTCTTTTTCCTCTCTTGCAACTTCAGCTTCTCTTTCCCTGCCTCTGTTCTTAGGCCCCTTGGTAATTCCTGTCAGTGTTAGAGGTGAAGTCCTAGGGCAAGTTTCTTCTTCCTCCCAATCTCCTTCTACACCACCCAAGATACAGAGCTTAATGATCAGTGTTGGATGATGTACCAGTCCTCTGTACCCACCTCTGTAATAACTCAAAATTGAGTTTTCTATTATCTTTCCAACACTGAACTTGTACCCTTTCAATATAGCATACAACAATACTACCTCCTTCTCCCTTACAATACTCAAACGTTTGGATGGTGAGATAACTAAACAAATGAAATAAAACCACACCTTTACTTGTTTAGTAAATGCTCCTTTTGTGATGGATGCATATGGGTTTTTCTTAGTGGCATTCCACTTCCCTTTGCCCTCAGTCAGTAAGTCTACAATCTTCTGGAAGTCTGGTTTCTTCACTAGTTTCTTGAACTTCGAACCATTCTTCCTCTCATTCAGATTGAAAGTTTGATCAATATCCTCCTTTCTGAATGATATCCATTTACCTCTGACATATACAGTGTTGTCCTTCATTCCCACCATGTTGGCATAAAACTCTTTTACTACATCTACAAATCGTAGATCCTTGTGCTCACATAAAAGATGCCATCCACTATTCTCAAACTTCTTGGAATGGTGAGATCCACTTGCTGAAGCCTCTTTCGCCTATGAAATCTCTATGATGTAATTTATCCCTCCAAGCAAAATAGGCCAGCTTTAAAATCCAATCACTTGATTTTCCCTCCTTTTGCTCAACTTCTGCTTCTTTAGCTTCTCTCTTCCTCTTTCTAATCTATTTCCCTGATTGCTCGACCTCTGCTCTTGCTTCAGTTCTTTCATTCTTCACCTTACATTTGTGTGAGTCATGACCAGTTCTTCCTCCCTCTTAGCATATTCCTCCATCATTTCGTTTAGATAGGAACTAAGGGTGAGGGCTCAGACATGGTTAGAGAGAGGTTTTTGGGGAATCTAGGGTTTTCGAAAGAAGAGAAAAAGATTTGGTGAAGAAATCTGAGTGGGTTGATGGTTTATGAGGTAAGTGGCCTTTCAGGTTTCAAAAATGATCTATTTATAGGCCCAGTATTTGTTGTACCATCATTAAATGTTGCGACAAAAACTAACCTAGGGTTTATTTACTTTTCACTTTTATGTCGCGACATAGAGAAATAATGTCACGACATATTTTCTACAACCACTTAAAAGCTAGGCCAATCTTTTGCTGCAATAGAGAAATTATGTCGCGACCTAGAAACATGAGGTTCAAGTGCACTTATGTCGTGACATAGAAAAATATGTCGCGACAAACATCTTCTTTCTGTCGGGTTGAGCCAGTATTGTCGCGACATAGAGAGAAAATCATCGCGACTGTTCATCACCGTAAGTAGACCTTAGAGATCTTTGTCACGACAAACTTCCCTTGTGACTTTAAATAGGCTACTGTACTCTTTGTTGCAACAAAGAGAACTAATGTTGCAACATAGATTAATTAATGTCATGACAAAAAGATGGTTGTGAGACGTCTTTAAACTTTCCTTAGAATTGCATAATTAACTGTTTTTTTTTCAATCAACACACAGATAACAGTATGCAATATCTTCCTCCCACATAAATAATACTTGTGAAAAAAAAAAATCTAGTCATCAAAGAACTTCATTCAAGTATGAACAATCATATTTCACTTCTTCACCTAATATAACTCAGCATGATCATCATTAAGATATTCAAGGAATGAGGACAACAAATTTGTTTCAAATTTCTGCTCCAAAAGAATGTTTACCAGCTTCCAACTATGCATTCATTTAAAGAGAAAGTTAGGAAAATTGAAATACTCCCCCTTGTAGCATTTTTCGCATAATCAGTTTGAGAGAGTGTGCTTTCTAATAAAATCCATTTCTAATTCAACATCACTGTACTTGAAAAATCAGAAAAAACCACCAATAAAATTTCAAACAAAATATAAACTAAACTTCAAACACACCAATTTTAATAAATTCAAGTTAACTATGAAAATTAAAACTTGCTTGGGTTGCCTCCTAAGAAGCTGCTCGGTTTAATGTCTCTAACTAGACATTTGCTGCAAAATGTCTTCTTTTCAGCAAAATTCTTCCATCTCTTTCAAATTTGGGTAAATCTTTATTTAAGTTCCCTCCAAGGTAATGCTTCAATCTCTGACCATTCACTTTAAACTCACTTCCAGAATCATTTTTTTAGTGTTACTGCTCCAAAGGGTGTACTTGCTACTACTGTGTAAGGACCACTCCATCTTGACTTCTGTTTTTCTAGAAACAACTTGAGCTTGGAATTGTATAATAGGACTTGTTCTCCTTTGAATTCCTTTCTCAGAATCTTCTGATCATGCCAGTCTTATCTTTGTAGGTTCTGGCATTATCATAAGCTTCATTCCTCAACTCTTCCAATTCATTCAATTGGAGTAATCTTTCTTCTTTGGCAGCTTGAAAGTCACAATTCAATTTCTTTATGGCCCACATAGCTTTGTATTCTAGTTCTAGAGGGAGATGACAAGGTTTTCCAAATACAACTCAGTATGGTGACATTCCAATGGGAGTTTTGTAAGCAGTTCTATAAACCCACAATGCATCAGCTAGCTTTATAGACCAATCTTTTCTGCTTGTATTCACTGTTTTCTCCATAATTTTCTTTATCTCCCTGTTTGAAATTTTTGCTTGCCCATTTAATTGAGGGTGATAAGTCAATCCCATTACATGTCTAATTCCATATCTACTCATGAGTTTTGCAAAAACATTATTTGCAAAATGGCTTCCCTCATCACTAATGATTGTTTTGGGTGCTCCAAACCTGCTCAAAATATTCTTTGTATAAACCTAACAATTGTATTAGCATAATTTCTAGGATAAGATATTGCTTCCACCCATTTGGATACATAATCCACAGCTAGGAGAATGTATAGATTTCAAATGATGATGGGAAATGTCCCATAAAGTCTATCCCCTAAACATCAAATATCTGCACCACTAGGATTCCTTGTAGGGGCATCTCATTTCTTCTGCTTATGTTGCCCATTCTCTAACATTTATCACAGTGTTTTACCCATTCAAAATAGTCTTTGAATATAATAAGCCAATAAAAACCTGATTGGAGAATTTTTTGGGTTGTTCTATCTCCTGCCAAATGTCCTCCATATGGTGATGCCTGACATTTATCAATAATTTCACCTTGTTTGTTTCTGGTACACATCTCCTAATAATCATATATGCTCCTCTTTTGAAAAGTAGTGGATCATCCCAAATATAGAATCTACTATCAGTTCTTAATTTTCTATTCTGCTGGTTACTGAATTCATATGGCATAATTCCATAAGCTAAGTAATTCACAATATCAGCATACCAGGGTGTTTGGAATGATAACAAAAACAACTTCTTACTAGGAAAGTTTATGCTATTTCACCTCCCTTTTCTTCTTTAGTAGTTTTTTCCAATCCAGACAAGTGATCAGGTATCACATTGTCACTACCATTCTTGTCTTTAATTTCTATATCAAACTCTTATAGCAATAATACCTATTCGATCAGTCTTAGTTTGGCATCTTTCTTTGCTATCAGATGTAGTATTTAGAGCCCGGCGAGCCGGTTGGCGGATCGAACCCGAAACCCGGGAGCAGCTTGTTTTAATTTTTATTCACATTTATTTCTTTCTTTTTCAAAAGTGTCGCGACCCTAATCCCGGCTTAGCGAAGAAAGCTGGATCAGGCGGGAGCCCGGTTACTCCGACGTTTTCATTTATCTTATCAAACATTTATTTATGTTATATCATTTTAGGTTTTTGATTGTGCGGAAGCATTTTCAAATGGGAGGCCCATAAACATTTACATTTCACAAAATACAATTATAATGAAGGCATTCTATGCCTTTTCAAACGATATACAAAACAAACATTAATTTGAAGTTCAACTATTTTGTTCACAAAATATCCCATGTTCAAAAAGGAAATGATATGCATATGGCGGAGGTATATCTTATACGCCGCAACTTGTCTCTATGACTCTGCGACTGATCTGTCTTTCTTCATTATAAACTTTCTTGCATAGATAAAAACTACATAAGTTATGCTTAGTGGTTCTTCTGATTCTATTAAAATTCAATTTAGGCATGCATTTAACATTAAACCATGCCTATTATATCAACTTATATACTCATGCTATTCATTTTCGCATGCTTTCGTTTTACAAATCATTTATTATATCACAGCATGCATTTTCAATGCAACAATTCATTTCATAATTCAATTTATGAGATTTAAGCATATACATAAAATCCCTTTTTCACTCGTCAATGTTGGTTCTTTCACTTTGACTATTCAATTCACATTTATGATGGATTCTGTTTGATGAATCCCGCCTTTATTATCATTCGGTAATGTGCTTACACATTTAACAATTTGGTCTCCCATCATGATAGATGCCGTTTGGTGCACCCCGACATGTGGTATCCTTAAATGCCATACGCCATCATGGCGGATGCCGATTAGTACATCCGTAAGTGGGACATTTGATATCATACGCCATCGCTGGCGGATGCGATTGGTACATCTCGCCAAATTAGGACATTGGACAATTTACGAGAATTGCCGCCGTGATGGATGCCCGATTGGTGCATCCGTCGGCGATTCATTGGTATATGTCGATTCAGCTCAAGATATCGAGGTGTGGTCATTTTACGACCGATTTATCATTCATATCCATTCGGTTTCAAATGTTTCAAATATCATATTTCAATTCCATATTCACTTTCGTAATATCATTTCAAAGGTATGCTCAATTCATATAATCATTTCAGATTTATTTGTTAATCTACCAAAACACTTGAAATAAAGTAGAGTTAGAAGAAACAGCGAAGGCGCCGGATCTAGTTTCCGCCCTTCGATCTACCGGTCTAGGTTAGGCGATCATCACCCGTCCCTAGTCAATAACAATCATGCCACTCTTAGTAGATAAACAATTATCATATTTTTTTTGTGAATGACGATTTATCTTTGTTAATGGTTTTGGGTAAAGACAAGATACATGTTGTGAACCCCATTAATCATTTCTTAGGGTCTAATCGATTGCATGAATCACGAGGACTGCAGTTGCAAAAATATGTCAAAAAGAAGGTTCTTTAGGCGATGGTACAGTACCACTTTGACTAGTACCCGGTACCGAGTCCCTCATTACCGGTGAATGCAGGGTACCGGTTGGAGTGGTATCGGTACCAGTTGAAGTGTTGCGGTACCTTGCCTTTGCATCATGGAGTGCGGTACCACTTTTTGGTACGGTACCAATCTTCTGTTGCTCGAGGAAAATGTCGGGTTTGGCATTTCACCCATTTTCTCTTAAATAAACCTTCTCGAATTCATCCCATATCAAAAATCACCATGGAATCACGAAACAACTCAAGGTGGTTTGAAATCAATGAAAACCCTTTTCTTAGGTTAAGTTTTCCCCAAAATCAAGATCATAAAAGAGGAAGTTAGGGTTTGGTTTTTCTTACCTTATCTCTTCAAAGCTCATCTTGTAGGTTGCTTGATCCCTTAATAGGAAGAAATGGGAAGCAAACCCAACCAAAATCACAACTTCTTGCAAACCCTAGCTTTCTCTCCCTTTTCTCCTCTCTTCTCTCCCAAAAGTGATTTGCTCTATTGAGCATCTAAGACCAAGTTTGGTCTTTTAAATCTCTTTAAGTGTAAGGCCATGTTTGGCCTACACTATTCTCATTCTCATTTCTCCTTTTTGGTCTTAAGTCCTTATTCTTCATAAGGCCTTATTTGTACTTGATTAATCCCATTTTCCATTTTTGGCATTCTAACTCTTTATTTCACTTTCCATATCATTTATCATTTATTTCACATTAGCATTTAAGCTATCATTTAACCCTTAGGTCCTCATTTTACAAATTTCCACATTTGCACTTTTTCACTTGGGTTTATTTCGAGTTCAAATCAATTTCTTATTTTAGCATATAATATTGATCATATGCTTACACTTTCTTACATTTCACAATTTATCAATTTATCTACTTTCCCGGAAAAACCCAAGTTTGGCTCAATTCATACCTGGAATATATATAATAAAATTATTATAAAAATTCTAGGGTATTTTTGGGGCATTACATCAAATATCTAATTGCGACATGATCGATTATTAATATTATAACATAGGACCCGATATGTAAGGCCTGAATTTTTACAAGTAAACACATTACCAACATCTCCTTCGGTTATAGAGTGGTTTTCTTGTGCCTCATTGAAGGTTTTTCTTGGCAGTATATGGCCTTAAAGCGTCTTCTCGGTTCTTTGTCCCGATACAGCTCCCATTGCAAAATCTTCAGAATCACACATAATTTCAAATCCTTTGTTCCCTGTCCAGTGTTACCATTATGGGGGCTATAACCAATGCGGATTTAATTTCATCAAATCGACTTTGCATCTTCATTAAAATCAAACTTTGCATCTTTTTCATAAGCAATGCAATGGTCAGAGATTTTGAGAAGTCCTTTATGAATCGGTAAAACCAGCATATCCCATGATACTTCTTATCCCTTTGACTGTTGTAGGTGGTAGGAGAGTTTTTATGATAGAAACCTTTGCTTAGTCCACTTCTAATCTAACTACAGAAATTGTGTCCCAAGACAATACCTTCTGTTACCATGAAATGACATTTTTCACAATTCAGAGCTAGATTTTTGTCTTGGCACCTTTGAAGTATTGTTTCCAAATTTTCCAAACAATTCTCAAAACTGGATCCATATACTGAGTAGTCATCCATGAAGATTTCCATAGCCTCTTCCACCAAATCTGAAAACATAGACATCGTGCATCTTTGAAAGGTGGCAAGAGCATTACATAATCCAAATGGCATGCTTCTGAAGGCAAATATGCCATAAGGACATGTGAATGTAGTTTTATCCTGATCCTTAGGGGCTATAGCAATCTGGTTATAACCAGAATATCCATCAAGAAAATAGTAATGGGGGTGTCCTACTAACCTTTCCAACATTTGGTCAATGAAAGGTAGAGGATAATGGTCTTTTCTAGTAGTAGTATTTAGTTTTCTATAGTCTATGCACACCCTCCATATTGTCATAGTTCTTGTAGGAATCAATTCATTCTTCTCATTTCTGATCACAGTGAATCCACCTTTCTTAGGAACACATGGTGGGCTCTTGAGCATCTGAGATTATAATAAATACATTGTATTTAAGTTACTTCTTTTCTAACAACTTCCTTCATTACTAGATTCAATCTTCTTTGATGTTCTATAGAGGTTTTTGCATTGTCTTCCAAAAGGATCTTGTGCATGAAAATAGAAGGATTGATTCCTTTCAAATCTTCTATAGACCAAGCAATTGCTCCCTTGTACTTCCTCAGGATCTCCAACAATTTATGTTCTTCATGCCAGTCGATGCGAAATTTGAAATAATAAGTTTTACTTTTTGAACCTAGAAAGCATAATTTAGAAATGTTGAATTATTCATTCAAGGTTAACCCATTTGAACTTGTTTCTGTTTCTTTTGCTTCCTCTTCATTACTGCATGTATTTAATGTACTGTTCTCATTCAAACTAAAGACTGTTTCTTTTAATTCACAATTGGAATGCAGAAATTCACAATCAAGATCATCAAGATATTGAAAATTCATCTCATTGTCATTGATTGAGTTCTAAAAATTACAACCAAACATAGTTCAGGACTTATGGGAACTATTGTGTCTGATCTTACAATCGAACTTTGAGCTGTCTTGTTTCAAGCTTGTGCTGCTTGAAATGTCTTGCTTCTTCTCACACTACGAGGAGTAGTTCTCTCTTTTCACATACATGAGGCAGCTCAATTGCTAGGAAAGGTCTTCCAAGTAGCAGTGAAACTTGTGTGCCTTCATCCATATGCATGATTACAAACTCCATAGGAAAAATGAATTTTCTCTTTATGTGGCATTGACCCACTCTTCAAAGACTCCTTTAAGCTATGCCATTGTCCTTTACATCATTTGCAAAGTCTGCATTGTTAGAGAGTAAACTCCCCCAATAGGAGTCTTTAACGCCGCGTAAGGCATCAAGTGACATTAGCTCTTGAGTCACAATGCTCTTGAATTCAAATTTAGTGTGTGAGATAATTGAAATTTGCAGATCATACTGCAGTAAACTATTTTGGATCTTTGCCTTTGCATGGTTGTCTCAAATTCACCACTCATTTTTCAGAAAAATTTCTCTTCCCGCGTAGAATGTCCTTAAAAAACTTAGCATAATTAGGCATCTTAGTCAATGCCTATGCAAATGGTATGTTAATCTCTATCTTCTTGAAGACATCGAAAGAATCTAGAAAGCGTAACCATTTAGCTTTCTGAAGCCTTTGAGGGAAGGGAACAACAAGCATGTAGGCTTGTTTATCCTCTTTCTTCTTCACTTATTCTCTCCCACTTTCTTTGCTCAATCACCAATCTCTTCAATACATACGAAATTGTTTAATGCTTGTTCCTTTCAGTTTTGATTCCTCTACTTTTTCAGTCTTTTTCTTCTTTTATTCTTTTCTTCTTTCTAGCTCTCTTCCACTTCTTAGAGTTACCACCATACAATCCTTAGGATTCTTCCTTGTGTCACTTAGGAAGGCATCCTTGGACAGATTCTTCATACCTGTTGACCGGACCAAAAGACATATGCAAATTGTAACACTATTACCCAGAATGACTGTAATCCGTAGTGGCGCCAAAACTTGTTGAAAGGACCAAGACATGCAGTTACTAACACTATTGCCAAAAGACTATTGTCTAATCCCCAGCAACGATGCCATAAAACTTGTTGACTGCATGCCTTAGCTATTTGATTAGTTCAAAGATTGTTTCTATTGGGGTAAATTGTTTACTGAGTGGTTTTGATCCGTTATCTTTGCAGTGCCTGGTCGGACAAGTAGTAAATTGGATTTAGTCGGTCTCGATCCCACCAGAGATCTCAAGAATTCTCAATCAAATACCAGGCTTCTCAAACTCTACACTATTTGGACTCTGATAGACAAGTGGAATCAGCTTTGAAAGCTTAAAATAATAAAACCTAAGAAAATTGAATTAATAATGAATATAGATTGAATATGGAAATAAAAATAACAAATTAAGGCGACGAGTTCTGCAAGACATTAAAAAATATCTTTGTGAAACATCAATTAGAGCGAGAATGCGATGCATTGCTTATTGAGCCGCGGTTTAAAACTAGATCCAAGGAATATAATAGTGTATTTGGATTTCTCGAGCCCCTGATTCATTATCTAAACTTCCTTTGTTTCTCTCGAAGGCAGTGTTGGATCTTCTTTTAACTCACAGTTGCCTTGATGCAGGTATTTTTTCTTTTCAATACTTCCTTACCCCACGACATGGTAGCAAATCGCGAGCTCCCAAGATATAGTCGTAACTTGAATCTACACCATAGTTCCCTCTTCCTCCAAATTAGAATAGCTGTCTTCCTTGCAGTTCACAGATCAGCTAACACGGGATTGGATTTAATGAATCGGTGAACTCTCTGTGTGCCTAAATTGATAAATTGCTCCTCGTTCGTCTCCAATTGAGAAGATTTATCGATTTAATTACGAGCACATTAGATCACCATTGTTAGGTTCTCATACCTTTCAAGAAGTGTTCATCACTCTCGAAATTCCTTCTACTGTGTCTCGGAGGGTCTCTGGAAATGGAGAAGCTGGACTTAGGTCCATTTACAGGTATGAGACACGACATTAGGATGCTTGAAAATACACAAGACCTGACCAAGTAACCCATGGCTGGAGTTCATCGACACTAAATAAAATTACTGCGGGAAAGATAATTTCTAGCGATAACGTCAATTCAGTGTGAAAGCGGGTTCTAATCACTAGATTACACCATACATTGACTGGCGATCAATGAAGCCACGTAAATCGACAAGCTGAAACCAATTCGAAATTGTGCGGAATTCAAACAACGAGCGATAATTTGAAGAAATATGAATCGCATTCGGCTTAAACTTTAACGATAGCGTTCGGATCAAATTTGAATGAAATACAAACTAATCTAAATAAAAACTAGAAAAGAAAGAAAATTAAAATCGGGGCCTTGACCTCCTAGATCTCTCTTTTTAGTAAGCCTCGGTGCGCGTTTCTTCGATGCTTGTTGTGTATTTACTAGGGTTACGAGTTGGGCTAATTTCGATGCACCTCTTTTTTGAATTTGCGGTCGCAGCCCAGTTAATGGTTGTTGATATCGCGACGCAGATTCTTAATGCGACTCTGTTGTCTTGATCATGTCAGCGAGCCTTTGTTTGATCGCGTGTGTCTTTACGTTGTAAATGATGTCGCGGCAACAGGGCGTGCGCGACCTTAAGCTGTGAATTTGATGTCAGCGACAGCCGTGTTATCAGCGACCTCGAATCTCTCTATAGTGGCTATCGCGACTTCTGGACGGTGTCGCGACCTCTTTTCTTTGCAATTGATGTCGCGACAACGGTGTTATGCAGCGACCTTCTCTTTTTCCACAGCTGTTGTCGCGATCATTTGAATGATCGCCAGCGACTTCCTTCTGTATTAGTTGATGTCTTGACCATCTCTTTAGCTCTTTGTTATCGCGACCTTAGTTTCCTTGCAAGGCGATGTCATGGCCTTGTTCCGATCGCGATGTCAGCGACCCGTCGAATGTGCGCGACACACTTATTCGATCCATTGTTTTATCTTATCACGACTTATGCTTTGGTGCCGTGACCTGGGTATCCTTTGTGACGGTTTAGTGCAGCCAGCGCGACCTCTACGAAGGATGTAGCGACATCATGTCTTCTTCTTCATCGATTTAAGTTCACTTGACTTTGAGTTTCTTTCCGCCCGACTGTTTGTCTTCGGTAAGCTTCATTTCTGTGGAGCTTTGTAGTTGCAACTGAATATGCATTTTGATTACGTAAAGCTTCCGCGACATCAAATTCTTTAATCCTTTGCGCTTCTCTTCTTTGTAACTATGTTGATTATATTAGTCTTTGCTCAACCATTCTACTCTTTTCGCGCAAATTACGCTTTCTTTTGAATTCCTCTTTGCCTGTGGTTGGTAAGTTTATTCCATATTCTTGCATGTCATCAGTCTTTTTATATAAAATCAATGAAAAATGGGTTGAAAATAGATGACTTTACTAGCTCATCAAACTCCCAAACTTAAAATTTTGCTTGTCCCCAAGCAAAAGAAAAGAAAAGATTTGTTTGTCCTCAAACAAAAGGACATTTTAATTACATTTGCGGTTGTAACAATTCTAGTGAAAAGACTAAAGTGCGTTCGTTTCTATGTGATCGACGAGTCGAGATAAAGGTTAGTTTCTCAATCGGGTGTACATAACAAAATTGTGAATTTGTTTTACAAACATTATAGTTAATTGGTCTGCTTTGAAATGGTTGGTTTTCTTCTCATTTTCTTAATGAGTCAATTAACCCCCTTAGAGGATGTTCCACGGTTTTGATCTTTCCCGATTTTCCAAATTCCATAGGCTTGTTGTTCATATTGATCTCCACTAATGCCGGTGTTAACCTTCGAGGATCAATCCCCAGGCTTTTTAATGTTAGGCTTGGGTAGAGGGTAGGATGGATGGGATTTAGGTTAAAGATTATAATACTCCTTTTCCTTTTTGCTCACATCTTGCCCTTTTTCTCCTTGTAGTTTCTTTAATAAACTCCCCGAGCTTCATGTTTGGGATACCGATGATTTTCTTCTATTGAATGTATGTTCCCATTTCTCATTGTAATTCAAGCGGGGATTTTTTTTTTTTTTTTTTTTTTTTTTTTTGTCACCATTCAGGAATAGTGCAATGTTTTGTCTTTTAAGTTTCAATGCTCTTAGCGAACTTTGGGTTAGTAACTCCCATACCAGATAATGGCATTAGGGTGCTAGGTGTTTGAAACACCCCTAAGAACTTAATTGTTCAAGAGAGTTAAGCCCTGAAGACAAAACCTATTCCTTTAAACTTTCTTTTACATTATATTTTACAGTGGCAGATCTTTTCTCTTCATTCCCTTTTTTGTATTTTCTCCTTGAGTTCTCAAAAACTCCCTCCCCGAACTTCATTTATTCCTCTCTCTTTGAATTCTTTGGTAATCAAGTTGCTGGAGGATTGATTCTTTAGGATAGGTTAGGGTCTCCGTGGTTTATTTTGAAAATAGGGCTTGTTTGGCTCAATTTGGGCCCGAAGTGTATCGTTAGCATATGAATAGGATGGCTAGAATGGCTCAAACTCTCCAAGGATGCTTTGCATCATTTCTGTTGATTGTATCACCTAGGATTTAAGCGATCACTAATCTAACAAGTTCTAGAATTTAGGTTGATTAAGCGTGACTAACCACGAAGTTTTCTTGACTCATATATCGGTGGATGAGAATTTAGATGATGTTATTTCAACGAGTTCCCTTGACTCCTTTGTTCATACCACAAACTCAAAAAAAATTGTTTTGTTCCTTCAATCATTATAACCTTCCTTATCACGGACTTATCAACCAAATTCAAACCCAATCATAATTTGTAACAATTAAATTGCTGTCATTCTAGCCCTTAATGCGCATTTTATTTTTGCTTCATGCTATCCTCTAAATCAATCACCTCAGTAGCTCGTATTATGATATGCCAGTATTTTTATTCTTGAGCTAAATTCTGATGTTATTCCTCTAATAATTAAAGCGAAAAAAGTAAACACGATTTGACTTCAAACACATCAAACAAATTCTGGTTTTTATTCATAGAGATGTGCAGCGTGAGAGCAAAAGGATAGGAATGAGAGGGATTGACAAATCAATGGAAGAATTCTGATTTTTTTCTTTTGTTTAGAAGTAAAGATGCAGGGGATCGGTCGAGAGTATGAGTTAGGGTCGGATGCAGAATTTGATTTCCGCTTCTCTTCTTTCTCTTGGCATTCTCTTTTACATCGCTCTTAGGACGTTCATTTGTGAGATCCACCTTGTGTTGATTCGTATATCTCATTCCTAGTGTGTTCATGTTGTGCTCCATTAAGTCACTGACTTCCAAAAATTTAGCTAGATTGTTGTTGATCGATCCGGATTTTCGGCCGGATTTTTCTTCTATAGGCATCATTGTCATCTAGCACTTTATCTCTATCCATCATCTTCTTCTCGAAGTCCTTTATCAATGACATATAAAGGAACTTAAACCCCTTGATATGCTCCTTTGTCCTTGCTTCTTGTTCTGCATCCCTTTCTTTGATAAGTTTCAGGAGTTGAGTCTAGTTCGTCTTGATTGTGTAAGTGATTCATGGCTAAGCTTCATCTTTTTCAGTAGAGCTTGATCTCTTCCCTCCATTTCCTTTTTGAAATTTTCTTGTTGGTGATTTAGGATCTTTTTAAGCTGCTCCTCCTTTCTGCTCAATTCCTCTTCCCACTTCTGCTCTTTTCTTTTCAACTCTGCTTCATACATCTCCTCCTTTCTGTTGAGTTCCTCTTCCCACTGTTGATCTCTTCTTCTCAATTCGGCCTCCTTACCTCTTCTCTAAATTCTTCTTTGGATTCTCCATTTCTCCTCTCTTTCTTCCATACTTTTCTGCATAGAAATTAGCATCTCCATTATCTCCTTATTTCCTTGGGCTCCCCTGGAACTTTCTCCAGGTTCTCTATGTTTCTCATTGGTGGAGCGGCGATTGAGTGGTGAAGTCTATATAGGACTTCTTTCATCTTAACTATGTCCTCTGCGCAAAAATAGAGGTGTTCGCCACAAAAATTTTGTGTCTGCGGATTTTGTTCTTCTTGGTTTTTCAACCATGGGATTGTCCTCTTCTTGTATTGATCTCTCAACTCCTCATCTCACAGGTCGGTTTGCATATCTTCCTTCTTCTTGTGATTTCTTGGCCCCTTGTATCCCGGTCGGGGTTAATGGTGAAAGATAGGGCATTCTTATTACGCTGACTTCCCTTCTGACCCTTATACATAGTCGGTGATGATTCTTTGGAGTGTGGAATTAGGCCTCTTTATTTCCCCTCATGGTATCTCGTTTATTGAATTTTCAATCACTTGCTCTGCGTTGAGCTTGAACCCTTTCGGTATGGCATATAGCATGATGGCTTCACAATTCCTTTATTTGTGCGTACATGCTTGGTTGGGACCATGCTGAGGAAGCCGGGAAATAAAACCACCTTAGCCTCAATCGGGTCACCCTTTTGATTGTCTTTGGTGCTCCTTTCTCTTGATCCCATTGTATCTTACCATCTGTCAATCTCCTGACAATCTTTTCACGGTTTGGGTTTGCTAATAGCTTCTTAAATTTGGAGCCATGCCTTTGCCCTGCCATCCCGTACACCTCGTTAATGGCATTTGCTCCGTATGGCACCCAAACCCCTCTAGCAACTTGAGTTCTCCTTTACGCCCAACAAGGTTGGAGTAAAACTCTCTAACAAGCTGCACATGTCGGTTTCGATGTTCACCAATTTCTCCCATCCTCTGCTCTCGATTCTTTGAACGGAGAGATGAATTATTGAATCCTCCTCTATAAGCCCCTTTCCTGCATAATGCTTCTTCCATATAGAATATGCTTCTTCTGATACAAAGTCGTCCTCTTCTTCTTCTTGTTGTCTCTCCTGTCTCTTTCTTTTCCCCTGCCTTGCAACTGGTTGAACTTCTCGTTGTTCTGTTGCCCTGTCCTCCCCTGTCGGTTCCAGATGAACCTCTCCTTCAGATGGAGCATACTCCTCCATCATTTCGCTCAAGTTTGGGATTAGGGTTTCAGGTTCGGCCATTATAGAAATTTGAAGGTTTGGAGGAAGACGTTTGGATCTAGGGTTTGTGAGAATTGGAGTTCGAGGACTTGCGAAGGTGAAAAGTTGTTTTGATTGAGGGAAGAGATGATAATGGAAGGAGTTTCTCAGCAGTTAATTCAATTATGATTTTAATTTATTTATTATTTCATTTATTTTTCTTGTCGCGACTCAATATCAGCGCTAAAATTGTGTCTTGTCATTAAATTTGGGCAAGTCATTTGCCAGTAGCGAACCATTAACTTCGTGTCGCGACCTATGATTGTTTGTGTGACATGCTCAATGGGAGGACAAGTTATCCTCAGGCTGCGACATCAGGCATCTCAGGTCATTGTGCATTTCTAAGTTGTCGCGACCAGCGTCGCTGAAGGACTTGCTCTTTGTCGCGACGAAATATTGTCAGCGACCTCGATTTCTTTCCGCAACCAGAACTTTTTTTGGTTGCTTTCCATTGTATTCTTCCTTCAGCATTTACTAAGTCACGACGCTCGACTTTTTGTTGTGACATGGAGTTCACAATCACGACATAAGTTTTTGTCGCAACCTGATGCAATTTTGCCTCAAATTTAATGAACAACTGACTTTTCACTATTTATCAATTTGCAATTCTCATCATCAAACAAACCAATTCCTGCTGATGGTGAAGAATGTATTCTATTCAATTTTCCACCCGGGGTATATAGGGAAGGAATGTCACTTTTTCACTGTCGTTTTCTCATACGCAGGATTCTTTGGAGTTGTGCAGAAGGAGTTTATTCCTTCTTGCAGGTATTGCATGTCGTTAAACATTTGAGGTTAATTAAACAAAAATTAGTTTCTCCAAGTACTAACTAATCATCATAAATTAAAGAAAACAATCAAGGTAAATTCTAAAAAAAAAAAAATCTAAGTCTAAAAATAAAAAAGCTGAATTCCACATGGGTTTCCATCAGTATCAGATTTGAGTCCTTAAACTGGACTTAACTTTGTTTTAAGCCTTTTCTTCCTCTCGATTCACAGTTGGTGTTCTTCTTTTCTTTCCCCTATTTGAGATAATGTTTTGGAGTCTTTGCCCATTAACCTTAATTCTTCCCGGTATCGGTCTTGCATTATTCTTTGCTCCAAGTAGTGCTTGACACCACGTATGGTCCGCTCCCACCTTGTTCCAATTTTCTGGGAAACGATCTCAATACGGAGTTAAAGCGAGACTTGATCCTTCTCGAACTCTTTCCTAGAATCCTTTGATCGTACCATTTCTTTGTCTTGTCTTTGTAGATCTCTTAGCATTGTCATAGGCTTCATTTTCACCGATTCTTCGATTCGCTCCGGTTAAGGCGATCTGCTTCCTTTGCCGTTTGAAATCGAAATTGACTTCTTGATGGCCCACATAGCCTTATGTATTCCAATTCGAGAGGAAGGTGACGCAAAGCGCAAACTAATACGTATGGGGACATCCCAATGGGAGTTTTGAATGTAGTTCTGTAGGCCCAAAGTGCATCATCAAGTTTGGAGACCAATCCTTCTGCTTGAACTTACCAGTCTTTTCTAGGATCCTTTGCCTCCGTTGGAAATTTACCTTGCCCGTGATGCGGGGATGATAAAATGAGCTCATTATGTTTGATCCCATATGCGCTCACTTGAGCTTTGCGAAAATTTTGTTTACAAATGGCTTCCATCGATGATAGTCTGGGTGTTTCAATGCGCTAAATATGTTCTTTTAAAAACTCACATTTAATATTAACATCATTCCTTAGATAGCTATTGCTTCCACCATTTAGAAACATAAATACGCTAGCGATTATATCTGATTTCCAAATGATTGTATTGGAAAGGGTCCCATAAAATCTATCCCAGCGTCAAAAATTTGCACCACGATATGCCTGTGGGGCATTTTCATTCTCATGCGTCATTTTCAATCTTTGGCATCTATTCACATAATTTGACCCATTCGAGTGGTCTTAAAATAGTTGGCCAATAAAATCTGATTTGTTATCTTATAATTGTTCACCCTCCCGAAAAAATGCCCCATATCAGATGCATGGCATTCATTCTGTCACTTTGTTCACCTCGCTTACGTCTTCTTATAATCATATCGGCTCCTCTTAAATAGTGGGTCATCCCAAATATAATTTAACTGTGATCTGAGCTTTCTTTTACATTGGTGGGTTTGAATTCGAAGGAACTATACAAACTAAGTAATTCCTGAATATCGCATACCATGGCAATTGGAACTGTAGATGAAATGGTTGCTCATCACACAGGAAGTTCCTCTCTTAGTCACTTGTCTACCTCCTCTTAATGATTTCTTTCTATTACGGACAAGTGATCGGCTATCACATTGTCCTCCTGCATCTCTATTTCCAGATCAAACTCTTTGTAGTAGTGCTTTCCACCTTATCGGTCTTGGCTTAGCTTCCTTTTTTGACATAAGATATTGGTGTTTTGCATGGTCTTTTGTGTGAACTATAACATGGGATCCCAGTGTATCAGCTAGATTTTTAAGCAGAAACACTATTACTAGCATATCTCCTTTTTAGTTGAGTGTTTCTTGTGATTCATTGGAGTTCTACTAGCATAGTAGGCACATGAATATTTTTTTGCTTCTTTTTAACGGCCCTGATAAATCGCGGCATCACACATTGCGATTCTGATCCCATTATGGTGCGAAAGCCACTTCGTGAGTGCTTGAACCAATCGATCTTGAAGAATTTCTTCAAGGCTGCCTTGCGGGAATCGTAAAATAAAATTTACGTCTGCCAGGTAATACACGCATAATTGGTGCATTTGTTTAGAAAGTCTTTGATGAATCTCTGTAAATCGATCTTTGAAACTCCTTATCCCTTTTCTTTGTGGTAGGAGGTATTAGTTTTGTGGATATCTTAGATTGGTACACTTCTAGTCCTGTAGTAGAAATTTTATGACCAGCAATGCATATTACCTTTGAAATGACATTTTCATTTAGTGCTATTTGTTTGTCCGCACATCTTTGAAATCTTGTCTCTAGATTAATTGAACATTGTTCAAACGGATCCATACAACGTGAGAGTCATCCATAAAATTCCATGACTTCCTCAATGAAATCACGAGAACATTGGCATGTATCTCGGAAGGCGCGAACGCTTCTGCCGGCCCAAATGGCATCCTTACGGCGAGTGCCATAGGGGCATGTGAATGGTATTCTCTTGGTCCTCGGTTGCCAATTACAATTGGTTTGTAGCTGAGTCCCCGAATCGAGAAACAAAAATGAGGATGTCTGATAATCGTCAGCATCGATCGTGAAGGCGAGAAGTGATCACTCTGGTTCACGTGTTGACTTCCTGTAATCAATGCATACTCTCCATCTTTTGTCTGTTCTTGTTGGAAATTAATTCTTTGCTATTGCGGATCACGGTAAATCCACCTTCTTTAGACCCGTAATTTATTCTTAAGTTCTCTGAAATTATATAGATAAACTGACATTTAACCATTTGATACCTCCTTCATTACTTCTTCAATTCTTTGGATTAAGTCTCCTTTAGTGTTCAGTTGACGGCATTTTCTAAGTATTTTGCGTATATTGATGGATTGATACCTTTTAACTCTTTAATAGACCAAGCTATAGACTCATAGGTTTCTTAAAATTTCAACAACCTCTGTTCCTCGGCATCTTAAGTCTTGAAATTATTCTTGGTTTACTCTTTGGTAGCTTAAAATGCTTATACTTTAAATGACTTATAACACCATTCAAACTAGCCCTTCTTCCTTGGTTTGTGATGAAATTCCTTTTCTTAAATTTGGTCTATTTTTCACCTCGGTTTGTTCAAGACTCATCACTTCTCGTTAGAATGTAAGGCGTGCAAAATCCTGGTCAAATCTTCAAAATCTTAGATTCATCTCTTTTCATTAGATTGAAAATTGGGCATTACAATCATAGCAAAATTCAGAGTTGTTGACATATATCCTATTGACCTTACATGCCTCTCATATTGAATATCAGAAACGCCTGATTAAATTGTTGTTTGTCTCTTCTCAACTCGAGTGAGAATTCCCTTCTACATATAGTTCATTTGCTCCGGTTGAATGGCCTTCCCCATTGGCAGAGGACTTGTGAATCTTCCTCCATATCGATGCGATGAAGTCTCTTGGAAAAATAAGTTCCCCACCTTTACGGCCACATCTTCTGATTCCTTCGAGGTTTTGCCCGAGGTTCTTTTACGCCACATTTGGAGCGCGATGCAGGAGTAAACTCCCCCACAAACGCTTCTTAACCTTGAAATAGGGCATTAAATTGATGCCTTTGAGTCACGAGAGCTTTAAAAACTCAATCTCAATGATCAGAATGATGAAGCTCCTGGATCGCTATCTTTTAAATAGCCCCTCTTGATCAAATTGCAGGTGTGGTCAGTTACAATTCCAGCCAACGCCCGACAATCTTCACTCTTTTGCTCTGGTATGTCTTTAAAGATTTTGCATAAAGTGGCATCCCAGTGACCACTTCTATGACATCTTTGATCTCAACAAGTTTCAAGGCCTTGCAAAATGTTCCTCTATCCTTTGATTTAACGGCCTCTGTGGAAATGGGACGACCCGGTGTTTTGGGTTTCTTGCTTCTTTTCACTCTCGGGACATTTATTCATCTTTGCTCTTTCTTGATGTTTACTTGCATTATCTGGGCGCTTCATCTCTGTTGCTCATCTTTTCATCTTCTTCTCCAAGTCTTTCCCATACATTTGCATACTTCAATCTTTAGTTCTTCTTTGTGTCGTGGAAAGGCATCTCATCGATTTTGTAGGTTTGGGCCGGTTGCTATCTGTGTCTCAGGTTCTTGAGAAGCATTAGTGGTATACGAAGAATTTTGTTGAGAATTGGCATTTAGGAGCTGGTCTGCCAAACTTTGTTCATGGAGGTTTGCAGCCTTGTTGTCCCCCGTGGATGCGACATTTGATCTTCAAATGGTGGGCTCTCTCGACCCTATATTCATTTACCGCCTCTCAGCTTCTTTATTCTTTGTTGGAATATGGTGAGCTGCGATATCTTCTTTGAGATGTTGTTGTCACCTTTGGCATGTGAGCCCCTCCACCATGAAAAAAATTTCTGGTCCCTCGGTCTTTGGATGATAGTGTCTTTGTGAGTTAGGATTTAGTTTGAAGTGATAACTTCTTGGCTCTCCTAAAATGTAACCTCCTCGGCGTGCCAGCATTCTTGATGGGTACTTGACACTTCCTCTCAATAGTTCCCTTTCATTTGCTCTGTTTCATGAGCGATTGTGCATCTTCTCTCTTGCACCATTCTATGCATGATGGCATCTAGCTTTGCTCCATAGGTACATCATCAACCTCGGCTCCATGACTCTCTTTCCTCTGCCAATTACTGAAACTACGATGGAGCTTTCATATTAACGGTCGATCGGATCTCTCTTGGCACTCTGCGGCAGATATCATGAAGCATCAATAATGCCCTTAAATGTATCATTCAAGGCATGATACACTATGTCCATGGGTCTTCAAGTCTATCTCCATGCATCGGACATCTTTTGACAACAACACAGATCTCATTGCTATATAAAAGGCTCTCATCTTCCCCGCCACGGAACACAATTATCTCCCTCCTTCTCCCAGGGTGAGTGATGGGGGGAAGAATCTACTAAGTGAAGCTTCTCTGACTCCTCCAGTATCATGAGAACCATGGTAGAGATTCTTTGTGTGGTTGTATCTCTTAGAAAATGGGAATAAATGCAGGTACATATTCCCAGTCTCTGTTCAACTTCTTTGTGTTTGCCATTCGAGAAACCTTCCCGGATGCTTCATTTGGGTCTTATTGGGATGACGATGCTTGTTCTTGAACCATTGTAATCAGTCTTGGCTTTAGTTCAAAATTATTTGCATCAATTACTGTTTATGCGATAGCAAGGTATTCATCTGAATAATGGGTCTCCAAAAGTCTCCATTGTATCAGGTGATTGGAGGTCTTAAATTTCTTATTCTTTGTCCTTCGATGCAGTGCAGTCTTTCATACGCCATGATGAGTTTCGACCTTTTCGCCTTTCAGCTTAGTGTTCTTTCTAGTTCGGTATCTGCTGGAATCGGTCAATTACATTTCCTATGCATTAAAATTTTCCACTGAAATCAAAACACACTTACATTAATAGGATTAGTCGAGACTGACAAATATTTTCAATATGGCTTGTTAAGTTGGTGGCTAAAGCCAACCCTTTGCTGAAAAAATTATTTTTGTTCTTTTTCTTTTTTTTAAATGTCCAAATTAGCATTTCCCTTCTTTCGTAGGGAATATTGATCTTAAATTCTTTCGATCCCAGACAATGGCGCCATAAAACTGTTGACCGGACGAAGAACATATCTGAGTATGACACTATTACCAGACTATTGTATAATCCCAGCTTGTGGCTATGCATAAATGTGTTGTGGACCAAAGAACATATGCAAATTTAAACACTATTACCAAAAGGACTATTGTATAATCCCGTAGCGGCGCCATAAAACTTGTTGGCGGACGAACATATGCAAATTTATGACACTATTGCAAGGGACTATTGTATAATCCCGACAGCGGCACCATAAACTTGTTGGCCGGACGAAAAGACATCTGCAGTTTATAACACTATTTGCCAAAGACTATTGTCTAATCGGCCAGCGATGCCATAAAACTTGTTGGCGCGCCATAGCTATTTGATTAGTTCAAAAGATTGTTTCTATTAGGGTAAATTGTTTGCCCAGTGGTTTTGATCCGTTATCTTGCAAGTGCGGTCGGACAAGTAGTAAATTGGATTTAAGTCGGTGTCGATCCACAGAGATCTGAGAATTCTCGATCAAATACCACGAGCTTCAGAGCTACGCACTATTTGGACTCTGATGAGCCAATTAGATCTGACTTTGAAAGCTTAAAATAATAAAACCTAAGAAAATTGAATTAATAATGAATGAATTGTATGTAAATACAAAATAACAAATTAAGAGTAAAGCAGTTCTGCAAAGAGACATTAAAAAAGAATACTCACGTGAAACATCAATTCGTGAGAATGCAACGATCACCATTGCTTATTGAGCCATGAGTTAAACTAGTCAAGAATATAATAGTGTGTTGGATTTCTCCAAACCCCTGATTCATTATCCCGAACTAGCTGTTTCTCTGAAGACGAGTGTTAGATAACTGCTGTCTGGGTTGCCTTGTTGCGGGTATTTTTTCTTTCAATGCTTCATACTTACGACATGAATGTAATCGGGCTCTAAGATATAGTCATTCTTGCGGATCTGTACACCATCTTTGTTCTCCTTCATCCAAATTAGAATAGCTCATCCTTTCCTTGATTAGATCTCATTCTGTGGTTGGATTTACTATTCGATGAAGTGAACTCTGTGTTACTCAGTGATAAATTGCTCCTCTCGTTCTCGTCTCAGTGAGGAAGAGATTTATCGATTTAATTACCGACATGAATCACCAGTGGTACAGGTTCTCATACCTTTCAAAAATTGTTCATCACTCTCGAAATTCCTTCTGTGTCACTCGGAGGGTCTCACGGAAATCGAGCTTGAAATGATTCCATTCACGGGTATGAGACTTGACATTCGTCGATAGTAATACCAAGACAGGCAGTAACCATAGCCAGTTCTCATTTCATCCGTCATGAAAGATGTTTGACGATAACGTCAGATTCAGTAAGTGAGTTTCTAAATCAACAGATTACACCATACATTGACTTCTTGTTCGTAAACCTTTGTAAATCGTATTTGAAACCTAAATTCGGTATGCGGAATTCCAAACAACAGAACGGTAATTTTGAAGAAATATGAATGCGCATTAAACTTAAACTTTAGCGATAGCGTTGAATCAAATTTGAATGGAATACAAACTAATCTAAAAATAAAAACTAAGAAAATAAAAAGAAAATTAAAATACGAGGCCTTGACACTTCGAGATCTCTCTTTTTAGTCGCTGCAGTGCGTTTCTTGATGGCAATTTGTGTATTTATAGGAGTTGAGTTGGGCCACTGAGCCCCGATGCACCTGCACGGTGCGGTTCGCGCCCGATTGGTTGTTGATGTCTTCGCGACATAGATTCTGCCAGACCTCTGCTTTGTCTTGATCATGTCGCAGAGCCTTTGTTTGGTCTCGACGTGTCTTTGGTGTGGCTGATGTCGCGACAGCTTAAGGACATCGCGACCTTAACTGTGTGCATTCTGATGTCGTGACAACTTCGTGTTATCGACCTCAATCTCTATAGTGGGCATCACGCGACTTAGGCGGTGTCGCGACCTCTTTCTTGCAATTGATGTCGCGACAACCCGGTGTTATCATAACCTTCTTTCCCATAGCGTTGTCGCGTCCCGGCCCGAATGATGTCGAACTTCCCGCTTTCGATGATAACCATCTCTCTTTGCATTTGTTGTTATCGCGACCTTAGTTTCCTTGCAAGTTGATGTCGCGGCGCCCGATTGATCTTGATGTCGCGACCATCGGATAATCGCGACACACTTATTCGATCCATTGTTTATCTTACATCCACGACTTCTCTTTGGTGTTGCAGCCTCATTATCCATCTTTGGGTTTAGTGCATCGCGACCTCCCGAAGGATGGCGACATCATGTCTTCTTCTTCATCAATTTACGTTTGCTTGACTTTGAGTTTCTTTCACGCCCATTTCGTTTTACAATGCGAAATTCACGGCCATTTGCGGCCGGAGCTTTGTAGTTTGCAACTTTGAATATGCATTTCGATTTACGCCAAAAGCTTCCGCGACATCAAATTCTTTAAACCTTTTGTGCTTCTCTGCTTGACTTCCTTATTGATTATGTGAATGCTGCTCGGCCACATTACGCTCCTTTGCGCATTCTGCTCTTTTTGAATTCCTATTTTGCCGCAACGGGTTGGTGGTTATTCATATTTCTTACGCCTCGTCAGTCTTTTATATCAAATCAATCAGAAAAATGGACTGAAAATATATGACTTTTAAGCTCATCAATAGCTAGGGCCAACTGCCCTACTTGTGTCTCTAGATTCTTCAGAGAGGCATTTATATTGGCTTGAGACACAGTTGTGTTTGCCTGACTTGCTGCTAGATCAGCAAATTTATGCTCATGAATGTTCAATAACCTCTTATTTTCACCCATGAAAACTAACATATGTTCTTCAAAGGAAAAAGATCTCCTTTGTCCCTAATTTTATGTTCTCTGACTTCCTTATGGTTGCTATTGTTGTTGTTGTTGGAACCTAGGTGAAGCATAATATTGTTGCAAATTATGCCAGTCTTTGACCTTATTTGTGCCCTTGTTCCACTTCATTTGTTGAATGCATTCTTCTCCCATGGTTCCCCGTCTGCCTTATCAATGCATCTATCTTTGCTTATGGCGGAGTCATGCGATTCATCTCTAACATACCACCCAACTTTGATGCTACTACTGCTCACACGAAGTTTCAAATGGAACTCTATAATTGCATTTGAGTCTTTATGTTTTTGCCTCTATAATTGTTTTGCTTCTATGAGGCTATCTCTATGAGTATTCATCTTGAATAACTGACCTCCAAAAGTCTTCCATAGTCATTTGCCTCTGAGGTCTCTCTATTTCTACTTCTACTGGGATAGGTTGCATTCTTTCTCTCTGATCTATCATAGTTGCTGATTCAGCGCTTTTAACCTTTCTCATATTCCTCAGTGTTCTTTCCAGTACTATATTCACAAACAGCAGTTCTGCTTCTGGTTTTCTATGCATGTAAAATCTTCTTGAAATAGAAACACACTGAGATCAAATTAAACACGTGGAAAATATTTATATCCATTTAAGTTCATAAAAAATTTCAATAGCTTACTTCTTGTTCTTGAGTTAAAACTATACGATCCCCGTTCTTGTGCAAACTTGTTAACTTACTAAAGATATAAATATATTGTCTATGTCGTGACAAAAATGGAGAAGTTCATGAAGAAGAATGTCACGACATTCCTTACTCTGTCATAACATCAATCTAGCAAATGGCAATGGAATTTTGTCCAACAAATAGCAGTGGAATTTTGTTGCGATAAAACACAACTCTATCGCGACAGAAAATGGAAAAACAATGAGACAAGTAGACTGATGTGTCTAGACCCGAGTTTTCTATGTTCTGACAGAGACATTTCAACATGACAAGACTGGCTGATTATATGTCATGATAGAAGAAAACTATGCGACAAAACATTGAGTCGTGATGAAAGATAAGAAGACTTTGTCATGACAAAGAATTTTATGTCACAAAAAGCACAACTTGAGGTTGAGGTGAACTCTATCGCGACAAAAGAAAAACATGTCGCGATAGAAAATGGAAGAAGAATGAAATTAGCCAAGACAAGTTTGTCGCGACAAGGATTTCAATGTTGCAACAAACAGTCCAACCAGCAACAAGGATCAAAGAAGAAACTATTATCGCGACAAAGAAAAAGTCTGTCGTGACACAAAGTTCAGCCTCGATGGTGCGAAACAGCGAACTCACATTTAGGCAATGTTTTTCTTTGTCATGAAAAGTTGAAAGAACCCATGAAGGTTGTCTACGCAGCATTCCTTACTATGTCGCAACAATGAATGAAGAACTCAAGGTAGAATTCTTTGTCACAACAACTGGAAGCTAGGTCGCGACAGAAAATTGAAGAGAAATGCTTAGAAGTGAACAGAAGAGTATCGCAACATAGTCAGAAAAAGAAAGAGTTAAATTTTGTCGCGACATTCCAAAATTTTGTCGCTACATAAAACAAGAAAAAGACTGAGAAACTCTGTTGCGACACAAAAAATCTATGTCACAACATAAAACAGCGCAGCTAAAGGAAATTCAATCGCGATAAAGGATTTTCTTTGTGCGACATACTATTCAAGTATTGGTGCAAGGCAAATTTTAGCGACACAAGAACACCTGTTATGACAAGAACAAAATTGTTTATTACATCGTAACATAGAAAATTTATTTGCAGCAAATTCAAAGAAAATGCACAAAATTATGTCGCGACATAAACTGTAGGCCATGACAAGAGCTGGGCGACAAAGATGAGAACTATGTTGCGAAAAAACTTTCTATGTCGCAATAAAGTAACCAGTGGGTAATTACGAAGTCACAATTTCAGCCTAGAAGTCTGATCCATCATTTTGAAAATCTAAAAATAGACACATCTGGAGTTTCATGCGCCTTACATGAAACCGAAGCCTGGTAGGCGAAACTCCTTTGTATATTATTTTTCTTTTATTTTTCTTTTCTTTCAGGTTATTTGAGATTAGCATTTCAGTTATTTATTTTATGGATTGAACAGTAATTTGGTGGGAAGTTTCGTGCTAATTCATTGTAAAAATTCAGTTTTCATTACTGTCTAAAGTGAATGGAATTGGAAATTTTCTGAAGTTCATTTATTTCAGTTCGCTTGCAATTTTAGTGAATTTTCCTAATCAGTTAGTCATTGTTATTTGTAGGCCAATTCTGGAAGACTGAGCTCCATCTAAGATTGGATCGATGTTTATTATTGATTTCAACTCAACTTGAAAGAATGTCTTAGTTCAAAATCGTGAATTTATTTGATTAGTATTGTTCTTGAAACTACTTTTTCATAATATTAATAGTTTGTACCCAGAAAAAGGACTGTATCTTACTCTAATTTCCAGGAAGCCCTCTAAGTGACACAAAGATGGAGATTCCTAAGAGTATGGAGTAGTTACTTAGGGGTATGTTAGACTAATATTATGGAACTAATGAACTCTGAAAGATCACTTCGATAGATCACTAACTTACTCATGGTGTGAGGATAGTTGGATGATGTATCAATTTAGTTGATCAAAGATTTCTTTTTAATCTGATGAAAGGATCTTGATCCCGTGTTAGAAAATATCTAATCAAGGAGATAGAAAATTTTATTAGATTTGAAGGATGAGATACCAATTAGATTAGAGAAGACTTGCATATTCCTGTCTAGAGGGGCAATAATTTTTCAATCCTAAGAAATGTTTGTAAAGTACTGAAAAGGAAAAATACTCATATCTTAGAAAGAGGTTTCTATTCTAAAAGTAACTGGTTAGACTCATGTATCTGAAGGGAACATGAATCTCTAGTTAGTGAAATGTATGGTGTGTGAAGAAATCCAAACTATTATACCTTGCATCTTTGACAAGTTCAGATTTCAAATTAATGGTTGAGCTATGTTATAAAAAATGATGTAAGAATTGATAATTGTACACGCAGTCTAATTCGGTATTAACTTACCAATTAGACTTTCCAATCGATTATTTTAATTTTTATACATAGTTTTTAACTTTATTTAGTTTACTTTTGTTGGTTAGAACCAAACCATTTTAACTTTGGACTTCAAATAGCAGGATCTTGAGTAGATAGGGTAGTGATGTTTAGATTTCTCATCAATCCGTCAGAGTGATAACTGGACTTAAATTAACTTTTCTTCCTTGAATGGCATGTGCACTTGTAGTGATTTTGACCAGAACACATTTTCAATAGAAGCCTTCTTATTAAAAGGCAAACAATATATTTATATCTTTAGTAAGTCAACAAGTTTTTAATATAGTAAATGGGGACTGATCTAGTTCTTGGTAGCTGTGTTGAAGACTTGGTTGATATATATTTTCGGGTCAATTATAAGTTTTTGGCGCCGTTGTTGGGAAATGAAAAAGATGAATCTAAATATAAATATTCTAACCAAAGAGAGAATTGCTAATTTGGACATTTTTCTTTATTTTATCATAAATTTCAGAAAATCACAAAAATAGTTTTTAACTGCAACAACTGAGTAAGCAACTAAAATTTTTTTTATGAACTTAAATGGATATAACTGTTTTTCATAAGTTTAATTTGATCTCAGTGTGTTTTTATTTCAGGAAGATTTTACATGCATAGAAAACCATAGCCCAAATTCTTTGCGCTTTGGATATAGGCTGGAAAGAACACTAGGAATGCGAGAAGGTTAAGTGTTGAATCGCTGACTAGCAGCGGATCGAGGAGAGAAAGGAATGCAACCTATTCAGCGAAGCGAAACGGGAGAACCTTAGAGGCAAATGACTATGGAAGACTTTTGGAGGCCAGTTATTCAAGATGAATACTCTGCTGTGAGACATCCTGCCATAGAAGCCAACATTTTTTAACTAAAGCCAGCATTAATCACAATGGTGCTACAACACCAATTCATTGGGCATCCTAGTGAAGACCCCAACGAGCATATGGGAAGATTCATGAGGTTGGCTAATACAGTCAAATTGAATGGGGTTAGACCTAAAGTGATCAAGCTGCAACTATTTCCATTTTCATTGAGAGATGTGGCAACAACCTAGTTTGAGTCACTGCTTGTTGGATTAGTAAGTAATTGGGAAGAGTTGGTGGAGGCTTACATGAGCAAATTCTTCCCTCCTGCCCTCACTTCTGAACGGAGAGGGGAAATCATTGTGTCCAAGCAAGGAATGGATGAAAGTCTCTATAATGCATGGGAAATATACAAAGATTCTTTGAAAGATGCTTTCCCGATGCATGGAATAGATCGTCCACTTAGATGGGTATATTATATCACTCTATGAATTATACCTCCAAAGGTATAATTGATGTAGCTGTATGGAGCTTTCAAAAGAAAAAGTGCTGAAGAGGAAAAACAACTAATAGAAGACCTTGTTGTTTGCCTAATTTTTAAATAGACCAAATTTGCCTTGTAATTAGCACTAATGCCAAAGACTAACTAAGTCCTCGACAACGGTGAAAAAAACTTATTGACCAAATTTTAAACACGAATGCAAGACCTTCAAAGTCCTTACTTAGCGATTATAAAAACTTATTTTTGATGATTTTTAAAAATACCAAAATTTCCAAGTAATTAGAACTAATGCCAAAGAATAAATAAGTCCCCAGCAACGACGCCAAAAACTTGTTTGCCTAATTTTGATTAAAATATGTGTTTGTCATTTTTGTAAACTGGATTCATTAAAAATTGTGTTTGGTCTAAATCCTTTATGAGTGCGGTCGTACAAGTAATAAAAGTGGATTTTCCGATCGAATGTCGTTCTTCTACGAGTTGAGGATAAATCACAAGACTAACTACCCGACTACTTAAGGTCCTTACTATTTGAACTCCAATATTAAGATAGTTGAAACGAATAAAATAATACTAAAGTAATTTCACTAGTATACATAAAAAATATATTAATAAGAGTGGATTTTAGATTTCATTAGGGTGAAACAATGTGAAATGAACCCGATGAATAATTGTCAATTGCTGTATCATTTTGAATCAGAGTTAAGCCATAAGTTGGAAAGCTTAATTTGTCAAAGATGCATTGTCTTATAGTTTCGATTTCCCCCTTAACCATACCTTTCACTAATTAGAGATTCATGTTCATTTATGACTCATGGATCTAATCAGTTACTTGTAAGATAAAATCCTCTTTCTAAGATCTAGGTATTTTCCTTTTCGAGTATTTTCACACCCTAGGGCTTTAGGATTGAAAATTCTTGCCCCTATAGACAGGATATTGCAAGCCTTCTCCAATTTAAATGGCACCTCATCCTTCAATACTAATGAAAATTTACATCTCCTTGATTAGATCTTTACTAACACGGGATCAAAATCCTTTCATTAGAAAGAAGAGAAACCTTTGAGCGGTCGTGATACTTCATCAAAATATCCTCAAACCATGAGTAAGTTAGTGATCCATCTGAGTAATCTTTCAAAGTTTATTAGTCGACCAAAACCACATTTGCTCTATGCCTGAGTTCTCTATCTACGTAATCACGTAGAGGGACTCTTAAAAATAAAACGAATCTGATTACTTTGTTTGGGTACACGGTACTAGTACTTGGAACAATTGAGTTCAAAAATAATACCAATAAAATAAATTCAAGAATTCTAACTAAGGTGTTCTTCCACTTTGTGCAGAAAAATAACAATCATTACGACCCATTCCCGAAGAGGCTCGAAGCCTTTCAAGCGGTTCCTCGCCAATGACTAGCGATCGGGAAAATTCATTGAAATTATGCATGGCTGAAATAAATAGACTCAATTTTCCAAACTCCATTTTATTTACAAAAAATTCCAGCTTAAAGCTGCACATCAGTTCACTACTCAACTCCAGAAAATCAAAAGAAAACTAACTAAAAACTACGCTCAAACTAAATCTACTAAAAAAGAAATAAAAGATAAAAATAAAAGAAAAATAATATACAAAGAGTCTTCAACTACCTAGAAGTCCTGGAATTGCGGAAGTTGCGCATAGTGCCCTAGATGCGTTTATTTATAGACTTTCCAATGTTGGGCCGTACTTCAAAACTGCGTTGTGGATCCCCAAATATTCTAGCCCAAATTGGTTGCTCTGTCGTGACATAGAAAATTATGTCACAACAGAGTGTTTAGTCTTTGTCGTTGGCTTTTGTTGTATCATGCAGTTTTCTATCGTGACTGATTCTCTAATCTTTTTCTTGGATTTTGTCACGACAGACCTTGACAATGTCATGACATAGTTTTGATGCAACAATCTTGTTCTTGTTGCATCAAGGTTGTCTTGTAGAAGTCTTCAACAAGTTCAACAAAAACTGTCATGACATGAATTTCTTTGTTGCGACAAGCTTTTTCACCTTCAGCACCTCTACTTTGTCGTGACAGGATTCTTTGGTTCTTCAGCAACTTTATCGCAACAGAGGTTTCTTTTTGTAGGGATAAAATTTTCTTTTCTAGTCATTCACTCTAGCTGAACTGTTGTTGTGATAGTCTTGACTTGGCTAATCTCAGTTCTCTTTCACTTTCTATCATGACAGAATTCTATCACTCTACAGCTTTTATTGTTGAGACAGAAAACTTCTTTGTTGTGACAGAGATTCTACCTTCAATTCTTCATTATGTCGCAACATAAAATTCTTTGTCACAATAATCTTCTTATATTGCTTCTCAACTTCTTGTCACAGGGATTTCTTTCGCGACAGAGTTCATCTCAACTTCATGTTTGTTTTGTAGCAGCGAAAGCGAATCTTTGTCGCGGCTCAAAGTCTTTTTGCCCTTTATTGTGAACTCCGAATTTTATTTCGCAATAGAGTTTTTCTTGTCACAATAGAAATCCTTCCTTTAGTTGGTCTCCTGCTGAAAACTTTGTCGCAACATGAAAACACTTGTCGCAACTGACTTGTGTTTATACCCTTCCATTTTCTATCACGGCAAAGTTTTCTTTTGTCGCAATAGAGTTCATCTTCTAATCTTCATTCTTTTATGTTGCGACAGAGTAAGGATTGTCATGACAAAGTTCCTCTACCATTTGCCTTGATCAGTGTCGTGATAGAGTGAAAAGTGTCGCGACAGACTTCTTCACACTCTTCCTCAACAATGTCACAATAGAAAAACTCTTTGCCACGACAAAGTTCTATTTCCTCCTTGATTTCAGCCTGGAATTTGTTGCGACATAAAACTGCTGGCAGCGACATATTTTTGCTATTCTCCCTGAAATTTTGTTGCGACTCACAAAACTATGTTGCGACAGAGAATCCCACATTTGCCACTTTTTTTCTTCTTTTCTTACTGAAATGATCTCTTTTTGATAAAACACGCAAAAAAAATTTGGTGAATTTTCCATAATTTAGCATAAATATTTCTCAAGCTGTAAAATATACGAGAAAAATGGATTAAAAATATATGAGTTTATGATTCATCAAATTCCCCCAAACTTAAAGTTTTGCTTGTCCTCGAGCAAAGAAAATAAAGTTTTATTTGTCCTCAACAATTGCTTTATTTTTAAGAATATTTACCGATTGAATCCTCGTGAAGCGAAACATAAGTTAGTTATAAAATTATTTCTAAATATGTTTCCCATCTAGAATAAGACGATTTTCAATTAAGTTCACTAAACAACCAAATAATTCATATAATGTAACAATTCAATTATTCAACCTTAATTGTGAGTGTGTGATGGTCTTCTCTCTTTTTCCTTGGCAGATTAGTTAATCTTCTAGGATAATACTCAGTTTGCACACTTCTCCTTCATTCTTTAAGTCCCATATGCTTGTTTGTCATATTAATCTCTACTATGTAAGCATATCACCACCTTCAGGATAAAATAGGTCTTTTAGGCTTGCAATGTGTGGCTTAGGTTATTGGGTAGATAATTTAATGATTTAGTCTCAATTTACCAGAGACTTAAATGACAACCTCTTGCCTTCATTGTGTATCCTAGATTTCTTTTGATTCAAGTTTCTAACCTCCCTAGTAGGTTCTGTGCATCTTTTTTGCATATTCTCCATTGTGGTATCTTTTTTCTCTTTTCATTGACCACACTCAGAATATCACTTCTCTTCCTTATCTTAGAAGCTTTTTCACTTTTCAACGTTTATCAAGGTATCTAGAAATGTGCAATGTTTTGTTTTTTTAAGCTTTCTACCTCCCTTAACGAACTTTGAATTCATTAACTCCCATACCGATTTAATTAAGGTACTAGGTGTGAAACGCCCCTAAGAACAATTGTTCGAGGGAGGCTACAAGACCAAACTCATTCCTCCCTTGATGTTTCACTTTTTATGCTTCTTCATCCTTTCATATCTTCTCATCTCAATGAATTTTTCTTTACCAACCCTTTTCATCCTTCTCCATAGATTTAAATAATATTCCCAGGCATGTCTTTGTTTTGTGTGGCATAATCTGACGATAAAGGTTCTTTCACATGGGGATCATGTTTAGGAAGGATTTGGGCTTTCCATTTGCTGGTTGATGATAAGATTGGCTATTAGATCAAATAAGGAACTAATGTGTACACTTATGCATATCATAAGGGTAGGCTTTAAAAGGCTCCGAACTTCGGATGGCTATATCCTTTCTGTTAGTGGTATTGCCTAGGATTTACGCCTTGACTAATAATCTAACAAGTTCTAGGACGTGGAGATTTAAGCGTGATGGATCCCAAAAGATGTCTCTGTCGAGCACAATTTGTTTGAGGAGATACTTTTGGTATGTGTAGTGTTTATCGAGTTCTTAAATAAGCTGAACTATTTACAAAACATAATCACAGGTCATATTGTTCCATTAATTTATTAAAACCTTCTTTATTCTTGATGTTCAACACATTTATTAATATCCTTACAACTTTCCCTTTCATTTATTCCTACCCTGATTCATCTATCCACTTTTTGTTTGATTCCTAGATTTGTTGCCTTGCTATTTTTATAAGTTAACAACTCATTCAAAGTAACCATTCAATTCATATTAAAATTAACAGACAACATTTCAATTCCTGATCTATTCAATTCTACCAAACAATGCACAACAATCAAGTATTTCCACCCAAGAAATCTGGTTTCTCTATTATTTAACAAAATCATTCAGCAGTGATCAGTAATTTCAATTATTTAAAGTAAAGAAAATACAAATAAGACACACAAAAATGTAAAATAAGTGAACACCAATTCTTGCAAAGGAATTTTTTAATTCATTAAATTTTGGTATGAGAGATTCGTCTGAGGGAAGATGGGAATAGACAATATTCATTTTTTTTCCTTTTTGAGGCCATTTCCTTAGCTGCTTCCATTCTTAAATATTCTTCAACTTCCTCTACTAGGGTTAATTCTTTCTTTCCTATTGCATTAGGGATTTATTTTGAACCGGTGCTTTGGAGTTCGAAGGTGGCCCCCTAACCCTCTAGACTCGGGTTAGAGAAGGGTATTGGTGGGTTTGTTACACCACGAGGAAATTTGTGTGTAGCTACACGGGTAGAATTCTGATTTACAATAGATGGCACTTTCTTCTTGCTTGAGTTATCTTCATAGTGTCCCAGAATCTTCGCATGGCTTTATGTCAGTTCTCGCTTCCTTATAGCTAATGATTCCAGGAGTGTCCTATTGTTGACTTTCTCATAAGTCATTAGGCAAAAACTTTCTCTGCAATGTGCAAGATTACTCAACTAACTCTTGTCCCTTGATTCCAGTCTTGCCTTTAAGGCATTGTCTCTATTCCTTATCACTATTCTCCATTATGTATCCCTTTTTTCCAATTATGTTCTCCATTCTTCATCTCTTTGTTTCAATGCCTCCTCCAGTTAAGTCCTTCTTGAGCTCTGTCATATATTCATCCTTGAGCTAAAGTTGGATTCTTAGTTGGTTGTCCCTCTCTTGCATCTCTCGTTTCATAGGTTTCAGCATCTCCATCAGTTCTGTGTTATTACCCTTGTGCCCTGAACTTTCATCTTGTTCCTGGTGGACTTTTCTTATGTTTGGAGATACATTCCAGATGGGGCTTAGGCTTCTCTGAATTTTTTGCTGCTCTTAAGGTAGACTTTCCCATTGTACTGGCTCATTGCATCTTTCATTCCCCCCTTCTTCGTCTATCTCTATTTCCTTCTCTTTTCCTTTGTTTTTAGTACCTTTCGTCACTCTAGTTAATGTCAGAGGAGATGCATTGGGGTATGTTTCTTCGTTTCCCTACTCTTCATCTACTCCCCCAAGAAGGAAAAGGTTGGTGATTTTGTAGCTATGGAACTGCCCCTCGCGACTTGCTTCTCCCGAGTAACCTATGATAGAATTCCTCGATTATCTTCCCACATTGATTTTGTACCCTTTAACAATGCATAAAGGAGGATTGCTTCATTCCTTCTTACTATGCTGAGGTGCTTTGATAGAAAAATGACTGAGCTAACAAAATAGAACCATACCTTAGCTTCTTTTGTTAAAGCACCTCTAGCAATGGATTCATATAAAGTTTTCTAAATTGCCTTCCATTTTCCTTTTCCAGCTGTTAGTAAGTCCACTATCTTCTAGTACTCTGGTTCCTTTAACAGTCTCTTGAATTTTGACCCATCTTTCTACACCTTCAGATTGAACAATTCATTTATCATTTCTTTGCTGAAATCTATCCATTTCCCTCTGACATATACCTTCTTTCCTTTCTCTTCCACCATGTTAGCAAAAAATTATTTGAACCCAAGAAAATACACTACCAGGTGCCTCTCGTGCTCACCCAATGACTGCCATCCTCTCTCTGAGCCGTTTCGCAGAGTGGAGATGAGTTTGTTAAATCCTCTTTCAACTATGAAACCCCTATCCTTCAGACTTTTTTCCATTAAAGTAGAGGCTTTGTCTGAGATTAAGATTCTTACTCTTTCATTCCTTTGCCTGCTTTCCTAGCTTCTTTAGCCCCTCCTTCCTTTTTCGATTCTTCATTCGTCAAGCCAGCTCTACTTAGCTTTAGCTCTTCTTCCTTTTTTACATTTCCCTTGAATGATTTTTCTTCAATAACCTCTTCCTCTATTTCTACGTACGTTCCATCATTTTGTTCGTGCTTAGAATGAGGTGACTGTCGCACATGGCCTAATAGGTTTTGGGACTCTGTAGGTTTTAGTAGGTAAGAGGAGAGAGATTTGACAGAAGGGAAGATGAGCTGGGTTACGGTTTATGATGAAAGTCAGCCTTCAATTTTTCTTGTCAAAATTTATTTATAAGGCTCAACTCGTTTCTTGTTGTGCCTTCATTAAATGTCGCGACAACAACTAACCTAGGGTTTGTTCCCTTTTTAATACTATGTCGCGACATATAGAAATAATGTCGCGACAGAGTTTTGCAATCAATTGGAAGTTAGGTCAGTCTTATGTCATGACAAAGTAAGAAATGTCCTGACATATTTTCTGATGTTCATGTGTACTTTTGTTGCGATAAAAGGAATTATGTCGTGACAAATTTTTTCTTGTAAAATTAAAAAATAGAACCATCCATGTCGCGACAAAAGATTGTCTGTCGCGACAATCTTATGTCTTACTTCAAAATTTGCACAATTACCTATTTTCAACCATTCAACACAAATGTCATTATTCAATACAGTCCTTCCACTCATTTCATACTTGTAAAAACACATATAGTCATCAAACAATCTCTATTCAAATATGAACAACAAATCTTATTCTTCACCTAATATCATTCATCAAGATATTCAAAATGCATCCAAGCAATGAGCAAAATGAAGCTATTTACAAATTTTTTGCTCAGAAACAAACTCCAACTATGCATTATCAGTAAAGAACAAGTTAGGGAAAAGAACTCCCTTGTATTACTGCATAGTGATTTTTGAGAAAGAATGTTTCCAATTAAAATTTATCTCTAATATAGCTTCATTTTCTTGAAAAATAAACAAAATTACAAAATAAAATCTCTAGCAAAATTAAAACTAGTACTTGAAACACTCAAAATTTAACAAAATTAATACAACTATGAAAATTAAAATTATGCTTGGGTTGCCTCCCAAGAAGCTGCTCAGTTTAATATCTTTAGTTAGACATTTGCTGCAGAATATCTTCATTTCAACAAAATTGTCTTCTCTTCTCTTCTTCTAAATCTAGATCTCAACTTCATTTAAGTTCCTCCAATTCACTGCTACTCTTCTGGATCATAGCCATTCAATCCTTCGGATTCTTCCTTGTGTCACTTGGGAATGCATCCTTTGGCGATTCCTGCATTTCAGGGCTGGGGAGCTAACTACTCCCACCAGTCTCCGTGATTCTCTCAAAGAGGCGTTGGAATTAGCCTAAAACACAATTGTGTTTGCCTGGAATGCTACAAGCTCAGCAAACTTCTACTCATGTATGTTTCAGCAGCCCCTTATTTTCGCCAATGAAAGCAAGCATCTGGTCCTCAAAGGAATTAGATCTCCTCTCTCGCCCCTCGATTTCTAACTTCCGTCCCGCTAGCCGTTGTTGTTGTTTCGCGAGCCGGGAACCACGGTGAGGCATGCGATAGCTGTTGTAGATTCCGTCTGTGTCTTTTTGAACTTGTCAGGTTCTCTTCCATATGAGAAATTCTCATGGTTCCTTAGTGCTAGTGTGTACTGAGTGGTGTTTGTCTGTGAATATATAGACTAAACCATTAAATTTTATGCCTCTACAGAGCCTTGCACTCCCATATGCCAAAAATAGGGTTCAAAGGGGTTTCAAAATTTAAAAACGGTTTTATGTTTATAAAATGAGTTTTAGTCTAAGACACTACAAGTGCATTGTGTCAAGGCTGGGGTAGTAAAATCGATGTAAGTCCAGATATCATTCCCTCAGAGATTAACAAGAATTTTGAAATCAACTACCCTAACTACTCAAGATCCACACTATTTGCACCTCCTTGTAATAGTTTGAAAACTAGAGTTGAAAGACAAGATCATCCTACATTATATTTCTCTAATTAAAATAAAATTGGAAATAAAACAAATAAATAAACTGGATTAAATTAGTTCTCTGCTAGAAATGAACACTGACAAGGAACTGCTGTGAAATTGCCAATTTCTACATCATAATCTATTATGACTCTCTTCTGATTCTGGATCTGGATTTATCAAAGATTTATAAATTGCAGCTTGGATTTCTCCTTATCTTCACCAATTAGATGTCCATGCTCTTTTCTTCAAAGACAAAAGGATCTAATTAGTTACTTATACTGTAACACTCTTTATAAGATCCTCGGCATTTTTCTTTTTTCAATACTTCATACCCATTTCTTAGGACTGTAGATTTCTTTCTCCCCAAGTCTAGGCCAATGCAAAATCTCTACAAAATGGTTGATGAATCTTCCTTTAGATCTGATGGAGTTCTCCATTTCCTTGATTAGATTTCAGCTAACACGGGATCAAGATCTTTCCATCAGATCAAGGCAAAATCGCTGATCGTTTAAATTGATAAATCATCCAACTCAATTTCAATCCTGAGTGAACTGGAAATTTATCAAAATGAACTCTCAAAGCTCTTTAATTCCTCAATAATAGTCTAACTTACCCTCAATTGAATGCTCCAAGCTCTCAGGAATCTCCATCTCTGTGTCACTCAGAGGGCCTCCTAGAAATCAGAGCAGGATACAGTCCTTTGGAGGGTATTCACTACTAGTATTGGGAACATTTCAATTTATGAACAACATCAACCAAATAAAATCCAAACCCAATGAAGCTACGCTTCTCAAATACTGAATCACAATGGACAATGGAGTATTGATCAAGCATATCCACTCGTAATCATTAACCGAAAAAAATGAATTTTAAATTGCTCAGACTTCCATTAATTCCAAGCAAGACTGAAAAAGAGATTATGAAACTAATCGATCCAAATGCCTACAATTCAAAAATTGAGATTGTTGTTTCAGATCTAGAAAAGAAAGAAAATCAAAACAATTCTAACTAATCTATTCTAAAAATATACAAGTGAGTCTTCTTCAATCCCCCAAGGATCTGGGTTCCGAAAGACCTGCTTTCTCTTGACTCAAGGTCGACTATTTATACAATTCTAGAAATTAGGCCTGATTCGAAAGCTTCAAGTGAATTTTCCCAATTTAATGGCCCAACTCACTCTTCAGTTCGCGACCTAAAGGAGCTTGTCACGACTGAGTTGCAGTTATGAGCTTGCTAAGTTTGTCGTGACTTCAATTACTTATAGCAACCTTCTTTGTTTTGTTTTTGACAGTATGGAGTCGGGACCTTGTTTCTCTGTAACATCGTTTTACAAATTTTCTTCATTTGGTTGTCGCAGCCTAGTTTCTTTGTCGCGACTTACTTTGTTGCCCCATCCCCTTGATTCTTGTTACAACTAAGTTTTCAATTGCAACATGAGTTTTGCCTCGAGTTTCTTCTTTCTCTGGAATCTTTGTCACGACATGAATTTCTTTGTCGCGACTAACGTTTGGCTTCACCTCTTTTGTTTCTTTAGGTGTGTGTCGCAACTTGAAAATCCTTGCTGTCATCTTTTACCTAGCTTTTTCTTGAGAATCATCCTTTTTCGGGCCACGACTTGAATTGCCTTTGTCACTAATTCGCCCGCTTTCTGCCGTAGTCTTGACTTTGTTGCAAGAACGTTTTCTTGTCTCAGCATTTATGTCAATAATTAAGTTCTTAATGTCGCGACTTGGTCGTTTCTCTTCCTTTATCGAAGTTCTTATCGTGACATAGTTTATGTGTCACGACACTATTTTGTTGTTAGCCAATTTGATTCTTAGTTGCAGCTTCCCTTTTATGTTGAGACATCTCTTGGTTATCTTCTGCTTTCATTCAGGTTGCGACTCAAAGTTGCTGATTTGCGTTAATTCTCGTCGCGGACATACAAATTAAGTTGCGACCAGGCTATTCCTTTTCTTGATGCAATTTCTGTCACGACATGAAAGGTAGATCGCGACCCAATTATATGTTTATACTTCTCACCTTGTCACAATCTCATTTTCTCAGTTACAACAGTTGTTGTGTATTCAGCTTCTGTTTTTGGATGCGACCTAGGAAGTATGTCGTGACTAAGTTGTTACCCTTTTCACCTTGGTTTTTGTCGTAGTTGATCAAAACATAGTAGTAACATGATTTACTTGTTTCAGCACCTTTTCATGTCGCGACCTGAAGCCTTTGTCGCAACCTCGAATGATATCTCCATCTCGTCATCATGTCGCAACTTGAAAATCCTTTGTCGAGACTTGGTCAGTTCATGAAGCTATCATTCCTTGTCGCGACATCGTTTTTCTATCACGACAATAGTTGTCTTCTTCGTTGTCACTGGTATTATTAACGATGTCACAACAAGATCCCCTTCTTTGAAGCTTTTTTCTATCTCCGCATCTTGCCCCTTTGTTCTAACATTTTTTCCTCGGGCCCCGCATCACTTCTTGTCGCGACCTTGATTTTCTGTCGCAACTAAGTTTTGTGAAATCTTCATTGTTTTCTCTCACGACATATGACAAACGTGTTGCGACGTATTTTAGGCTTTTATCATGTAGACCTTAAAGCAACATCCTCACTCAGGTCGTGACTTAAAAAATGCTGGTTTGCTAAATCCTTTGTCGCGACCTAGCTGCCTTGGTCATATTTTTCCGGTCTTTGGTCAGATTTGCCAATTCATTAAAACCCTCAGAAACATAAATTAGGTAAGGTTTCCATATATCTGCATAAAAATCAGCAATTACATTAAAAAAACAGGTCAAAAAAATGGATTAAAAATATATGAGTTTTCAACTCATCAAATTCCCCTAAACTTAAAATTTTGCTTATCCTCAAGCAAAGAAAAGAAAGATTTGTTTGTCCTCAAACAATTGAACTTCATTTTTAAGGACATTTTTCTGTTCTATATTACAATCTTTCATATCACCAATAGACCTGAAATAAGTCAGTTGTAGTATGAATTCAAATTTCAGTTTTCAACTCAGAAGAAGGAAAAGTTTTTCTCAATCTCTATTACAAATAAATTGATGAATTTTATATTGTAAACAGTGCAGCCAATCAATCCTGTTATGTGAGTGTGTGTTGGTCTTCTTTCCTTTTCTCCTTGGTAAATTAATTAATCTTCTGAGAATCTCCTTGGTAAATTAGTCAAAGTCTCATATGCTTGTTTTTCATATTTATCTCCACTAATGTAGGAAATTTCAACCTTCAAGATTACCTAGGTCTTTTTAGGGCTCTCAGAATGTTAGGTCAGTACCTGGTAGACAATTGGAAAATTAGCTGTAATTACCTGCATTCCACTCTTCCATCCGCATAATTGTCTTTTCTCTTTAACCCTTTTCCTTCCTACTGATGTAAACTTTAATACCCCCTCAAACTTGGTTTTTGGTGCATCTTCTTACATATTGTGGTCTCACTCCGATTGCCACTTTAAACTTTATCGCCTAGTTCCTTTAACTCGGAACTCTTTTTGTCTCCTTATGTGTTAAAGATTTAGAATAGTGCAATGTTTTGTCTTTTAAGCTTATCACTCTTATAGAACTTTGGGTTAGCAACTCCCATACCAATTGACATTTGGGTACTAGGTGTTGAAACACCCCTAAGAACTTAATTGTTCAAGAGAGATAAGCCACAAGACAAAACTTTCTCCCTTTTTGATTTATTTTCTGCATCTCTAGTCTTTCAATTGGTCTTGTCTTCTCCTTCCTTGCAATCTAAAAGAAATATATTCCCCCAATCTTATTCCCTTTTGTATATTTCAGTTATTTTCTTGAAAACTGGGTAATTTGGGATTCTTTGCTACAAGATTAACTTAAGGGCGGGATTTTAGGGTTTGAATTGCTGTGTATTGAAAAAGTTAGGCATTTTGGCTCAAAGCATGGAACTAGAGTGTATGCATCTGCATATAAAGAGGGTAGGCTTGAAAAGGTTCAAACTTCCAAAGATGGCCTCTTTCATTTCTTGTTAGTTGTTTTTGCCTAGGATTTCGCCTCAACTAATAATCTAACAAGTTCTAGGACCTTGTACTATTGACTGTGAATCACCCCAGAAGATATCCTTAATCCTTCCCAATTTGTTAAGGACTTGACCATGTGTATTGTTTTCCAAAATTTTGTATTGACTTAATTGTTTACACACACAGATTCAAGAATCTTATTTGTTCTTTCAATTGTGTACTTTTTCCTAATACTGCATTCTCAACTTTATTCAAGTTACAGTTGCAACTTCTTGTTTCAGTTCAATTAAGCCTACTCCCATTTCTGTCACAGTATTGTTTAGATGTTATCAGTGGTTGTTGTGCCATTCACCAATAAAAACTTAAATACATAAATCTTGATTTCAGACAACCAATCAATCACAACAACCTAATTCAATCAATCAATCAATATCCAAACAATTAACAAATTTTCTCCAAATCATTCAACTTACCATACCAGTCTCAAAGCATTTCCAATAACACATCTATTCTAATCAAGAAAACTCATTGATATCAACACAATCAAATCTCAAGAATTTTATAGAACAAACTCACAAGATCAAAAAGATAAACCATACTGAATTTTTCTATTAAGATGAAGAAAGAATGTAATTCTAGAAGGGAAAAGAAAAGAAATTATGAAAATTCACTTTCTTCTTTTATAAGATTTGGGAGGTATTATGTTGGGAGGATCTATGTCAAAACTTGCAAAACAGGGAGAAAATTTTTGGAAGGTTATGTCAGGTCTTTTCTTTTCAGTGGCCTCTTCCTTTCCATTTGAGACTAGATCATTTGTGAATTCCACAAGTGATCAAAGTGTATTGCTTCTGCCCACATGAATGACTGTGCTCTCCACCTCAGCAATAACACCTATCATGCTTGACAAATTTTTATTTATCAGATCTAAGCTCTCATGCCAAAATTTTCTCCTGTAAACATCATTGTCCTCCAGCTCCATATCTCTTTCTTTCATGAGTCTCCCAAATTATTTGAACTACTCTTTGTAAAGGTGCTTGAAAGCTTCTATTTTTTTCAACATACTTCCATTTCAGCTTCTCTCTTCCTCATAATTGTCAATAGGTCTGCATCTCTTTTGTATTGATTATTGTAAAAAGATTCCAAGCTGACCTTCATCTTTTCTATCCATTCCTTCTCCTTTCTGTCTAACTCTTCTTTCCACTTTTCTTCTTTCTGCCTTAAATTCTACTCCCACTAAGAGTTTTCTCTTTAAATCTAACCTCCAAAAACTCTTCTTGATCTCACATTGCCGCTCCTAATTTATTTTCTCCTCTTTCTTCCATCTCCTCTCATTAACATTTAATATTTCCATATCCTATTAGCCCCTTCATATTTATTTTGGAGCTCTTTGCAGGCTCGGGAAAATTTTCTCTCATATTAGGGCATGAATGACTTAATGGACTCATTCTACAGTGCATTTCCTCCTTCTCAATACATGAGCTTTTTCTAGGAAGTTTTCTTATTTCATATTATCATTTTTTCTCTTCAGACTGTTTTAATTTCATTATTTCCTCTTCAAGCTTATTTCTAAGCCCTTTTGTTACCCCAGTCAGGGTCAGATGAGAGACTCTAGGGCAAACTTCTTATGTTTCCCATATTCCCTCTTACCCAGCCCAAGACACATAGCCCCGTGATGATTGTCAGTGGGGAATTAATCCTTCTTTTGTTGCTCGGATGATACCCCTTAATAGGAACCCTCGATCAATTTTTCTCATTATCTATTTTATATCCCTTCAAAAGGGTGTTACAAATGATGGCTTCCCTGTTCCTCTCGATCGAGCACAAGTGTTTAGTAGGGATTAATCGATGCTAAGTGAAATAAAACCAAACCTTTGCCTCCTCTGTAAGAGATCCTCTATTTATAGCCTGGTGTGGGTTCTTCTTGGTTGCCTCCCATTTTCCCCTTCCAGCTAGTAACAGATTTACAATTTTCTCATGGTCTGGTTTTTCAACTAACTTCTTGAATTTCGAGCAATGTTTTAGCTTCTTTAGTTGAAATACCTCATTAATTATCTTATGATCAAAAGGAACCGATACTCCTCGTACATGTGCAGTCTTCCCCTCATCTCCACCATGAGCCCGAGTAAAACTCGGTTTCACAGAGCAAATGGGGCTGTGCGCCTTATGCTTATAGAAGAATTCCCAACCTTTCTTTTCTATTATTTCTAAAAAAGGGGAAATAATCTTATCGAAACCCCTTTCGCTGATGAAACCCTTATCAGCAAATTGTTTGTCCCATAAAGAATAGCTTGGGCAGAGACAAATGTCCTTTCCTCTTTTAATTCTGCTTCTTCATTGTGATTTACTAATCTCAGTCTTTTTGCCTTCCTCCCTTCCTCAACTGGTTGTTCCACCTCAGGCTGAGCTTTTGGTTCTGCAGTTAGGATTATCTCTGTTTGAGGTTCCAGATGAACCTCTTCCTCTCCTTGAGCATACTGTCATTTCACTGAGATTGGGAACAAGGTTGTGCCTTCACCTAATGATGAGATTTGAACTGGCTTTTGGAATGGAGCTAAGGTTTTAGATCTGGTGAGAGGAAGAGAATGCAGTTGTTTGATAAGGATGCAATTGAATTGAAGTTTTCGGGAAGGAATTGGCACCACCTTGAGCTCTTTTATTTATGTGCTCAATGATAATATTGTTCTGCATGGAATGTCACAACATTAATTTTCTGCTACAATGACTAATCGTTAATAATAAGTGCCTCATTTAATGTTGCGACGACTTAAACAAAATGTTAAAACCAATATTTGCTGTGGTTTTAACAATTTCTTGTCCCGACTTACTTAGGTTTGTCGCGACAACAAATGTGGTTTTTGAAAATTAGAATTGTTGTCACGACATAACTTTCCCTTTTTTAAGTTATTCTTTGTTACGACATAATTAACATTGTTGTGACAAAGTGTTTCTTTCACCAATCATCCAAATTCACAGAAACTGTTGCGACCTAGAAATTAAGTCACAACCCTAGTTTGTTCTTGTAGAGCAAACTTTAATGGCGACATAAAGACTTGTGTTGCGACACCAAATTTTCCTAAATCTCATGTGATCTATTTAAAACCTTGTCGCGACTAAACTGTCAGGTCGCGACCTAGAAAAATTTTAAAGTCTTGACAAATAGTGTTTTATCCCCCATTTTCATGCAACTCCTATTTTCCTCTAATTGGCTCAATTCAATTCAAGAATCATGTATAACATGCATTAAATTCACGCAATGCATACTTGTGAAAACATGTATACCATTCAAGAATCTCAATTCAAGTATGAACAATTCACCTTCATCATTTAAATATTCAACGAATAAGCTCAACAAAGTTATGATTCACCATCAGCTTGAAAGTCAAATTCCCCTAAACCTCAATCATGCATTCTCCAGAGAAGAAATAATTAGAGAGCAGAATACTTCCCTTTGTAGCCTTGTATGCATACTGAATTAGAAGTTCATTTTCCATGTGAAGACTCCATTTCTACTCATACCCTCACTGATCTGCAAAAACACCAAAAGAAAATTTTTAACAGTAAAGTAACACACAAATCTAACTAAAACACTTAAAATTTTTAAACAATTTCATTAACTATGAAACATAAAAAAAAAAATAAACTATTGTATGGGTTGCCTCCCATGAAGTCGCTGTTCTTAAGTCCCACTGATTCTCATTATAATCTTCTTGTCTCAACAAAATTTCTTAACTCGTAACTCCGGAATTAGTCTTCAATTATCTTCCCTCCAAAGCAATGCTTTAATCTCTAACCATTCACTTTGAATTCTTTTCCAGTACTAGTTTTCAATGTCACTGCCCCAAAGGTTGTACTTGCCATTACTGTATAAGGACCACTCCATTTTTATCTCAGCTTTCCTGGAAACAGTTTCAGTCTGGAGTTAAATAAAATGACCTGTTCTCCTGCTTGAAATTCCCTCCTAAAAATTTTCTGATCATGCCATTTCTTTGTTTTATCTTTGTAAATTCTGGCATTATCATAAGCTTCATTTCTCAGCTCTTCCAATTCATTCAGTTGGAGTAATCTTTCTTCCCAAGTACTTTAAAATCAAAATTCAATTTCGATGGCCCACATTGCGTTGTATTCTAATTCAAGAGGGAGGTGACAGGTTTTGCCTCAAAGATACCTCAGATGGGGATATTCCAATGGGAGTTTTATATGCAGCTCTATAAGCCCACAATGCATCATCAAGCTTAGAGACCAATCTCATAAGGCCTAACTTACAATTTCTTTTCAAGAATTTTCTTTATTTCCCCTATCGAGACTTCAGCCTACCCATTTGTTCGATAGCTGCTTTGACTCATTATGTGTGTTTGATTCCATACCCGATCACGCTCAAACACCTTGTTTGCAAATGGCTCCTCCATCACTTATGATAGTTCCAGCCCAAATCAAGCCAAAATATCTGTAAGAACCCCACAACTGTATTAGCATCATTTTTGGGATAAGCTATTGCTTCCACCCATTTGGATACATAGTCCACAGCTAGGAGTATGTACAAATTCCCAAATTAAGATGAAAAAGGTCCCATGAAATCTATTCCCCACACATAAAAAAGCTGCACCACCAAGATACCTTGTAGGGGCATTTCATGTCTTGTTCTGATACTTCCCATTCTCTAGCATTGATCACAAAGTTTGACCCATTCAAAACAATCTTTGAATATGGTAGGCCAATAAAAACCTGATTGGAGAATTTTATGGGCTGTTTTATCTCCTGCAAAATGTCCTCCATACGGTTATGCATGACATTCATATAAAATTATGCCTTGTTCACTTTCTAGCACACACCTCCTGATTATCATATAAGCTCCTCTTTTGAATAATAGGGGATCATCTCATATATAGAATCTGCTATCAGTCCTTAACTTCTTCCTCTGCTAGTAGCTAAATTCTGGTGGCATAACTCCACAAGCTAGAAAAATTACAATGTCAGCATACCAGGGTGATTGGAATGACAACTGGAATAACTGCTCATCTGGAAAGTTTTCTATTAATTCAGTCCCTTTTCCTTTACAAGAGAGTTTTCTTTTTCAACTCTTGACAAGTGATCGCCTATCACATTGTCACTACCTTCTTATCCTCATCTCTAGATCAAATTCCCCGTAATAACAAATAAAAGCACAGTAACTGGGTCTTGGCTTAGCTCTTTCTTTGTCATCAAATATTTAATCGTTGAAGCATGACGCGACGCGATGATGACATGGGATCCCAATATGTATGACCTGAATTTTTCACATGAAAATACCATGGCCAACATCTCTTTTTCAGTAGTTGAGTAGTTCTCTTAAGCTTCATTGAAGGTTTTGTTGGCATAGTATATGGCCCTAAACATTTTGTCAATTTTCTGTCCCAATACAACTCCCATTGCATAGTCACTAGCATCACACATAATCTCAAATTCCTTATTCCAATTTGGTTTGGCCATGATGGGAGCTTCAACTAATCTGGATCTGATTTCTTCAAATGAAGATAGGCAAGCTTCATCAAAATTAAACTTAGTATCCTTTTCCAATAGTCTACATAATGGTCATGCAATTTTTGAGAAGTCCCTGATAAATCTTCTATAAAAACCAACATGTCCCAAGAAACTTCTTATTCCCTTATCATGTAGGTGGCAAAAGAGTTCTATGATGGTAACCTTTGCTTGATCCACTTCCAGCCCTACTGTAGAAATTATGTGTCCAAGGACAATGCCTTCTGTTACCATAAAATGGCATTTTTCCCAATTCAAAGCTATATTCTTGTCCTAGCATCTCTAAAGTACTGTTCCCAAATTTTCCGTGCACTCAGCCAAAAACTGGATCCATAGGATCAGGAAGTCATCCATGAATATCTCCATAACTCCTTCTCGCCAAGTCTAAGAACATATCATGCATCTTTGAATGTGGGCAGAGCATTAGACAGCCCAAATGGCATTCTTCTAAAAGCAAAAGTACCATAAGGGCATGTGAAAGTAGTTTTCTCCTGGTCCTCAGGTGCAATAGCAATTCGCTTATATCAAAATACCCATCAAGAATACAGAAGTGAGGGTGTCCTAACAATCTATCCAACATCTGATCAATGAAAGGTAGAGGAAAATGATATTTCCTGGTTGCAGTATTTAATTTTCTGTAATCTATACACACCCTCCATCCCCGTCATTACTTCATAGGAATTAGTTCATTCCTTTCATCCCCGATCACGCTGAACCACCCTTCTTAGAACCATATGAACCTGGCTCACCTAAGGGTCGCCTGGCGGCTGCATAAATAAAACCCGCATTTAACCATTTCAACACTTCCTTCCTTACAACATCCTTCACATCGGATTCAACTCTCCTTGGTGTTTAATCAAGTCTGCAGATTATCTTCAGTTGTGATTGCATGCAAATAGAAGGATCGATACCTTTGAGATCTTCACTGACCAAGCAATTGTTTCCTTATATTTCCTTAGAATCTTAATGCCTTGTTCTTCATTCTCGCCAATGCAACCGGAGCATAATCAATGCTTGCCTTTCGCTCTAAGAAAGAATACTCGATGACTAGGCAATTTCTTTCAATATCAACCCTTTCCTCGTACTTGTTTCTTGGTCATTGCTTTTCCTTGTTGCATGATTTTTCTTGATCAAGTTAATCAAACTCAAGATTGTTTCATATATTTTAAACTGAATGCAAAGAATTCATAATCAACACTCTTAAGATACTGGAAATTCATCACATTTTCATTGATAGAATGTTAGATATTACTATCAGAGTTCAGTTCAAGACTGATGGGACTAATGTTATCTACAGCCATACAATTTTCCTCATCAACATCAGACTGTGCTAAGCTTTTGTTAAGGTTGCAGTTCACTGCTTCATTTCCCACCCTCAAGGTAAGCTCACCCTTCCGTACATCGATCGGAGTGTGCCCCACAAGTATGAAGGGTCTTCTAACAACAGAGAACCCGAAAGTGTCCTCTTCCATTTCTCATGACAACAAATCCACAAGTGAAGATGAATTTCTACTCGACTGCAAGACATCCTCAAGGACTCCTTCTGGTTGTGCCATTGACCTATCATCCATTTGCAGTGTAATTGTTGTTGGGGTAAGTTCCCCCAAACTCAACCTTTGTACAACTGATAAGGGTATCAAATTAATGCTAGCATCTGAGTCACACAAAGCTTTTTTGAATTCATATTTCTTAATAGTGCAGGGAATGGTAAAGTTTCCAGGGTCTTTGATCTTAGCTGGTAGACTCTTCTAAATAACTACACTACATGTTGTAGTCAGGCACACCACTCCTTCCTCAGTAATTTTCTTCTTTTTGCTTAGTATATCCTTTGTGAATTCGGGCAATAGCTCGGCATTTGAGTAATAGCATCCATTAAAGGGAATGTGTTAATTTCTATCTTCTTAAAACTTAAGAAGTTAGAAAATTGTTCCTCCTTCTCTTTGCCTTCAAGTCTTTATGGGAAATGAACTGTGTGGGAAATTTTGAACCTTTCTTCAAGTATTGTTCACACAGCTTTTCGTGTCAGCTAGTATGCACTTTATTCTCGCTCGCAGCCCACTCTAGATTGCCTTCTATCTTCTTCTTCACTTATTTCACTTCTTCGTCGCATTTCTCTTTTCGCTTCTCGTCATTGCTCACTTCCTTGCCACTCTCAATCGACTCCGCCATACAATCTCTTGGATTCTTTTGGGTGTCACTAGGGAAGGCATACTCGGTCTGGTTTTACAAGGTTGAGGCCAACTGCCCAACCTATGTTTCCAAGTTCTTGAGTGAAGCATTAGTGTTGGCTTGAAAATTTTGTGTGTTGGATTTAAAAGTTTCCAACTCAGCAAATTTCTGTTTCATGAGGTTTATGAAGAATTTGTTGTCTCATGAACTCGGCAAAGATTTTGCTCATTAAAGGACTGAGTCCTCTTTTGACCTTGATATTCATTTCTATTCTCTCCTTGTTGTTGCTGCTGTTGGAACCTTGGTGGATTATTTCCTTGCTAATAACCTTGCCCATGTCTTGGACCCTATGATGCTCCTCCACCATATGAGAACTTCTCATGGCCCCTCGCTTGTCGGTGTGCATGCTGTGTGGTGTCGGGTTAGCTTCTGAATGGTAGTCAATATCAAGCATTCGCCTCTCAACTTGATAGGATCCTCATCAATTGGTCCTCAATTACTTTCCGATTCCATCTTCCACCCGCTCCAATTTCCTAAGCATAGTGCATTCTTTTCTCTTGATTCCCCAACCTGTGCATTATTGCATCAAGTTTTGCTTCCATAGCAATCATTTTATTGAGCTCAATGACCCCACTCCCCTTTGTTTTGCTATTGTTCATTGAAGATTCGAATGGAGCTTTCATGTGGCATTTAGCCAGGTCTTCTATCAACTGCCTTGCCTCTTCTGCATTTCTTCGTTTAAATGCCCCATAGCAAGTTGCATCTATTATACCCTTAGAAGTATCATTCAGGGAGTGGTAGACAATATCCATTTGGGTCTTTAGGTCTATTCCATGCATAGGGCATCTCTTCAATAGCCTTTAGTACCTTTCCCAGGTAGTATATAAGCTTTCATCCTCCCCCTGTTTGAACACAATGATCTCCCTTCTTCTTTCAGATGTGAGGGATGGGGGAAAAAATCTACCAAGGTAAGCCTCCACCAACTCTTCCCATGTGTTAACTGAGCCATATGGCAATGATTCAAACCATGTGGCTGCAATATCTCTCAAAGAGAAAGGAAAGAGTTGTAGCTTGATCACCTCTAGTCTCACACCATTTAGTTTAACTGTGTTAGCCATTTTAAGGAATCTACCCATGTGCTCGTTATAGATCTTCGTAGATGGCCTCTGTAAATTGATTCTCGCTGCACCATGGTGATCACGTTGGTTCCAAATTTCTCAAAATTGTTAGCTTTATAAAGTGTTGTCTAACTGTTGAATATAATTTTGGATAACTCGGCCCTCTAGAAATCCTCCATTGTATCTTGCATCAGAGGCCTTTCTGCTGTTGTTTCTTGTTCAACTGTCTGACCCATTCTTTCATCTTCCATAATTGTTGTTTCTACACTTCTGACCATCCTTAAGTTCCTCAATGTTCTTTCCAATTCAGTATCTAAGGGAAAAAGATCTGATTCTGGCTTCTATTGCATGAAATAATTTCTTGAAATGGAAATATATTGAGATTAATTAGAAACAGTGGTATTAAAAATCATATATCCTTTAAGCTCTCTAAAAGATCAGTAGCTTATGCAACCACTGTTGTCAAAACTGTTTTTGTGAATTTCTTTTATAAAATAAAGAAAAATGTCCAAATTTGCATTTCTTTCTTTTGTCTGAATATTGATTTAGTCAAATCCTTTCAATCCCCGGTAACGGTGCCATAAAACTTCTTTGTCTGTGAATATATAGACTAAAATATTAAATTTTATGCCTCTACAAGAGCCTTACAATTCCCCTGCAGTTATGCCAAAATTGGAGTTAAGTGGTTTAAAAATTTTTTAAATGGTTTTATGTTTATAAAATGAGTTTTAGTCTAAGACACTGCAAGTGCACAGGTCATACAAGTAGTAAAAATTGGATGTAAGTCCAGATATCATTCCCTTATAGATTGACAAGAATTTTGAAATTAACTACCCTAACTACTCAAGATCCACACTATTTGCACCTCCTCAGAATCGATTTGAAACTAGAGTTGAAAGACAAGCATCATCCTATATTATATTTCTAATTAAAATAAAATTTGGAAATAAAACAAATAAAAACAAACTAGACTCCGACCTGTCATAGAAATGGAACACTGACAAGGAACTACTGTGAAATTGCCAAGTTCTACATCATAATCTATTATGACTCTTCTTATTCTGGATTTGGATTTGTCAAAGATTTATAAATTGTAGCTTGGATTTCTCCTTATCTTCACCAATTAGATGTTCCTGCTTCTTTCAAAGACAAGGATTTGATTAGTTACTTATACTCAGAACACTCTTTATAATATCTGGGCATTTTTCTTTTTTCAATACTTCATACACATTTCTTAGGACTGTAGATTTCTTGCTCCCCAAGTCTAGGCCAATGCAAAACCTCTACAAAATGGTTGATGACTCTTCCTTTAGATCTAAAGGAGTTCTCCCTTTCCTTGATTAGATTTCAGCTAACACGGGATCAAGATCTTTCCATCAGATCAAGGCAAAATCTCTGATCGTTTAAATTGATAAATAATCCAACTCACTCAACTCGAAAGTGAACCTGAAATTTATCGAAGTGAAATCTCAAAGCTCTTAATTCTCAATAATAGTTTCAACATACCCCAATTACACTCAAGCTCTTACGAATCTCCATCTTTGTGTCACTCAGAGGGCCTCCTAGAAATCAAACAGGATACAGTCCTTTGGAGGGTATTCGCTACTAGTATTGGGAACAATTCAATTTATGAGCAACATCAACCAAATAAAATCCAAACCCAGAAAATTCTTGCTAATTTATGTAGAAAATACTATAACTCACAACATATCAATTCTAGTGAAGCTGCGCTTCTCAAATACTGAATCACAATCAACAATGGAGTATTGATCAAGCATATCCATTATAACAGATAAACTTAAAAGAAATGGATTCCATAAATTTTCTAGACTTTATTAATTCCAAGCAGTAATTGGAAAAGAGATTGAACTAATTAATCTAGCTTCACAATTCAAAACAGATTGTTGTTTAAGATCCAGAAAAGAAAGAAAATCAAAACAATTCTAACTAATCTATTCTAAAAATATACAAGTGAGTCTTCTTCAATCCCCCAAGGATCTGGTTCCGAAAGAGCTACTTTCTCTTGACGCAAGGTCGACTATTTATACACTTCCAGAAATTGGGCCTGATTTGAAAGCTTCAAGTGAATTTTCCCAATTCAGTTGCCCATCTCAATGTTCAGGTCACGACCTAAAGGAGCTCGTCGCAGCTGAGTTGTAGTTATGGTTTCTATAAGTCCTGTCATGACTTCAATTGGCTTTTGCCGCAAACCTTCTTGTTTTGTTTTTAGCAAGATGGAGTCGCGACCTTGTTTCTTCCGTCAAGAACATCGTTTCACAGCCTTCTTCATTTGGTCAAGGTAACCCAGCTTTCTTCGTCGTGACTTACTTGTTGCCCTCATCCCTTGATTCTTGCTGCAACTAAGTTTTCAGTCGCGACATGAGCTCTTGCCCAAAAGTTTCTTCTTTCTTCAATCTTGTCGCGACATGAATTTATTTGTCGCGACTAACATTTGGCTTCACCTCTTTTGTTTTTTTAGGTGTGTGTCGCAACTTGAAAATCCTTGCCGTCGTCTTTTACCTAGCTTTTTCTTGAGAATCATCCTTTTTCAGTCACGACTTGAATTGTTTTATCGCAACCCAATTCAGTTGTCAGTAGTCTTGACTTTTGTTGCAACAACATTTTCTTATCTCAAAGTATTTATGTCGCAACCAAGTTTCCATGTCGCGACTCGGGCCGCTTCCCTTTACCGAGTTCTAATGCTAAGACATAGTTTCGCGGTCACCACACTATTTTGCTGTCGCCAATTTGATTCTTTTTGGTTGCAAATTTTCCTTTATGTTGCGACACGCTTTGTCAGTTTTCCTCGCTTTCATTTAGGTCGCGACTCAAGTTGCCGGTTCAATTCCTCGGTCGTGACATTCAAATTAAGTCGCGACTCAAGCTTCTCATTCCTTTCTTTCTTGATGCAATTTCTCACAACATAAAGGTAGGTTGCGACCAATTATGTTCATTTCACCTTGTCGCAACCTCATTTTCACCAACAGCTTGTCGTATTCGCCTTCTATTTCGTCATGCACTGGGAAGTATGTCGCGACTAAGTTGTTACTCTTTTCACCTTGGCTCTTGTCGTAGTTGCTCAAAACATAATAGTAACATGATTTACTTGTTTCAGCACCTTTTCATGTCGCGACCTGAAGCCTTTATCGCGACCTCGAATGATATCTTCATCTCGTCATCATGTCGCAACTTGAAAATCCTTCATTACACTCGCTCTGGCTCACGGGAGCCGCTTATTCGTCATGACATCGTTTTTCTATCACAACAATAGTTATGTTCTTTTAGTGTCACGACATACAGAACGATGTCTTGACAAGATCCTTCTTTGAAGCTTTTTTCTCTGTCTCCGCATCCTGTCTCTTGTCTCAACATTCTTCCATTGGCCCCAGTATCACTTCTTATCGTGACCTTGATTTTCTTTCGTAACCAAGTTTTGTGAAATCTTCATTGTTTTCTCTTACGACATATGAAAAACGTGTTGCGACATATTTTAGGCTTTTATCTTGTAGACCTTGGCAAAGAACATCCTCACTGAGTCGCGGACTTGCAAACCCGCTAGTTTGCTGAACTCTTCAGCCACAACCCCTCAAAGTCTGGTCGCGACTCCACCGTCTCGGTCATATTTTTCCTCGGGTCTTCTACCGTATTTGCCGATTCCCATCAGAAACTTGCAAAACATAAATCGGGTAAGGTTTCACATTTCGCATAAAATCAGCAATTACATTAGAACAACAGGTCAGAAAAATGGATTAAAAAAATAAGGAGTTTTCGACTAACAGTTGGTAAGTCGAGGTCAGCTTAAAAGTGTAACTCCTATCGCATTTGTATCAGGCCTCCTCAACTAGGTAGGGATCCTCATGGGTTAGTCCCTCATCAACACTCTTTCTTTTCTCTCCTTCATCTATTGTCCCCACTTCAAGTGCAATGTGCATTCTTCTCTCATTGTTTCCAAGCTTGTTCATTAATGCATCCAACTTTGCTTCTATGGCAGTCATCCTATTAATCTCAATTACCCCACTCCCCTTCTATCTGTTGTTGCTCCTTGAAGCTTCAGATGGAGCTTTGTAGTTACATTTGGCAAGGTCTTCAATCAGCTACCTTGCCTCCTCAGCACTTCTTCTTTTGAAAGCCCCACAACAAACTACATCAATTATGCCTTTTGAGGCATAATTAATGGAATGGTAGAAAATGTTTATCTAAGTGGTCAGATATATTCCATGCATAGGGCATCTTTTGAGTAGTCTCTTGTATCTCTACCATTCATTGTAGAGACTTCATCCTCCCCCTGTTTGAAGACTATAATTTCTCCTCTTCTTTCAAAAGTTAGGGCTGGGACCAAATTGCACTCACCAAAGTCTTCCATAGTCATTTGTCTTTAAGGTCTTTCTGTTTCTGCTTCTTTTGGAATATGTTGCAGTCTTTCTCTTTGATTTTCCATACTTTTAGATTCAGCACTTGTACCCTTCCTTAGATTCCTCAGTGTCCTCTCAATTTCTGTATGCAAAGGGCAATAGATCTGCTTCTAGTTTTTTGTGCATTTACTATCTTCCTGAAATAAAAACACACTGAGATCAAATGAAATATGTGGGAAACAACTATGACAATTTTGGCTCATAAAATTTTTTCAATTGCTTATTAAGATAATGCAATTAAAAACTATTTTTGTGTTTTTCATTTATCTATGATAAAATAAAGAAAAATGTCCAAATTAGAAATTCTCTCTTTGGTTAGAATATTGATCTTTAAATTCATCAATCTTATCCTCGCAATGCACGCCTAAAACTGGTTACTTGATTTTTAACAATTAAATTTGCCAAGTAATTAGCACAATGCCAAAGACTAACTAAGTCCCCGGCAACGGCGCCAAAAACTTATTGACCAAATTTTCCGAAACGGCTACCAAAGACTAACTAAAGTCCCCGGCAACGACGTTAAAAACTTGTTTTTGATGATTTTTAAATAGACCAAATTTTCCAAGTAATTAGCACTAATGCCAAAGACTAACTAAGTCCCCGAGAACGGCGCCAAAAACTTATTTGCCTAATTTTGATTAAAATATGTGTTTGTCCTTTTTTGTACCCGATTCATTAAATCAGAGTTTATCTAATCACTCCAAGTGTTTAATATCTCTGCATGTTCCTAATTTTTACAATAATTATTATATATGTTCCGGTATGAATTGTATCAACCTGGTTTTCCAGAAAACTATAAATTAGAATGTGAAATAGTTATGTGAGCATATGATTAAATATTATATGCTAAAATGAGAAATTGATTGAACCCATAAATAAACCCAAGTGTAAAAATGGCAAAAATGGAAAATTTGTAAAATGAGGACCTAAGGGTCAAATGCTAGTGTGAAATAAATGATAATTGAATGTGCAAATAAGGAGACTAGTAAGCTTTAATTGAGAAAAATGGAAAATGGGATTTAATGAGCAAGCCAAACATGGCCTTATAATGGGTAAGTGGTATTAGACCACATTGGGTCTTAGAATGCTCATTATTTGAGCAAAACGTTTCGAGAGAGCGGGAGAGAGAAAGCTAGGTTTTTGAGGCATTGCTATATGTAAATCCTTCATTTGTTCAAGATCTTGCAAGAAGGAAGAAGGAAAAAGGCTAGTGCTTCAAGTGCAAAGGGATTTAAAGTAAGAACCAAACCCTAGAATTTCTTTGATGATGTTTCAGAGAAAACCCTAACCATCCACGGGTTTTTCCATGGTCAGGTTTAGGGATGACATTAGGATGTTATTAGAGTGATTCTAATGTTTTTTACTTTTTTGGATTTTGGGGTGATTTGGAGAAAATCGCAAAAGTGCAAAAACCTGAAAATTCAGGCATTATCAGCTCCACGCCTAGTCAGTAGTGGAAACTCCACGCCGCGTACCCATGCCAAGGCGCTGATAATTGCCGTGAGCGAGCCGAGGTGCCAAAATGGCACCCCTCGGGTACGCCACGGTGTAGCATTACTGCGTCGCGGTGTAGTTGATTAGTACCCAAATAGTGCTAGAAATTCCGGTTACAGTGGTGTTTAAGCACTTTTATGTACTAATCACTAAATAACTCAATTGATAATATCGAGGTCCCAGCTTGCTACTGATCACATTTTATGGCTATTGTTGTAGTTTTTCAGGTCAAATACCTCATTATCTTCAATCTGATTCAAACACGACAAACCCGAGCCAAATTCGAAGATGCATGTAGAACCAAAGGAAAATTGGAGCACAAAATGCTGAAGAGAAGGAAAACTCAATGAAAAGTTTGCAAGGTTGCGAAAATTCACAGGCTGCGAAATTTCGCAACACTACTTCTGCACCTGTTGTTGATTGCTTTTTGACCCGTTTTTTGTTTGGCTTTATACAAAATTTCCCTTGATGTAATTTTGGTTCCCTTAGACATTGTTGTAATTTCCTTGTTACTGAGCACCTATATAAGCTCAAAGGTCAGGGCTTGTACTTTTAACTACTATTTCAGTCCATCAATCAATCAATAAAATCAAGTACCTAAGCTTCCTCCATTCGGTTTGGTGATTTTCTCTCCCTTTCCTTCACTTTCTTGTATTTTCTCACAAGCCAAACACCCCTTGATGATGACAAATCAAGGGATGTTTCATTAAAAACCCTCATCCTTGAAGGAAGGCCACCGGGTGTTAGTTTTGAGGCAAACCGCATGTTCTCATGCTATGTATGCATTTAAGGGTATTTATGCTCTCGCTTCTCTACCTTAGGGTTAAATTTTTAGGCATGCTCTCTCTCGACGTGTATTTGGCAAGCTTTTGGGTTCAATGGATACTTACTAATTGAACTTACCCGATACCCAGCTAGTCGTCTCCTATTAGTTACCGGGCGGTGTTAGAGGTATGTTCTCACCGTTTGGGAGCATTTATGCTCATTAAATGCCATTTTTTAAGAGGAAAATTTTTAGGGTTTAGGTTTTAAAGCTAAATGAAGATCCGGCTCGGGAAATGACTATATGTCATCCTTCCCAACGCGAGGAAAAAGACCCAAGGACATGTCTTTCCATCTCTAACCCTAAGCCTAAAGTGGGCCCGAGACTTCAAGGGAGTTCTCTTTAACTTTTATTTCAATTTGTTTCCAAGCCAACCATTCATCCACACTGGAGCCACACAAAATCTAAAATGCAAAGAGGAACACCATTTTCAATGTAATCGCAACTCTTTCTCTTCACGAAGAAAACCTATCCCGTGTTCGACCCTTGTGTTACTATACTGTTAAAGAGTTTTTGCTAACAAGCAGTAGGGAGGAATTTAGGTTTATCAATATTGTTAATTCCGGAACAACCTACTTTGCACGCCAATCAAATGGCGCTGCACTCTGTGGATGCAGCACCCAGTGCGAAAGAGAGCCGGGTGGAACTTGTGATCCACATCACAAGTATTGGTGAATTCTCATTTCTTTTTTATTTTACCATTTTTCCCCACTTGCAGTTCACTGCAGGGGAGTTTGAAAATTTTACTGTGCAGACTGTTTTCCCCTGTTTTGATTTTAGCTAACTTTAACCCTTTAGGTAGCCTTGTTTTTGTTGGTTTCTTGTTTGTGTTGTGTATTCGTAGTGTACTCATGCAAGGGGGACGTAAACGTCACAGCAAATCGAAAGGCTAAGTGCTCCAGTTGAACAGGGTTGTGAAGTTAGTCTTCACAGTAATCAGATGGAGCCCCCACTTGAAGAGCAGCAGAGCCAACAGGGGGTTCATAGTGAACCCAAAGCCTACAAGTCAATGAGGGATCACATACACCCACCAAGGGTGAGCGCACCTCATGACATTATAGCCCCGCCGAGATGTGGCAAGTGAGGCCTTATTCTGCTCCCCAAGCCCCGACTTTTCATGGTATGGAAAACGAAAATCCATACACACACATCCGGGATTTTGAGGAAGTTTGCACAACTTTCAAAGAGGGTGCAACTGATATGGAGATGTTGAAGTTGAAAGCTTTCCCATTGACCCTCAAAGACAAAGCCAAAATTTGGCTTAATTCACTAAGGCCAAGGACCATCAGAAACTGGGCAGAGCTACAGGCGGAATTTTTGAAGAAGTTCTTCAGTGCCCACAAGACTAACAATTTGAAGAGGCAAATCTACACCTTTGCAAACTCAAGGATGCTGAAAAATTTTATCGCTGGCCGGGAAAGGTATCTGAAACCATCAATGCATGCCTGTCAATTCATGGCTTTCATACCGGATGTCGTAAACCACTTATACGATGGAATGTCCCCTTCCATGAAACAACACTTGGAGACCATGTGTGGAGGGGACTTCCTTAGTAAGAATCCAGATGAAGCCATGGACTTCCTCAACTATGTGGCCGAAACCTTCAAGGGATGGCATGAGTCGAACCCAAGGGAGGTAAATAGAATGAAACCACCAGTAAACCAAAGGGGAGGCATATATTCACTGTCAAAGGATGTGGAAACGAAATCCAAGCTATCTTCTTTGACTAGAAGGTCGAAGAGCTGGTGAAATGAAATCGCACGCAGGTACAGCAATAGTCAAACACATGTACCTCCCCAACCATGTTTCAAATTGTCAATCTACCGCCATCAAGGAGAACATTGTCCACTTCTCCCTCAGCATGGATTCGATGGTTGAAAATGCAAATGTCATGCACAAATAGCCACCAACTGATGCCTAATATGGCAACACCTACAATCCCAACTAGAAGAACCACCCCATGTCCCCAACCTCACCTAGAAGCCTAAACCTCCAGTATATGTTCCCTCAGGGGCACATCAGCAGCAACAGTATGGGTCCACCTCTCAACAGTAGCAGCCACCTACCTCATCATCTGTTGAGCAAGCTATCATGAATTTGAGCAAGGTGGTGGGGAATTTTGTAGAGGAGCAGAAAACTATTAATGCTCAGTTGAATCAAAGAATAGAAAATGTAGAAAGCTCCATGAACAAAAGAACGACTTGGCTCTATAAAAGCCCTGCTAATCGTAAAATTGATACCGCATCATCCATCGCATTCACCACCAATAACAGTGTGAGCAAGTGAGATTCCCTTCCCGCACACTACCCAACTCGTGGGAGCGCATGAACTAAGCTATGCCGTGAGCCTGCACCGTGCAAATGGATGAAGTCCAGCCATTATCACTCTCGAGGAGTGGTAAGGAAACGGCGTTCTGCCCAAACCTGAGGGAAAGACAAGAGAAAAAGAGGAAGTAGAGCCAGAACACATATTCATTAAAGAGGATTCGATGAAGAAAAGTATGCCTCCTCCATTTCCCCAAGCCCTAAGAGGCAAAAAGAAGGCCTCTAAGCAAGAAGGCATCCTGGAAGTGCTGAGGCAGGTAAAGGTGAACATCCCACTGCTTGACATTATCAAACAGGTTCCGACCTATGCTAAATTTCTAAAGGACTTGTGCACAGTCAAGAAAGGGTTGGGCATTAACAAGAAAGCCTTCCTGACTGAACAAGCCAGCTCTATCATCCAGTGCAAAACCTTGGTGAAATACAAAGATCCAGGATCCCCCACCATCTCGGGCCAATATCGAGGGATCTACAGATAAGGCACGTTGATTTGGGAGCACAACCTTACCGCCATACTCCTCGTGCAAATTTGGCTCGGGAGAAATAAGCCTACCAACATTACCCTATCCTTGGTGGATCAATCAGTGAAAATAACAAAGGGAATAGTTGAGGATGTCTTGCTGAATGTAGACAAATTCTACTATCCTGTGGATTTCGTGGTTCTTGATACAGAGCCAGTGGCGCAGGGCACAACTGCGTCTATCATACTTGGGAGGCTATTCGCCACATCTAATGCCATAATCAACCCGCCATAACGGAGTCATGCGCAACACCTTCTAAGAACAGACACTGAGCTCAACATTTTTCACTCGAAAACAAGGATAAGCTTTGCAGGATGAGAGCAAATCGTAAGAAGTCTGGTCGAGTGGCACAAAGTAGGGTTCACAAGCAGCCAAAACTGCAGGAAGAATTAACAAAGAACAAAGAAGCGGTTAATGAAGATTCAATAACATCAGTCACCCCTCCTGCATCAGTCATCCCACCAGCACTACCAGAGAGAAGGATGCTTAACACAAAGGAGCAAAAGCTGAACTCAACTGCAGCACACCTCACTGCAAGCAAGGAGGAGCTTCTTCTCTTAGACCCTCCATGAAACCTCTTGGGTGCACAACTGGGAGTGGTTCTTGTAGGAACTTGGAAACCACTCCAAATTTTGATGGGATTTTTTCTTTACATTATTTCAAGTTTTAAATTAGAATTTTCCTTTATATCCTTAAATTTTCAAATATTTACAAGCTTATCTTCTCATAATTTTTGGCTGTGTTGTCAGAGAGTGTTCCGCCGGGGAGGGAGTCAAATTTCGCTCGAATTTCCCATGTTGGGCAATTCACAACATCGTTTCATCGTCACCCGCTTGCAACTCTCCGTTTGCCTGCAACTCTTCGTTTCACGCTCCTGCAATAAATTTTTATAATTTTTTGAGCCATCTAATTAATGACCACTGAAGCACTATTAATTGTCTGGGCTGCCTTCACCTACCCTCCCCTATATAAACCCCTTTTGACCTTCATTTTCATTTCATCTTTCACCTTCCCAGTTTTTAAAAACCCCTATCCCTTTCAATTTCATCTTTTCCTACCTGGCAAAATGGCGAAGACCTCGGCCTATTCCTTCCGTGCCGGTGCGCCGGACTCCCTCCCCCGCCAAGACTCTCCACTCCAGAGCATCCGTCGCTCCAAACCCAAAGACATAAGCGCAGGCGCGCCTATCAGCCTCCAAACTGGGTGGCCGCCGTGGCGTCGCTCTATCTCAACCACAGCCCGGCCGCCCCTCGCTCCCGCAGCCCGACAAGCCTCCAAAGAGCCGCAGCCTACCACTCCCGCCCCTTGCTCGCATGCGGCAATGCCGGTGGTGGTGTGGCTCATCCTTTATGGCCCCCGCCTGCAGGAGATATCATACTGTAGCCGTCCCACTCCACCATCTCCTTCACATCCGAGGTCACCGAGGGCCCCGCCAGCCCAAAGAGGTCTCGACCCAGCCCAGGAGTCATCCACTTTGCACCGTGGCGCCACCCTCACCGCCTTATCAGGGCACTGTTGGAGCCTTGGACCTATCCCCTGCATCCATTATCAGGCGGCCTATTTCTATTACACATGTACCCATCCCGGAATGTCGACCGTAGCTGGAGAGGACTCACACGGGAGGTTTACTACGATCTCCCGGAATTTGTCGAGGACCCAGAGCTCTGAGACTCCATGCTCCTCATGCAGAGATACCATCTGGAGTTGTTCATGACGTCTCGTCGATATTTTTATCCTCGGGTGGTCATCAAGTTTTATCACACGATGACGTCTAGGCGAGAGGCCAACCTGGATCAGCTTCCGTATATTTCCATCGACGACCGGGCCAGGATGGCTTCGGGGCCTCCGACATCGCGCCTACTTCCATCCGCTGGTCCTCGCCAACAACCGACTATAGACAAGTGGGTCCCATCCTCGAATTCAGAGAGATGGTCCAGCTTCTCTCCATGGACGCTACTGGTGGGACTATATTATTTAGGTGGCACCTCCCGCAGCGTATGCTTTTGATAGACCACATTTTGAGTTCTAATCTGTTCCCGCTCTAGCACATCATTCAGAGGAGATGAGCTATTTTAGAGGCTTTATATCGTATTTCAGAGGGCTTCTGGTTTAGTCCAGCACAGTTGATTATGACGTCCTTGTTCCACTTCGAGGACAAGGTCCACTACTCGGGAGCTCGCTCACGAGTCCATGCTCTCCCTATTTCACGACCCCTGCGCCGTGCCAGAGCACACGCGTTCCTACCGAGCCTCGATGGGAGCATCGGCGGCCAGAGGCCACCCATGCCGGACGGCAGCAGGCCATGCCTCAGGCCTTTCATCTTCCCTCCGACCGTACCGAGACGAGCCGTCACGATAGTCCACTAGGGACCTATCCCCATAGCCGAAAGACACCGGAGCCTCCCATTCCAAAGCCCCACCAATTCCTCCGTCGCCCCTCCACCCACCTACCACGCCCCAAGACCTCCGGCCCGATGCCCTATCCCTCTCAAAGCCCCCGGCCCCTACTATGCCCACTCACTCTGGTCTGCATAGCCGGGCCGAGCACCCGCACCACCTCAACGCACATTACCATCTCCACCAGGGACTTTCTGACTATCACGGAGGCAGTCCGCACATTCCTCCACCACTCTGCTTCATTTGGTGTACCCCATACCCTCACAGTAGGATGACTAGCATTGAGGCTGCCATGGCTCAGACCAGCGACATCCTAGCCCAGAATCAAGCCATCCTCATGTAGCTCCAGAGTCACATGGCCATGGGCCTCCCTGCAGTCTCTCCTTATGTCCCTACACATGCCTCTGCTACCCCTCCCCCGGCAGGATCAGCTCCTCCACCACCAACCCCCGGCATCCCTTGATATACCGCAAAACAGCAAAGAAGATCAACCGCTCCTCCAAAGAAAGCATTCTCACCATCCGTGCCGAGGACGATTCTTCCCACCCATCAAGGGCGCACTCACTCCTCCACTAACTGATCTACACCCCACATGACAAATGGTATACTTGGTTGGGGAGGATTTAGTGTCAGTGATGTTCATACTATTGATTTCGCTTGTTTAGCGACTCGCCAAAGAAAGCCTACTTTTTATGTTAATGGTCACAGATACCCATTTTGAAAAGATGAATTTTTTGTGAAATACACCTTTATATATATATTACAACTCCATTTTTCTACACTTTTGCAAATCATTTTTGCCCCTATTTTTTTTGTGGTTCTGCCTTTCCCGTAAGTTGAAAGGAAGCATTGAAGCGTTACCATCAATGCTAGAAAGTTCCATGCATGATTGCGATGGTTAGTTGAAATCCCGATATTCAACCTTTTCATCTACTCAGCTAACCACACACACAGACTACGGCTGGCCAATAGGTCGAGAAGTCAGATACCCCTTTACTTTGCAAAACCGGCCTTAGCCTCGTTCACCACCTATAATAGGTTAAAGTTCCCCATGAATGAAGGCCAATGTGTCTTCCAAAAGAAAAAGAAAAGATAAAGAAAAGACCAAGAAAAAGAAAAGAGAATAGAAAAGTCGCGGTGCTTTGCCTTGAAACTCGAGCACGGTCCGAGGGCATGGCGGCGAAAGCCTTTAAAGCTCGTGCCCTAAACCAACCGGTCGGGAGCCAACGACTTAGTGCTCGCTACATGGGGCGGATGGGTGAGTTTAGCGGAACAGAAGCTGGATCCCCGAAATCATTCGAGTCCGGTGAACCTCAGAGAAGCAGTGGTTGAAAGATCCTTTCAACTTGGATGCCCCAAACCTTAGTTGCTGGGAGTCGTCTATGGATCTCTACTGACTTTGGCGAAGTCGAAGTTCTCGCATTGCTTCCTATAATACAAAAAGAGGTGTGAAATAAGAGGACTCGCTCTATTTAGGTCGGTCAAATAGCCTAAGGCATCGCAAGAGCTTGGTTGGGGGAGAGCAGCTAGCGCCTATTGGCAAAAATTGATCACCTAAAACACTTAGATTTTGGGTGGAAGTTTAGCCGATTTCTTAACGGACACTCGCCTCAAACTCGTTTCAGATGGCATTTATTCTCCCAAGTCGTTCAGACAGAGTCCCAATTTTTCATACTGGAGGTAAGGCCTCACTTATACACACACTTTGAAAGACAAATCCCTTTGCATACTCCATAGCCTACATGATCTTCCTTCTTTTATTTACCGCGAAGGACTAGCAATGTGTTTGGTTGGGGGAGTGGATTAGTACCCAAATAATGCTACTTGTTTCCCTCGGTTATTGCGTTTTAAGCACTTTTGTACTAATCGCTTAAATAACCCAATTGATACATTGAGGTCCCGCTAAGCATCGATCACATTTTATGGCTATTTTTGTAGTTTTGCAGGTCAAATACCTCATTATCTTCAATCCGATTCAAACATGACGAACTCGAGCCAAATTCGAAGATGCATGATCGAACCAGAGGAAAATTGGAGCACAAAATGCTGAAAAGAAGGAAAATTCAGTGAAAGTTTGGGTGGCTGCAAAATTCAGAATCTTTCACTCCCGCAGTTATAAATTTCGCAACACTACTCCCCCGCACTCGCGTTGACCGCCACCCGCTTTTGTTTGGCTTTGGTACAAGATTGCCCTTGATGTAATTTTGGTTCCCTTAGACATTGTTGTAATTTCCTTGTTACTGAGCACCTATATAAGCTCAGTCAAGCTTGTAATTTCAATCAATATTTCAGTCCATCCATCAATCAATCAATAAAATCAAGTACGTTTCCTACTGGTTGTGATTTTCTCCTTCTTCACTTTATTTTCTCACTAGCCAAACACCCCTTAATGATGACAAATCAAGGGATGCTCGGCTAAAACCCCCTCATCCTTGAAGGGGAAGGCCACTGGGTGTTAGTTTTGAGGCAAACTACATGTTCTCATGCTTTTCATGTATGCATTTAAGGGTATTTGTGTTCCTGCTTCTCACCTTAGGTTAAATCTCTTAGGCATGCTCTCTCTTACGTGTATTTGGCAAGCTTTTTGGGTTCAATGGATACTTATCACTAGATTCACTCCGATACCCAAATAGTTGTCTCCTATTGCCATCGTGGGGCGGTAGGCTTGGGGAGGTGTGTTCTCATCGTTTTGGAGCATTTATGCTCATTAAATGCCATTTTTTAAGAGAAAACTTTTAGGTCTAGGTTTTAAAGCTAAATGAAGATTCGGCCCGAAATGACTCAGGCGTCATCCTCCCCAACACGATAGTGAAAAAGAGACCCAAGGACATGTCGGTTAACTTGTAACCCTAAGCCCAAATGTCCGAGACTTCAAGGACTTCTCTTTAACTTTTATTTCAATTTGTTTCCGGGCCAACCATTCACCCACACCAAGCCACACAAAACCTAAAAATCCAAAGAGGAAACACCATTTTCAATGCACCGCAATCCTTCTCTCACGGCAAAACCCATCCCCGTGTTCGAATTTCTGGGAGTTATCACTATAATCAAGTAGCAGCTTCTAAGGTTTCAGTGAGGAATTTAGGTTTATAAATATTGTTGATTCCGGAGCAACCTACTTTGCACGCGAATCAGTAGCTACTGTTCACAACAAGCAATTTTTGGATTTTTGTTTCCAAACACCTCGTATTCGTACACCAATAGTTTAAGGACCCTAATAAATGATTAATAGGGGTTCACATAAGGATAAAACTAAATGAAAAACGTACCGTACCTCGCTTCGCCTCGACGAGATTCGTTATGTGTGATAATTGTTTACCCACTAAAAGTGGCGTATTTGTTACTGACTAGGGAAGGGTGAGGATCACCTAACCTAAGACTAAGATCGAAGGGAAGGAAACGAGAATCAACGACTTTTGTTAGTTCTTAGAACCTCTATTTTCGATTCAAGTATTGTTAGTTCTCCTTGTCTCTAATCCTATTTCAAGTATTTATTATAAAACATTTATATCGATTTGAGCTATGGAATATAAAGCATTGAAATATTGAATTGGAAATGTTTGTCAAATATCTGCATGTGTACGTTTATTTGAACTATAAGTGGAATTACTGCATTCTAGTAAATTGATTTGAAAAGTGTTGTTGAATGACCAACATGACGGGATTCACTAATTGAGTCTGTCATGAGGGTAACCATATTTGTTCAATGCGAAATCACATTGCTACTGAATGACAAATAGGACAAGATTCACCAACCGAACTGCTAGAATGTTGACTCCATGGGCCATATGTGAGATTGTAATATTGAATGAAATCACATTGCTATCAATGACAAATGTGACGATTCACTAATCGAATCTATCGTGAATGTTGACTCTATAGTCATATGTGAGATTGTAATATTAAATGTGAAATCACATTGCTACTGAATGACAAACAGGACAGCATTTACCAACTAAATTTGTCGTGAATGTTGACTTTATAGTCATATTTGAAATTGCAAACCAATAAGCGAGAATCATATTAAAATGTGTATATGTATCTGTATTGATTTGCACCTAAGGCATTGTTTTATAACATGCATGATTTGTATTAAATCGGGAATTAGAGAACTAAGATAGAACCTTTAAGCATGAAAATGTTAGCGATTGTTTTATCAATGCGCAGTACCGAAAGTGATAGGTAACGATTGCTGGACTCCAAGGTTGAGGAGCCAGAGTCATCTCGTAAAGTTCACATAGTATGCTCCTTTACATGATCCCCTACCATTTTTAGTATTATATTATTATTTTGTAAACAAAAAGGAGTTCAACTCCGAAATTATTTTTTTACCTATATCTGAATTTATTTTTGTACCTATATCTGAATACGATTTTGGATATTATGTTGTAAAAGACATAAAATGCCATTTTTGGTTAAATGCATATTTTGTAAAGGAATTGCATTGAATTTGTAAATGCTTGTGGCTCGCCTCTAAATTGAAATCACTTCGCAAATATTTGAGAACCGAAAATCTATATTAATGAAATGTATTTGATAAATGGCTTCGACGGCGCCCTGAGTTTTCGGTTTGATCCGCCAACCCTGCTAGGCCAAAGCTAGGTCACCATATAGGTGCACAAAGTTGTACAAGTAATAAAAGTGGATTTTTTAAGTCCGCATCGTTCTAATGGAGGATTGATGATAAATCACAAGACTAACTACCCCAACTACTCAAGATCCTTACTACTTGAACTCCAATATTAAGATGATTAGAGAACGAATAAAATAATACTAAAGTAATTTCACTGAGTGAGACAATACTAGGAAATAGACCAATGAATAATTGTCAATTGTTGCATCATTTTGAATCATAGCCATAAGTTGGAAAGCTGAATTTTTCAAAGATGCATTGTTGTATAGTTTTTATTTCTCCCTTAACCATACCTTTCACTAATTAGATATTCATGTTCATTTACAAGAAATTCCAACTCGAAGCTGCACATCAGTTCATTACTCAACTCTAGAAAATCAAAAGAAAACTAACTAAAAACTACGCTCAAACTAAATCTACTACAAAGGAAATAAAAGATAAAATAAAAGAAAAATAATATACAAAGAGTCTTCAACTACCCATAAGTCCTGGAATTGCGTGTTGCACACAAAGGCTCTAAAAAAAGGCCTATTTATGATTTTCCAATGTTGTACGCACTTCAAAACCGCTATGATCCCCAAATATTTCGCCTAATATTATTCGCCGCGACATAGAAAATTATGTCGTGACAGAGTGTATAGTTCGTCGCTGGCATATGTCAGAGCATGCGCTATTGTCACGACCGTCCTCCGAAGCTTTTTCTTCTTTGGATTCCGTCAGAACAACTCGACAATGTCACAAATATAGTTTTGATGTAGTAGTCTGTTTGTCGCTGATTGTGGTTGTCTTATAGGAGTCTTCGGTCAAGTTCAACAAAACCGTCACTATTACGAATTTCTCTTTGTTGCAACAAGCATTTTCACCTTTCAAGATTTCTACTTTGTCGCGAACAAAGTTTTCTATCACGCATGTGATTTCAGCTTCTTCGTTGAACTTTGTCACGATAGAGGCTCGTCGCAACAAACTTTCTTTCTAGTCCCTGACTATGGCCGGAATTGTTGCTGGCAAACAGGAAAACTTGTTGCGACATTCCTTGACTTGGCAAATCTCGGCTCTTCTTTCACTTTATGTCGCGATAATTTTCTTTCTATCGCGACATACCCTACCTACCTCAGCCTTTTATTGTCATGACGTAAAAACTCTTTCACGATAGAGATTCTGCTTTAGTTCTTCATTATGTCACAACATAAAATTCTTTGTCGCTACAGTCTTCTTATATTGCTTCTCAACTTCTTGTTGCGACATTAGCGATTTTGTCGGCTAAAGTTTATTTTAACCCTGCTTTTATTTCCACGGACAAACCGTCTTTACTACCACAGTCTTGTTACCCTTTATTGTGAACTCTGAATTTTATGTCGCGATAGAGTTTTTCTTGTCATGACAGAAATCCTTCCTTGATCTGGTCCCATGCTAAGAACTTTATCACAACATAAAAACACTTGTTGCAGCTGACTTGTGTTTATACCCTACCATTTTCTGTCGCGACAAAGTTCATCTACTAATCTTCATTCTTTTATGTTGCAACAGAGTAAGGATTGTCGCAACAAAGTTCTTTTGCCATTTGCCTTGATCATTGTCGCGACAGAGTAAAGAGTGTCGCGATAGACTTCTTCACACTCTTCCTTAGCAATGTTGCAACAGATAAACTCTTTGTCGCAACAAAGTTCTATTTCCTCCTTGGTTTCGGCCTGGACTTTGTAGCGACATAAAGCTGTTGGTTGCGACATATTTCTACTGTTCTCCTTGAAATTCTGTCACAACACACAAAACTATGTCGAGACAGAGAATCCTATATTTGCCTTTTTTTCTTTTCTTGTTGGAATTATCTCTTTTTCAATAAAATCCCGTAAAACACAAATTTGGTGAATTTTCCATAATTTAGCATTAAAAATGTATCTCAACTACTAAAAATATGCCTAAAAAATTGATTAAAAAATAGATGAGTTTAGGACTCATCACTTGCCAAATGAAATTATAGAGCTCCATCTGAAACTTCAGGGAGTAGCAATAAAATCGCTAGAGTCGAATCATATGACTGTCATAGAAGCAAAGATAGATGCATTGATGAGCAAAGTCATGAACTATGAGAAAAGAATGGCTCAAGAATGAAGTGAACAATGTGAAGAAAATGAGAAGAGGAATAGTGCTTAAGAGGGACTAGCCCATGAGGGTCCCTACTAAGTTAAGAGGCACAATATCTCAATGCTAATAGAAGTTACAATTTTAAGTCCAACCTCAACTTGCCAACTCATTACACACCAACACTCAAGAACCATGAAAATTTCTCATATAGGGGAGGAGCACAGCAATGTCAAAGACATGGGCAAAATTTGCAACAATATTATGCTTCACCTAGGTTCCAAAAACAACAACAACAATAGCCACAAGGAAGTCAAAGAAAAGAAAATCAGGGACAAAGGAGATTTTCTTCCTTTGAAGAACAAATGCTGGCTTTCTCATGGAGAAAATAAGAGGCTCTTGAACATTCATGACATGTCTGTTTTATCTAGTAGCATTTCAGGCAAACACAGCTATGTTTTAGGCCAATACAAATGCCTCTCTAAAGAATCTAGAGATACAAGTAGGGCAATCGTCTCAGCTATGCATTAAGTCCAAGGATGCCTTCCAAGATATATGAAGAATCCTAAGGATTATATGGTGGCAACTCTAAGAAGTCGAAGAGAGCTTGAAAGCAGAAAAGAAGAAGACTGAAAAAGTAGAGGAATTAGAAACTGGAAAGGAAAACAAGATAAACTGTTCAAATGTGGCTGAAGAGACTAAAAAAGAAAATGTGCAGATTGAGCAGCAGGTAGAGAGAGAAGAAGTGAAGAAGAAAGAGGATAAATGCTTCATATGCCTATTGTTCCCTTTCCTCGAGGTTAAATAAAGAGCAGCTCTCAGATTCTCGATGTCTTAAGAAGATAGAGATCAACATACCATTTGCAGAGGCATTGACTCAAATGCCTAATTATGCTAAGTTTTTTAAGGACATTCTAAGCAGGAAGAGAAATTTTTCTGAAAAATGAGTGGTGAATTTGACAACTACATGCAGTGCAGTGATCCAAAAGAGCTTACCAGAGAAGATGCAAGATCCTGGAAGCTTCACCATTTCCTGCACAATTAGGAATTTTGAATTCAAGAAAGCATTGTGTGACTCCAGAGCTGGTAGTATCAAACCCTGATGCCTTGTCAAGGTTAAAAGAGACTCAATTGTGGGGAGCTATCATCAATAGCTATGACTTTTAAATGGAAGATAGACAATGGCACAAACTTAAGGAGTCCTGAAGATGTGCTCATCAAGGTGAATGGCCCATGCTCTTTCCGTGACTTTGTAACAAGTGGAGGTGGAAAGAAGACACAATAAGCAAACATTGTTACTTAAAGATCTTCCAGTAAACTGAGTCATCTTGATATGAAAGGGAGAACTTGCTCGGTGGGTAGAAGTTAGTTTTAAACCCTGGCAGAATACTAGCATGAAATAATTCGAGCTTAAAGTTCGATTGGGGTGACTAGGAGCAGCATAGTCTCACGCGCCCTTGAACCTGATGTGCCTATACTTTCAAAAACTCATCACGAAAAATGAGCGTAACTTCCAGTATCTTCTTTGGCCGTGATCTCTCAATGGAATTTCGTATTCCAATGTAATTAAAGAAATGTCTTGTTTAGAATGAGAAACACAAAAAGAAAGATATGTAATATTTAAAGTAGGGTAGTTAAAAGTAGCTAAATACAAATTCAGATGGGTTAACCTTGAAGGAATTACCCAAACATTTAAAGTATGCTTTTTTAGAACCAGAAAAAGCAAAACCTATTATTATTTCAGCTACATTGACTGAGCATGAAGAACAGAAATTATTGGAGATCCTGAGATAGTACAAGGGAGTAATTTCCTAGTCTATAGAAGATTTGAAAGGAATCAATCCTTCTATTTGCATGCACAAGATTCTTTTTAAAGACAATGCAAAAACCTCTATATAACATCAAAGACTAAATCCAAGAATAAGGAAGTTGTCGGAAGAAGGCGTACTGAATATTTAATGTAAGTTTCATTTATAATCTCAAATGTGTACCTTAGGTGAGCCTACCATGTGGTTCCCAAGAAAGGTGGATTCACTGTGATCGTAAATGAGAAAAATGAATTGATTCCTACAAGAACTACGACAGGATGAAGTATGTGTATAGATTACAGAAAACTAAATACTGCTACCAGAAAGGACCATTATCCTCTACCTTTCATTAACCAAATGTTGGACAAGTTAGCAAGACACCCCATTACTGTTTTCTTGATGATATTTGGTTATAACCAAATTGCTATAGCCCTTGAGGATCAGGAAAAAACTACATTCACATGTCCTTATGGCACCTTTGCTTTCAAAAGGATGCCATTTGGATTACGTAATGCTCCTGCCACCTTTCCAAGATGTATGATGTCTATGTTTTCAAATTTGGTGGAAGAGGCTATGGAAATCTTAATGGATGACTAATCAGTATATGGATCCAATTTTGAGAATTGTTTGGAATATTTGGAAACAATACTTCAGAGGTGCTAAGACAAAAATCTAGCTCTGAATTGGGAAAAATGTCATTTTACGGCAACAAAAGGTATTGTCTTCGGACACAAAATTTTTGCAGCTGGATTAGAAGTAGACCAAGCAAAGGTTTCTATCATAAAAACTCTCCTTCCACCTACAACAATCAAAGGGATAAGAAGTTTCCTAGGACATGCTGGTTTTTACAAGAGATTCATAAACGACTTCTCAAAAAATCTCTAGACCTTTATGCAGATTGCTTGAAAAAGATGCAAAGTTTGATTTTGATGAAGCATGCAATGTAACGACCCGTACCAAATAATACGAGTTTGACCAAGTTTGACCAAGTTGACCAAGTTTGACTTTTTCGAGGAGGAATAGTTTTTAGGTTAACTAAGACACCATTTCTCGCAGGCCTCGTCGATTTGTGCTCATAGACGGCGGAACGTCACAATCCGACTTACTGACAAAAAGTTACGCCATTAGGAAGTTCAATGTAGCACTTTACTGTCCAAGTTCTCGTCTGGGATTTTTACCCGAAAGCGAATTCCTAGACCCTATATAAATGATAGCTGTGATACCAAATGAAAACCTCAGCCCAAAACAACACTCTTGAGCTCCCCAAAACTTAAGAGAAAACTCTCCAAACCGAACACCTGGGGCCGAGTAGCCACCGCGCCTTGAGAAATCGGGACTGACGAGGCACCACACCGCCCGGAAGTTATCGACACGCGCCGCATCACTGGTGTAGCGCCACCGCCGGACGACATGCCGGCCGTAAAATCGCGCCAACCGACGCCGACGCGCCGGGATCCGCCTACGAACCTTGACTACGCTGCAACTCATTTTTCACCGAAGTTTTGCGATTTTCGCCATTTTCCTGGCCACCTCGTGCCACCCCATAGCCTTTCCACCATTTTTGGACCTTCAACTCATCTACGGGTCCCTTTTTAGCGCATTTCGCACTGCTTGGAAGTTACTGAAAACGCAAAATCATCCGCTTAGATCGGTTTTTCCCGCCACCACAAAGAACTCGTTGACTAAGGTAAAATGGTAAACACGAGCTCCTGGTCTCTGGCCGCATTGATATGTGGCTTGTAAATTTTGGACATCGCTTATTGTTTCCATTTTAGGCTGTTTCGTAATTACCGAGAAGTCGGGACTGAAATAGAGTACCGATTGGTTAATTTGGCAAAATTGAAGTTGTATTAGTGAAATTGGATGTTTTTAGGAATTATTGACTCGCTCAATTCTCGAGAAGTTAGCTCCCGTGAAAAGCCCCAATTTTAGGTATCGGGCATATAGGGCACACTTCAGAATCGACCTGGAGTCCAATTTTGATGGTTTATAGTTCTAACAAGAATTGTAAGGCCTTCGGGCATCCTAAGGTTGTTGGTTCAGCTTATTGCTTGCTTAGTTTTATCTATATTACGTGCACTCACGCGTTGAGACGATCCTCAGCAGGAGCAGACTCGAGCGCTCTATAGTCCTGTGGAGTGGTTGGTTTATATGCTTTTAAATGATTTGGGGTATTGTGTTGATATATCTATTGTGATTAAATACTTTACATATATTGTTTTGGATAAGATGGTTGGTTGCATTCAAACATGATTTTCGGTTTCATATAAAACAAGTTATTATTTCATGTGAGTTTTGTCATCATTTTAAATATTTGAAAGTTTTACTGTGTTCGTGGATGAGTCGGTGGTGTTTGGATATTTTGGGTACATAGATTGAAGTTGTAAACTATCTTGAAAAACTATTGTTTTAAAAAGGTGGATCGTGAGATTTTGTGAACTGACTCTAATACGGTATTGTTGGGAAAAGTACATGTGAGAAAGGGAACGGTGATATTGGTTGCCACGTGATGGCCGGTTTACCCGGAGGTTATTAGTTACACGTTACTGCGGAGATCTACTTGATCCCGGACGCTGGGCATTTCGGTTTTTACCACGTTGAAGTGAGTTTCCGCTTTGATCCCTACTACTGGGTATTCTCGGTTTTTACCACCACGCGACGCGATATTTCGTTGATCCCCGACGGCCAAGTATTTCCTGGCTTTACCATCATCGCTGACGTGAGGTCGATTTGACCCCGACGGGTTTAGTATTCGGTTTGCCACTTGACGTGAGGTCGCTTGACCCGACGGCCAGCTGGGTTTGCCATCAGACGTGAGGTCGTTTACCCGACGGTTTAGGATGAGTATTACGGTACGGTACAACGTTGGTTTATGTGGGTATGGACGTTGTTGATTTTCTAAACGTGGTATAACTATTTTAATACTCATGGTTTTGGTGCATTTCATGGTTATTTTTATCACTGATGACTATACATGTTTTAGTTGCTTTATGTCGTGTACAATCTGCATTTTCATGTTTTAACATTGGGACGACTAAATGTTGAGCATGATCTCGCATATGTTGGACTCGGGGTGTGCTGGGTTTCTCAAGTGAAATGTTTCTAACAGGAACTTTACAAAGAGTGAACTAAGGCTTTGAGAGAGAACCATTGAAATATAAAAATGTTATTTTTCCTTATAAACCATGCCACTCACCGAGATTTATTATCTCACATTATTGTTTTAAACTGCTCCAGGTCCGCATACCGTAGGGCCCATTCGCGTCAGGTTTGACGTCGCTCCTCCGCCACAAATTAGCTGCACTCTATCGATTTATCTATTCCGAGTTTGTTGTATTGACTTATTCATTCTACTGAGACTCTAAATCCACAATACCTTAGAACGCCTGATATTCGTATGGAACTTTTATTTAGACCTCATTTATAATTGTTATGGTTTTTATATATATTTATGTATAGTAATTGGGTATTAAATTAATGTACATGGTGTTACTCCCTTCCTTAAGGCGTGGGTTCCAATCGCATCTTCCCTAGGGATTATATACTGGACTTCACTAAAGGACCACCCGGGAAATCGTGAGTGGTATCCGGTCGGGTCCTCACAAACCTTGGCATCGAGCCCTAGGTTTCTAAATCTTTGCCAGGCTATTGTTGTGCGACTCGTCCTGTGTTTTGTATACCTTCCTAACCTTATCATTGGGACTGATTATGTTCTTTGATTCTTGAAAACAGTTCTTCTTCCTAATGGCGCCCAGAGGTAGACGTAGGTCCCAACAGGCTTCGGTGGAAAGCTCTGGTGCACCTAGCTATGAGGAAAATCTTGTCGAGCGTCTGGCTCGATCACTGGAGAGAAGTGGGTTCAATGGTAAGACGGGGTTGATCAAAGCCTCGTAGTCGAGCAAGGAGTTTGATACGCCACTGATCCCATGGGCGGCCCTTGACATTCCGGGCTGATGATTACGTAGAAAATTCGACGAGGGTATGCAGGTCTGCATGAGGACAGAGTCAAGATACTGGTTTCACGAGGTAATGCAAGGAAAATAAAGGCAGACAGAGGACTAGGAAACGTCACCCGGCACGCCATATTGGCTTCAAGACTGAAGCTTCCCCCACTTTGTCGAGACCAAGAGGCTGGAGTTCGAGACACTCACTCAGGGTAGTATGACAAGCTTCCGAAAAGCAAGAGCGTTGTGTTCGTGTGAGTTATCGATTTTTGCCCACCAGAAGATGAAGTCGCTATAAGAAAGAGGAGGTTTCTCTGACGTTGGTTGAGATCATAGCTTGTTTCCTCGTGGTCCGATCATCCCATCTAATTAATCGACGAGATGCCGCCAGAGGCAGAGAGACGTGTGACTCGATACGCCGACCAGGCGCGATCTTACGATGGATTGTCTTGAGAAACCTACCGTGGATCATCCAAGAGGGGTAGTTCGCCGATCTTCGGGCAACAGAGGATCCAGCGATAGGCGTGGTGCCATTGCCGCGCTTCGCAGGCGCCGACAGTTCGGATTTATCAACGAGAAGGCGGTAGCTATTGCCAGTGGGCCGCGTGCCAGCGCGCTTCCGCTCGGGCTTCTCGTGATGCTCACGGGTAAGATTCATGACGGGCCATGCCGCGATTATAAGCAAGTGTGGGCGCATGTGACATTTTCAGAGGGATCATCTATCGAGATCCAACTAGACTAGAGTTCCGATCGTGCCGCCTGGCTGGCTAGTGGGCAGGAGGACCGGATACGCATGTGGCGACTCCGGTGGTTCCTTTAGCATGGGACAACAATCTGCACCAGCGGCTAGAGGCAGAGGACAGAGAGGACGACCACCTGCTAGAGGCAGAGTCTATGCTATGACCGCATCAGAAAGACAAGCCACTCCCGACTCAGGATGTACATTATCTATTTTTGCGATCATGCGCTGCATCATTGACCTGTGACACTCCTTTATTTCACGTTGAGTATAGCTACACCAGCCGGATGACTCTGCCTTTGGAATGTGGTTTGGAGATTTCCACGCCCACAGGAGAGTCTCTATGGCCTAGTCGTGATGCTTAAGTGGTGGTTTGCTTTCAATCGGGAGGGCCAAGATATGGCATTTGATATTAATAGATCTCAAAGGGTTGATGTAATTTGGGATGGATTGGCTTGCTTCCAAACTATGCTTCAATGGATTGCTTCCCATGAAGCAATATTTAGACGACGGACTACCGCAGTAGTCTTCTACAGAGCAGAGCTACACTGTAGTTTGATTTCGCCATTTATGCTGATGTTTACTGGAAGGGTTGTTTCGGGGTTTCTAGCTCATATAGTTGACACTATACACGGAGCGAGATTAGAGGACGACAAAGAGTAAGGGACTTTCTCGGATGTGTTCACGATCTTTCCAGTCCACCTCCGCAACGAGAGAGAGGTAGATTTTCCCATTGATTTCCAGTCCTCGGTGCGCTTCCTATTTCAATACTACACCTTATAGAATGGCACCACGAGCTGAAAGAATTGAAGGCTCAGCTACAAGAGCTGGTGGATGGGGGATTTATTAGGCCTGGGGCATTTCACCTTGGGGAGCTTCTGGATGTTATTTAGAATATTAAGAAGGATGGTACTGGAGGTTGTGTATAGACTACAAAGTGTGCTTGAATAAGGCCAATTATTCAGAACAAATATCCTTTCATTTCTGATTGATGATTTATTTGATCACCAGAAAGATAAGAGCTTCCAAGATTGACTTGAGGGTCGTGGTACCATCGCTTAAGGATTAGAAATCCGACATTCCCAAGACGTGCGTATTCGTGACTTAGATATGGACATTATGAGTTTATAGTGATGTCTTTCGAACTCACTAATGCCCCAGCAGTTTTCATGGATCTGATGAACCGGGTTTTCCGTCCATACTTAGATCGATTTGTCATTGTCTTCATTGATGACATCCTAGTGTACTCGAAAAGCGAGTTGGAGCATGAGAGACATTTGGGTTTGGTGTTGCACTTTGGAGGCAAAGACGGGCCAGGCGCCAAGTTTAGCAAATGTGAGTTTCTGCTGAGCCGAAAGGGCTTTCTGACATCGGGAGCCACACGGCATTTATGTGGACCCTCAGAAAGTAGAGGCAGTGGCAAACTGGGAGCAACCAACTACGGTGACAGAAGTGCGGAGTTTCCTAGGGTTAGCGGGGTATTATCGCAGGTTCATAGAAGGGTTCTCAAAAATAGCAGGACCACTTCACTGTTTGACTAGGAAAGGGGTAAAATTTGAGTGGACTGACAAGTGTGAGGATAGCTTCCAAACACTGAAGGAAAAGTTGACATCAGCCCCTGTTTTGACATTACCAGAGGGCAACGAGGGGTTCGAGGTTTACAGCGATGCTTCATACCATGGTTTAGGTTGTGTGTTGATGCAACATAAGAGAGTGGTGGCGTATGCTTCCAGACAGTTAAAGAAGCACGAAAGCAAATTATCCCACCCATGACTCGAACCTGGTCGCTGGTGAATTTTCTCTATATTGAAGACTTGGAGGCATTACTTGTACGGGGCGACTTGCCAGATATTTACCGACCATAAGAGCCTTAAATATTTGTTTACACAGAAGGAGCTAAACTTAAGGCAAAGAAAGTGGATGGAACTACTTAAGGATTATGATTGCACTATCGATTTACCATCCAGGCAAGGCAAATGTGGTGGCGGATGCTTTGAGTAGGAAGTCTACGTGCCTCAAGGCTTATATAGCATGCAATACAACTCCCATTGATGATCGAAAGGCAGAGTTGGGTGTTGAGTTAGCTACTGCTCGGGAGCACTTTTGCTAGTTTCCTACACGACCGATACTTGTAGATCAAATTCGAGGCAATAACCGGAAGACCCCTATTTGACGAAAGCATGAGAAAGAAAGTCGAGGAAGGGGGACAGTCGGATTTTGCTGTTAGAGACGATGGAGCCTTGGTGATGGGTTCTAGACTTTGTGTTCCGACAAATTAAGAGTTAAAGGCAAATAATGAGCGAAGCCCATAGTTCGGGCCATGCTATGCACCCCGGCAGCAATTAAGATGTATCATACACTAAAGGAATATTATCGTGGTCGTATGAAAAGAGAAGGCGGAGTATGTATCCAAGTGCCTCATCTCACAACAAGTGAAGGCAGAGACAAAAGCCTTCTCGATCATACTTTACCCATTCCGCACGGAAATGGGAACACATCACAATGGATTTTGTATTTAAGCTCCTCCCACTGTGTACCGTGTAGAGACATGACTCAAGATTTGGATAGCTGGATCGACTCACCAAGTCCGCCAAGATTTCACCTATTCGTGGAGAAGTTTTCTAAAACTAGCGGAACTCTTTATGAGTCATATATGAGTTTGCATGGGGTGCCGTTGTCGATCGCCTCCGATAGAGATCCACCATTCACTCGAGGTTTCGAAGAGATTGATGGAAGAACTAGTGTCAAGTTGAATTTGAGTATCGCTTTCACCTCGGGATCGACGGACAATCCGAGAGGACTATTCAAACTTTAGAAGAAAAGCATAATAAGCGCAGATTTCAATTCAAAGGACATTGAATGAGTATCTACCTTTAGCAGAGTTCACTATAACAACAAATCATCAATTAAGCATCGAGATGTCACCTTATGAGGCTCAGATGGGAAACAATGTCACTCTTATGTTGAATGAGACAGCTAAAGAAAATTCCTAGGTTCGAGATTGTAAAGGAAGCATTGACAAGGTTAATGTTATACGCTAAGCCGGTGTGTGCCACCAGATAGCAAAAGAGCTATGCGATAAGCTAAGAAGGATCTTGAGCTCGAGGTCAAGATCGAGTGTTCTCGCCTTCCTTGAAGGGCGCGTGGTAATGCCAGCGAGGAAACTAAGTCCCCGCTACATTGGACCTTTTAAGATCGTTGAGAGGCAGGTCCAAAGCAATTTCGAGTCCATAATGTGTTCCACATCTCCATGCTACGTTAAAGTATATTCCAGATCCTCACATGCGTCTTGGAGACAATTCGAGAGATTGAGCCGAGGGATGACTTATCCTATGAGGAGCAAACAAGGCGCATTCTCGGGTAGAAAAGAGAAGGAGCTTCACAAGACAATATCCTTGAAGTGAAGGTCCTTTGGAGGAACCACCTAATCTATGTTTAATGGAGGTTTAAAAGACTAGGTCATGAGCCAAGACTTCACCCTTCCATTGCACGTAATTTCGTGACTAAATTTTCTTTAAGGGGGTAGGTTGAACTAATTCGCACTAAATAATACGTAGTTTGACCAAGTTTGACCAAGCTTGACTAAGTTTGACTTTTCGAGGAGAATAGTTTTAGGTTAACTAAGACACCATTTCGTAGGGCCTCACGATACGAAGTTCATAGACTACGGAACGTCACAATCCGACTTACGGATAAAAAGTTACGTGCCATTAGAAGTTCAACAGTAGCACTTTATCAGTGTCCAAGTTCTCGTCTCGATTTTAACCCAAAGCGAATTTAGACCCTATATAAACATACTTGTGATACCAAATGAAAACCCTAGCTCAAACAACACTTGAGCTCCCAAACCCTAAGAGAAAACTCTCCAAACCGGGAACACCATTTGGGCCGAGCAGCCACCGCGTCGCCGCGGAGAAATCGACTAAGACGAGGCACCGCGCCCGGGTCGAAAGTTGTCGCAGCTACCGGACCACAGGTGCGCCTGGCACCGCAGACGGTACACGGCCGGTAGGGCTCTATCGCCAACCGACGCCGTGACGCTACGGATCCCCGGGGCCGCTAACCCGACGGCTACCGCGAGACCGATTTTCACCGAAGCCGGATTTCCCGCCATTTTCTCCGCCACCGTGCCACCATAGCTCCTTTCCACTAGCTTCGACCTTCAACTTCTAAGTGGTCCTTTTTGCAGATTCGCACCGCTTGGAAGTTACATTAAAACGCAATCGCCGCTTAGATCGTTTTCCGGCCACCACAAATGATCGGTTGACCAAGGCAATGGTACCAATGAGTTCCCGTCTCTGGCTTCCATTGATATGTGGTTTGTAAATTTTGGACATCGTTTGGTTGGGTTTCCATTTTTAGGTTGTTTTGGTATCATTGGCAGTTTTAATTAAATAGAGTACCGATGAACTCTGGTTTCTGAGTCCAATTTTGATGGTTTCATAGTTCTACCAGCTATTCTAAGGCCTTTCGGGGCATCCAAGGCCACCGGTTCAGTTATTAGAGCCTATAAGCCAGTTTTATGTATATTACGTGCACTCATCACGCCGGGAGACGATCCTCAGGGAGCAGATCGAAATAGTCTATAGTCCTGCGGAGTATTATATGCTTTTAAATGATTTGGGGTATTGTGTTGATATATCTATTGTGATTAAATACTTACATATATACTGCTTTGATCAGATGGTTGGTTGCATTCAAACATGATTTTCGGTTTCATATAAAACAGGTTATTATTTCATGTGAATTTTGTCATCATTTTTGGAATATTTGGAAAGTTTTACTGTGGTTCGGATGAGCTTCGTGGTGGCTCGATATTTTGGGCACATAGATCAAGTTGTAAATCATCTTAAAAACTATTGTTTTAAAAGGTGGATCGTGAGATTTGTGAACTCCAATTCTAATACTCTGCATTGTTGGGAAAGTACATGTGAGAAAGGGAACGGTTATATTGTCAACACGTGATGGCCTGGCTTAATCTGTGAGGTTTATTAGTTGCCACTTACCGAGGCCGGTCTTGATCCCGACTTCCGCTGGGTATTCCCGGGTTTCACCACGTTGGACGTGAGGCCTGGCAAAGATCCCTTTACGCCGATTATGTCCAACGCTGGTTTTACCACGCTTCGACGGATGGTCGCTTTGATCCCGACGGCCATATTCCCGGGTTTTACCACGTTGACGTGAGGCCTGGGCTTCTCACCCCGACTGGGCTTAGTATTCTGCCTGCTACTATGACGTGAGGTCGGTTTGACCCGACTCCGCTTGGCATTTCGGGCTTGCCACGTGACGGAGGCCTGGGCCACCCGACGGCGAAGCAGGATGAGCATATAAAATGTACAACGCTGGTTTATGTGGTACGGACGTTGTTGATTTTCTAAATGTGGTATAACTATTTTAATACTATGGTTTTGGTGCATTTACGGTTATTTATCACTTGATGATCTATACATGTTTTGTGCTTGGTTTATGTTGTGTACAATTCGGGATTATGCTTTCTTAACATCGGGATCTAATTAAATTGTTGAGCATGATCCGCATATGTCGACTCTGGGGTAAAAGTCGGGTTTCGCGGAAATGTTTCTAAAATAGGAACTTTACAAAGAGGAACTAAGGCTTGAGAGGAGAACCATTGAAATATAAAAATGTTATTTTTCCTTATAAACTATGCCACTAATGTAGATTTATTATCTCACATTATTGTTTTAAACTGCTCCCTAGGTCCAGATAAAATAAGAGGGCCTATTCGCGCTGATTCGACGCCGCTCTCTCCGCCATAAACTGTCGTAGACTCTATCGCATTTATCTATTCTCGAAGTTTGTTGTATTGGACTTATTCATCTACTTGTACCCTAAATCCAATAATTTAGAACGCTCCGATATTCATGGAACTTTTTACGAGACCTCATTTATAACACATATGTTTTTATATATATTTATGTATAATCGGGTATTAAATTAATACATGGTGTTAATGGGTTCCACCGTATCTTCCCTGGGGTGGATTATACAGCGGACTTCTACTAGATGGACGCCACCCAACCGGAGGGTATCCTGCCTGGGTCCCAGCTTGCCATGCAAAGTCGCATTGATGAAATTAAATATGGATTGGTTACAACCCCCATCATGGTAACACCTAATTGGAACAAGGATTTTAAAAATTATGTGCGATGCTAGTGATTATGTAATGGGAGCTGTATTGGGACAAAGAACTGAGAAGATGTTTAAGGCCATATACTATGCCAACAAAACCTTCTTCAATGGTAAGTGTCAAGAAAACCACTTTACAACTAAGAAGGATGTCGATATGGTGTTTTCAGAAAAAAATTAGGCCTTACATATTAGGGTCCCATGTTATAATACACACTGATCATGATGCTATTAGATATATGATGGCAAAAGAAAAGATGCCAAACTAAGATTGATCGTGATGGGTATTATCATACAAGAGTTTTATCTGGAAATTAAAGACAAGAAGGGTAGTGACAATGTGATAGCTGATCACTTGTCTAGATTAGAAAAAAACTACTAAAGAAGAAAAGGAAGGTGAATAGAAGAAAACTTTCCTGTGAGTACCGCTTTTGTTATCGTACCCAAACACCCCGTATGCCGGGATGCCAGAATTACTTCTAGCTGCGGAATTATGTCATATGAATTCAAAGAATCAAAGATATGAGATAATTGAGAACTAATAGCAAATTTATTTGATGATCCACTACTTTTTAGAAGATGAGCATATATGATCATCAGGAGATGTGTACCAGAAACAAAACAGGGTGAAATTATTGATAAATGTCATGCATCACCATATGGAGGACATTTTGCAAGAGATAGAACAACCCAAAAAATTCTCCAATCAGGTTTTTATTGGCCTACTCTATTCAAAGACTATTTTGAATGGGTAAAACACTGTGATAAATACCAGAATGCAACATAAGTGTAAGAAATGAGATGCCCCTATAAGGGAATCCTCAGGTGGAAAATATTCGATGTTCGGGATAGACTTTATGACCTTTCCCATCATCATTTGGAAATTCATACATTCCCAGTTGTGGATTATGTATCCAAATGGGTGGAAGCAATTTCTTATCTCATAAATGATGCTAATGCTTGGTTGTAAGCCGAGTATAAAAGAAATATTCTAAGCAAACTTTATATAGAACAATCACAGCGATGAGGGAAGGCATTTTTCAAATAATTTTTGCAAAACTCATGAGCATGTATGGAATCAGACACATGCACGGGGATTGACTTATCACCCTATCAATGGCAAGCGTAAATTTCCAATAAGGGAGATAAAGAAAATTATGGAGAAAACAGTGAATACAAGCAGAAAAGATCAGTCTATAAAGCTAGATGATGCACTATGGGCTTATATACTTGCTTATAAAACTCCCATTTGAATGTCCCCATATAGAATGGTATTTGGAAAATCTTGTCATCTCCTTAACTCGGAATACAAAAAGCTATGTGGGCCATCAAGAAAAATGAATTGTGACTTTCTGTCACAAAGAAGAAAGATTACTCCAATTGAATGAACTGGAAGAGTTGAGAATCAGTTTTGAGATAATGCCGTAATCAAAGATAAGACAAAGAAGTGGCATTATCGTAAGATTTCGAGGAAGGAATTCAAAGCAAGAGAACAAGTCCTCATATTATACCCCAGCTCAAGTTGTTTCGTGAGAAAACTAAAGTCAAGATGAAGTGGTTCCACACAAGATAGCAAGTACACCCTTCGGGAGCAATAACACCGAAACTATTCTCAAAAGTGAGCTTAGTGCAATGGTCAAAGATTGAAACATTACCTTAGAGGGAACTTAAATGAAGATTGACCTAGATTTGAAAGAGATGGAAGATTTTTGCTAAAAATAAGACATTTTGCAGCAAATATCTAGCTAGAGACATTAAATTGAGAAGGTACTTAGGAGGCAACCCAAGCAAATTAATTCTTATGCTGGGAATTTCGACCCTTTTGTTAAAATCGTGTGTTTGAGTTTAGTTTTAATTTTGTTTGAAATTTTATTAGTGGTTTTTGCCAGATTTTCAAAAATAAAGGGAAGCTAAATTAGAAATTTGGATTTTATTGGAAAGCACACTCTCTCAAACTAATTATGCAAAAAATGCTACAAGGGGGAGTATTTCGATTTCCCTAACTTGCTATTTAACGATAATGCATAGTTGAAGTTTGAGCGAATGTAATTTTTTTAGAGAAGGAAATTTTCAAATTACTTTTGTTGTCCTCATTCCTTGAATTATTAATGATGATCATGCTAAGTTATATTAGGTGAAGAAGTGAAATATGATTGTTCATACTTGAATTGAAGTTCTTTGATGACTAGATTTTTTTTTCCACAAGTATTATTTTTGTGGGAAGAAGATCTTGCATACTATTTGTGTTGATTGAAAAAAATACACTGTGTACTTCGAGGAAAGCCAAAAAGATTGTCAATGACATTAATTAATCTATGTCATAGCATTAGCCTTCTTTAGCAATTAAAGAGTGTAGTAGGTTATTTTGAAGTCACAGTTTGTCGCCAACAAAGACCCTGTGTCGTGATGTAATTGTCAAGTGAGATGAATGAATTAGGTCGCGACATCAATCACCATTAGCACTTATTGTACGCACTACATATTATTTAATATAAAAGGCTTCTTCATTAATTTGGTATTCATACGTTGAGTTGATATAGATCTTTAATCGAATTAATGAAGTCCATGATACATAACATAGCATGAAGGAAATCATAATGGGATCATCATAATAAGATTCCTATCATGTGCACTTATGTTAGTGTATAAATTATCCCTAGTCATAGGATCAATGAAACTGGACATTATTGATTCGGATAGACTAGCGTATGTCATACTCCTTGATTGGATCAAGCTATATATCTTGTAAATTGTGATCATGATTTGGTCGGAGTTGACATGTGGATGCTTGCTAAGAGTAGCTAAGTACATCGGAGACCTACCATGAGACAATCATATGGATCATCTATTTAAATGTAGATGATTGTCTCATCATAGAAATGATGCAAGTATCCTTAGACTTGAGGTGCTCAAGGATATCTTGGATGCCGATTTTGTACTTTGACTCGATCCATGTCAGCCTCGGAGGCCGCTCTTTGTATCATAGTCGAGTATAGCTTGAGGTGTTCAAGGTAATTGAGGCAGCCAACAAGGATTCACCACTCCCAATAGAGGGAGAGTATACTTATGGCTCTCATTCGAATCATTACCGAAAATCTCCTCGCCACGCGGAAATACCATGAAGAGTGTCTTCAGGTGCATAATTTATGAGTAATGAATCTGGGGATAAGATAAACTATCACTTTGGCTAGATGTGGTGTAGCCAGTCTAGTGGGAGCTACACAATGTTCATGCTCTAAACCAAGTGGGGTATAGATTGGTGAAAGGACGAATTGTGTGGTATTTATCTATGAAAAGGTATAGTTGTGACTATTGAATTCCTCCCATTAATCGGGGTGATGATGTGTCGTTAGATGTCACTTAGGATTTGCTTGATCTCAGCTGGAATCATACAACATAACCGTGAACCTAATGGGTCACACACTTAGAAGAGTGTGGAGTTAATATGAAACAGATTTGGATGTAATCCAAATATGAGGGAGTTTATTCTCAAGAATGGAATGTCACGAGGTTAATAGGATCTCAAGTTCTCACTTAGAGAGATAACAAGCTTAGGCTTGTTCTTCAGCTTAAGGCCGTGAAGGAACACGCCATAACACATAGGTATGCATGTAGCCTATCATCACTAAGGTGAGGAGCATTTTAGACATTTCACAAGCTAAGGTTTTCCTATAAAAGCAACATTATGGAAAACCCTAAGAATATAACACATGAAGTCATTTTTTGTTCTCTCATCTCCTAGAAGTGTTCAAGAGAGTTTGAGAGATAAGGTGTCATTCCCTCTTCTGACAGACTGGGCTTGCACTCTAGACTTTTTCAAGACTGCCTTGGAGGTTGCCTGGCTTCACTCTTCGTGGATACCATTGGTGAGAACCTAGGACTTAATTCACTTTTGATCTAAGTCGCTTCTGGACTAGTAGATCAGTTTTTGAAACCGATACAAGGTAATACTGCACCCCTCTCTTTGGTGTAGAACTGGATTTTATGCCCTAAGGGATCCTTGGATGGGTTTTTATTAAGATTTTTTTTCCCACTGCTTTTGGCATGTGATGCCACCCACGAAACCGTTCAGTCGTATCAAAGCACATTTGTGTGCATCAAAATCGACTCTTTGTTGAGAGTTTTCAGTTTTTGGTACCCATGTTTTCAAAAGGTTCAAAAATGAGGTTCTTCATGTAAAATGGTCATGAGATGATCAAGGATGGTTATAATGAAGAACAAACAACTTAGATGAGATTGGAAGTCCTAAAAAGTTAGGACTTTACTAGTTTCTCATCGTTGAAAAACCTGAAGAACGCCGCAGTTAGTGTTCAACGCTATGACGTTGCTTATAAAACTAAAGAACATCGCGGATTTGCTCGTCCAACATCGACATTATCTATTCAAGCCTGAACGTCGCGACGTCCCAACATTCCAATGTTGCAACATGAGGATTAGTAATGGGGTTTTGAACCCTCCCAACGTCGTGACATAGCAACATCACAACATGACGACGTCGCAACATTGACACGGCGCGACGTAAGGTGCTGCCAGTGCCTTGTTTGTTTCCTTTCTCTTATGGTTTTGCACAAATTTCAAACACGCTACTCTAATATGTTTGAAATAAAGATGTGCAAGTTAAAACTAAACCGTTTAGCTTTAAAATTTCTAGAGTCATGGATTTCAAAAACCATGCTGAAATTACCTATGAGAGAACTTTAGACAAAAACATCCTTTTGGGAATTTTTCGATTCAAGGAGTTGAATCGAGATTATGGTTCAAGGAGTTGAACCAATTGGAGATTTAAAACATGAATCGGGTTTTATGATTCAAGGAGTTGAATCAGTTATAGATTCGAGAGTTAAATCGGGCTTATGATTCAAGAGTTGAATCGGGTTCATGATTTAAGAGTTGAATCTGGTTCATGATTCAAGTTGTTGAATCAGATTTGTTCTAGTATTGAATGAAATGGATGTGGAATAGTTTTAGTTCAAATGTTGAACTGAGGTTGTAGTTCAAATGTTGAACAAAAACAATATGGATCTTGCTTCAAGTGTTGAAAACCTTTCTGCGTGCTTTTGAAATCATGGGGCACAATTATCTTTAACTTTCAATGGATTGCATTAGAGAATGCAAGTTTAAGGGTGTATGTTAGCATGGTAGATGATTATGGACTTTGCCCAATAGTGATTGAGCATACTGCATTTGATTATTATTTCTTTCTAGGTAAATAGGGTCTGCATGTCCCTGCCTCTCTCTAATTTCTCTATGTACTTCTCTTCTCATCTAAATCCCCCTTTTATGTAACTTGAGGTTCTTATTAAATGAATGTAATTAGATTACAAAGGATTAGGATAAGTTGATGAAGAAGCAAAAGGATAAAGAATTATGGAGAAGGTACCAAGAAAGAAGACCTTTAAGATTCTAAATGTGATTTATTTTAAAGGGTTTTAATAATCATGCATATCCCTAGGTTTGACCTAGTCAATTGCATTTTGGCTCATGGAATTGATTTTTGAATGTCCATAATCATGCCATATAGTTAGAGTAACTATCCTTATAATTTCATGGGATGAATGGATAAAGCATGCTAATGAAATGATGGGATTTATCTAAAGAAACCCCTCCATTATTAATATTAAGGCTAACGTCTTCCACTAATATGGTGTGAACCTGAGTACTTTTGGAAAATGGGGTTGTTGGGTAAACCTAAGTCTTACTCCATAAGGACATGTTCTATCCGTGGAAATGAGTTTTGATTAAATGCATGGCCTTAACTACACTTCCATTAGCTTCGCTGGGCAAACCCAAGGTTGTGCTGGATAGAGACACGTTGGGTAAGTGTGCACAAGATGTACACGCATCATGAGTTGATATCCCAAATGATAGTATACAAATCAACAAGCTGATAGCATTGATTCGATAATTGCATCGGATTACAATTAGTATAAGATACCTCACTATTGATCTAAGATGGCTTGTTGGGTAAACCCAAGGCCACTTCTAGTGATATTAGATTCTTTAATTGCATACGATTGCAATTGGTATGGACAAGATACATGCCTCGGCCCGAGATATCATTGTTTGGCAAAACCAGGATTCTCAGCGATATTGATATCTAATAATCAGAGAACCCTCCATATAGGTGCTCCTGATCAACAAGGAGGCCAGTTTGTAATAACCCCATGAGAGGTCGAATCCACCTCTCTAATGTATATCTATCGCTATCATAGAACAATAGTTCGAAGCCTATTTGCATGTGATGGATACGAAAAAGGTGGAGCCTAGCTTATTAGACACTCTCATGGCCAGGATTATCCCGATGTGTTTCCGAGGAATTAATGGATTCCCTACACAGAGGATTCGAGTTTGGTAATTAACGCTATTCGTGCCACTTAATATCCATTACACTGTGATAGAATGGCTCGTGGTTAAAATAATTGAAGCTTCCGGGGCTGAAATATTACATGTAAAGGATTTATTCGTCCGAAAGGTATCACTCGCCGGGAGTGCCAATGCTCTTGTTAAGAAAGAAAGATGGTACGTCGCCAAAGTTGATTATAGGCAATTGAACAAAATGACAGTGAAAAACAAGTATCCGTTACCCAGAATTAATGACTTATTCGACCAATTGAAAGGTGCAAGTGTCTTTTCAAAGATTGAACACAATATGAACATTATGAGTTCCTTATAATGTCATTTGGGTTGACAAATGCACCAGCGGCTTTCATGGACTTAATGAATCGTGTTTTTCGACCATATGTAGATCGGTTTGTCATGGTGTTTATTGATGACATCCTTGTGTATTCAAAATGAACAGAAGATCACGACACGCACCTTCTCGTAGCGCTAGAAACCTCGAGAAAGGAAATGCGTATATGCAAAATCGGTAAAATGCGAATTTCGTCGAGAGAAGTGTCCTTTCTTAGACACATTGTATCCGAAGAAGGAATTCGAGTGGATCCAAAGAATATAGAGGTTATTATTGAAAGGAAACCACCGAGAAATGTCACGGAAGTGCGTAGTTTCTTGGGATTGGCAGGTTACTATAGAAGGTTCCATTATACTAATGACTATGTCTTTCTCTTCTAATTTTATGACGAGATTGCTCTAAGAATGTGAGATTTTAGTGTAATGAAAGGCTGCTTAGTTTTGAAAAGTTGAAAGCATTCTTAACCGCTGCACCGGGTTCTTTAATCGGGCCAACATACAAGAAAGAATACTTGATTTTTAGTAATGCTTCATTAAATGGACTTGATGTGTCCTTATGCAAGAGGGCAAAGTGGTAGCTTACGGTTCAAGGCAATAGCCGCATGAAAAGAATTTAACGCATGATGATTTGGAATTGGCCGCCATTATGTTTGCATTGAAAATATGGAGACACTACCTTTACGAAGAAAAGTGTTTCATTTCGCTAATCACAAAAGTCTTTAGTATTTGCCCTCGCAACGAGAGCTTAACTTGAGGCAATGTAGATGGATGGAATTGATCAAGGATGATGATTGTGTCATTCATTATCACCCCGGGAAAGCTAATGTAGTGGCGCACGCCTAAGTAGAAAGTCAAAGACAAACACTTCGAGCGTTGGAATGCTCATTCATCATTGTTGCACGACAAGGCAATAGTACGAATCGAGCAAAGAAAGTGGATTTGTTGAATTGAGTGCTAGAGGCACTAAAGAGTGATGAAAAAAATTTCTACTATTGTGTCATAATAGAGAGGGACAAGAAACCCGACTTTCAAAGGAATGAGGATGATCTTTTGTATATGTAGATCGGGCTCAGGTACCCAATGATGATGAACTAAAGAAATCCATTCTTAAAGAGGCACACAGTGGATCCTTTGTTATGCATCCCGGTAGCACAAAAATGTATCAAGATTTAAAGACTTCATACTTGTGGTCCGGAATGAAGAGAGATGTTTCGGAATTTGTGACCAAGTGTATGGTGTGTCAAAAAGTGAAGGCAAAACATCAAGTTCCTTCGAGATTGTTGCAGCCTATTAAAATACCTAAGTGGAAATGGGATCGAATCACAATGGATTTTGTGGTCGGGTTACCAGTGATAGGAAGAAAGCATGACTTGGTGTGGGTCGTGGTAGACCGATTGACTAAGTCAGCTCACTTCCTACTGAGAATTGACTATTCCCTTGATAAGTTAGCAGAGATTTATATAAAGGAAATAGTTTAGTTACATGGGATTCTAGTGTCTATCATATCAGATAGAGATCCGAGGTTTACCTCAAGATTTTGGGGAAAATCGCAGCAAGACAAGCCAGTGCACTCGATCGAATTTCGGGCACACTTTTCCACTCCACAAATGTAGACGGACAATCAAAGATAGTGATTCAAGTTTTAGAAGATATGCTGAGAAGTTGTGTGATCGACATAGGTGAAGGATGACACAACTTCACCGAATTTGTGAGCACAATAGCTTCCCAATCGTAGTATTGAATCGCGCCTTATGAGGCTCTCTACCAAGAAAGTGTAGAACACCACCGTGTTGGCCATAGTCAGTGGAGAAGAAAATAATCGTCCCGACGGATTCAAGAGACTGAAGAAAATGTGAAAATGATTAGAGAAATATTGAAAGTAGCCGCGAATAGACAAAAGTCTTACGCTGACTTAAAGATAAAGGGCATTCAATATGAGATCGGCGAAAAAGTGTTTTTGAAAGTATCGCCTAGGAAGAAAGTCATGAGATTCGGGAAGAAGGGCAAGTTGAGCTTCATTAGGCTGTATGAAGTGATAGAGAAAGTGGGTCTAGTAGTATATCGATTAACCTTACCTCTAGAGTTGGAAAATATCCATAATGTCTTTCATGTGTCAATGCTAAGGAGGTCTAGGTTAGACCCATTGCATGTAGTCTCTTCAGAGACAATTGAGCTTAAACCGAAAAGATACAAAGAAGAGCCTATAGAGATCTTGGCTCATGAAGTGAGAGAATTGCAGAACAAGCAGAATTCCATTGGTCAAAGTGCTGTGGAGAAACCATAAGACAGAGGAAGCCACGTGGGAAAGTGAAGAAGCTATGCAGCAACAATACTGCAACTGTTCAATGAAGGTAATTTCGAAGACGAAATTCTTTTAAGGATTGGAGAGTTGTAACGCTCTGAAAATATCCTAACAGTTTTATAATATGTTTAGGGTATAAAATAAATTAAATTGTGTTTTTCCGGCGTTTAAATTGCTAAAAACGAAAAATGTTAAAAATAAAATAAAATATAAAAAAACCCATAAATTTTACAAAAGTTAGATAAATTTGGTAAAAATGTCAAATGAGGATCTAAGGGTCATTAATGAAAAAGAATAAATTTCAAAGTGAGAATATCGAGGTGCTGGAATTTCAAATAGAGAATATGAGGTCTTTAATACAAAAATGAGAAAAGATGATCGGGAATATATGCTAGGCCAAACATGGCCTTTACACATAAAAATGGGATAAACTAAAAATTGGTCTTAAGGAGCCTATTTCAGTATCCACATTTGAGAGCAAGGACACTCACATTTCGAGAAGGAGAAACCTTTGTTGGGTTGATTGTCCCTCGTTTGGTCCAAGGTTTTGCAAGTAAAGTGAAGGAAAAGAAAAGAATAAGAAACAAAGCAGGCGTAAAAGGAGAGCTAGGTTTCTGCTGTAAGATAATCAAGGTTAGAAACTCTTCCTAATTCCATATTTGTTTGTTTTGGGGTCAGATGGGTTAGTTTTCAAGGTGTATTATGGTTTGGATTGGTGTTGAGGAATTTTTGTATAAAGGAAATGTTGGGTTTTTAGGGGAGATGCTGTCAAAATTTTCCAAAACCCATATTCTTGTTTTGGTCATAACTTGGCCATCACTCATCCAAATTGAGTTATTCAAATTTCTGGGTAAACTAGAATTCTAGGAGAACAAATATCCCTGAAATGAGTGTATCCAAATTTGGAATTCATTGGACCTAGAAAATTCGTCAAAGTAAGGCTCTATTTTCTCAATTTAGTTCGCCCGATACGCTTTGGTGTTTCATAATAGTTTTGGTATTTAGGCCATAAGTTGAGTTTCACTCATCAAAATTGAGTGATTCAAATTTATGGGTAAACTATACTTCTAGGAGAATAAATCTCCCTGAAATAAGTGTATCCAATTCGGGATTCTACTGACCTAAAATTCACAAAGTGAGGCCTCCGTTTTCGGTCACCCCGTTCCGCCTAATATAGTTTTGGTGTTTCGGAACAATTTTGGTATTTAGGCCATACGTTGAGTTTCACTCATCCAAATTAAGTGATTCAAATTTTTGGGTAAACTAGACTTCTAGGAGAACAAATATTCTTGAATAAGTGTGTTCAAATTTCTGTAATTCTATTGCACCCATAAATCTGCCTAAAAGGAGCTTTTTTGTTTGTTGGAAAATATACAGCCCCGAATGTTTAGACATATCTGAGCTGTGCCCAAATTGATGATTCCACTTCGAATAAAATAGATTTATAGAAGAACAATGGACTTAAAGGAAGTTGGGTAAAATATGACTCATTTGCTTCCAAAAAAATTTTATAAGTGAAGGTGTTTTGAGTAGAAAACTACCTAAACTAGAAACCTAAATAAGCCAACTGATATTGTTCTCTAATTGTGATGGATTAGGAGTTAGCGACGAGGAAAACCCGATTTGAAGTCAAGATTCCAAGGATAGGAATCGAAGTGCGACTACCTTTTTGGTTCGTTCTCTATTCTTCTTCTTATTTCAAGTATCAAAATTGTTTGCGCAATTATTGAAATGATTTTCAATCAAACATCATATTGATTTATTTTAAGTAATTTGAGAAATTGATTGTGAAATGATTGTCATGAAAAAAAAATTGCATGAGTATTGAAATGTGCTATTTTAATATAAATGTATATACCCTATTGTAAATTTCTATGACTAATTTTTAATGCCCTTAATAGAATGTTATCCGTCATATTCAAGTTAAGGATAGAGTGGTATACCAATAAGGGTCAAACTAAAGGGTAATCCACGAATGAATGTAATGCAGTTGGTCACTCCGATCCATGTACCTGTAAAGAAGATAGTATCTATGGGTGGTTCCCACAAAAATGATTTTTTTTTTTTTATAACCGCCACCCACGAGACGCATCGCGGTTATAAGACATTTTTATACCGGCTCGCAACCCAACTGACCGCATCGTTATAAGATAAACATTTTTATACCGACCTGTAGCCCAACGGGACCGTGTCGGTGATTCCATTATCTTACGCATCAAAAACATTGGCTAAATTCGTTTAAGGGCAAATTGATAAGAATATTTGTGAAAAACATGATTTAAGTTTTGAATGAGTTATTGCATAGGAAAGTGCATATTTGGAATGATCAATGAATTGTAAATGAATGTATATGAAATGAATATATATATATATATATATATATATATATATATATATATATATATATATACACGTAATGCTTGTGAAAAAGTCGACATTTGTGTTAAAAAATAAAATGAAGAGAGAACTCCGTATAGAACCACTTACATGAAAAATGCTTAGCTTATTATTTTTACTGACTCAGCATCAAAGGTGTAATTTATGAATAGGTACAAAAAACAAAGACTGCGGTAAAGCTCAGTCATCACAAAAGCCGCACAAAGTAAAAGTAAAGCTCCGACGATGCACTCATGAAACCCATGATCGCTTTTTAATACTTTTTGTATTAAAACTATGTTGTGAAAATTGAACTTTGATAAATGTTTATAAATGTTTTTATATTTAAAACGGCTTATAATTCCGTAATGTATAAAGGTGGGAAATGGAGCAAATTGGCATATAATGCCATATTGAATGAAAATGTGTATTGAGAACAAAATGATGGGGCCCCTTTAAGTTAACGTGATATATACGTATATATTTTCATAAGGATAATTATCGTTTACAAATGAGTATTTGAAATGTGTTTTATTGAGAAAATGAATTGTCTCAGGATTCATAAAAGAGAGGACCGCCCTCATCGCTTTGTACTCGGGTCGAGCCTGCACTGGGCGAGCTCCCCCACAAGGCTACATCTGTTATGCCTTTGGAGGTGTAGTTCATAGAGTGATGAAAAATGTTCATCTATGTAGTTAGATCAATGTCATGCATTGGGCATCTTTTTAGCAATCTCTTGAATCTTTCCCATGCAATATAGAGACTTTCATTATCTCCTTGTTTGAACACTATGATTTCCCCTCTCTTTTTTAATGTGAGGGCATTAGCTAACTGCCATGTAGCCCACCAACTCTTCTTCCCAATTATTCACTGATCCATATGGCAGTGATTCAAACCAAGTGCCTACCACATATCTCAATGGAAAAGGGAATAGTTGCAGCTTGATCACCTCAATCCGCAAAAATCTTCCCATATGCTCATTGAGGTCTTCACTTGGATGCCCAAAGGTATTGATGCTACTGCACCATTATGATCAATGCTATATTAAGCTCAAAATTAGTCGCCTCTATAGCGTTGTCTCACGTAAAGAGAGTATTCATCTTTAATAACCCTTACCAAAAATCCTCCATAAATATTGTCTCTAAGGTCGCTCTACTAACGCTTCTCTTCTCGAAATAAGTTGTCAGATCTCTTTCTCCGCCATAGTTAGTTGGAATCAGCACTTATCACTTTTCTCATATTTCTAAGTGTTTTTTTCAGTTCTATATCCAAAGGCAACAATTCTGCTTCTGGTTTTCTATGCATGTCAGATTTTCCTCAAATAGAACACACAATTAAGACTGTAAATGAAATATGTGGAAAATTAGTTATATTCACTTAAGCTCATAAAATATTTTAAGTATTTTCATCTATTATGGAATAAAACTATTGTAATTTTCCTGAATTTTTGATAAAATAAAGAAAAATGTCCAAATTAGCAATTCTCTCTTTGGTTGGAATATTAATATTCAAACTCTCCATTCAATCCCCAACAAAGGCTCCAAAAACTTTTGATTGACAAACCAAAGTATATCCACTAAATCTTCAACACAACTGGAACAAAGGCTGGTCTAATCCCCAGAAACAGCTAAAAAAACTTGTTGGACCAATTTTCCTACATATTACTAAAGACTAACTAAAATCCCCAAAGAATCCGCGCTCATAAAACTCATTGGATATAAATTTTTTAACATAGATCAAAAATGATTAATTGTTGAAGACCAAATTAACCTGCTAGCCGCATTGGGCCTCCTAAGACTATTCAAGCCCCAACAACGATGCCAAAACTGTTAAAAACCCTAATATGTGATAAACCAAATTGTTAGATTGACCATAGATATAAAATATGTTGTTTGCCTTATAAGAGAAGGCTTCTTTTGAAAATGTGTTTTGGTCTAGTTCACTACAAGTGTAGAGGTCATTTAAGTAATAACAGTGGATTTAAGTCCAGATATCTTTCCCACGATGATTGATTAGAAATCTAAATATCAATTACCCCATCTACTCAAGATCTTTACTATTTGTACTCCAAATTTAAAAGAGATTTGGCTTTGAACTAAAGGAAATGTAAAAACTAAATAAAGTTTTATAACTATATATAAAGAATTCAAAATCATTGGATTGAAAAGGGCTCTAGGTAAGCTAACACTGAAAGATAGATCATAGTACAATTATAAATTTCTGCATTATTTTATAACATAGTTCAGTCATTAGTTTGAAATCTAAACTTATCAAAAATGCAAGGTAGTATATTCTAAATTTCTCTATAAACCATACATTTCACTGATTAGAGATCCAAGTTCCTTTCAGATACATGAGTCTGATCAGTTACTTGTAGAATATAATCCTCTTTCTACAATATGGATATTTTTCCTTTTCAGTATTTCACACCCAAGTCTTAGGACTAAAGAATGCTTCGTCTCTATAGACAAAGATTTTGCAAGCTTTCCATCAGCACTGGTATCTCATCCTTCAAATCTAATAAAATTTTCTATCTCCTTGATTAGATCTCTGCTAACACGGGATCAAGATCCGTTCATCAAACTAAGGAAAAACCTCTGATCAACTGAATTGATACATCATCCAACCTTTCTCATACTATGAGTGAATTAGTGATCTATCGAAGTAATCTTTCAGAGTTCATTAGTTACATAATATTAGTCTAACATACCCCCAAGTAACTGCTCCATACTCTCATGAATCTCCTTCTCTGTGTCACTTAGAGTGCCTTTTGGAAATCAGAGCAAGATACAATCCATTTTTGGGTACACGCTACTAATATTCTGAACAAGTGACTTTAAGAACAATACCAATTAAATAAATTCTAAGAATTCGAACTATGATGTTTTTTTCGAAATACATAGAAATAATTAACATCAATCCATTCCTGCAGAGAGTCCGATCTTTCAAAACCGGATTACAAATAATAGCTTGACTAACTGGATCCGGAAAATGCACCGAGATCGCGTTTAACGAAATAAATGAACTCCGAAAATTCCCCAAAATTCCATTCAAGTCAAAACACGAAACTACAATTTTACAATGAATCCATGCTAGAAACTTCTACACCAGATCATTGTTCAATCCCAAAAGAAAGAAAAAAAACTACTAAAATGCTAAACTAAAACTAAAATGACGAAAAATAAAAAAATAAAAAATAATAATAATAAAATAATATACAAAGGAGTCTCCATCTACCCAAAAGTTCCCTGGTTTATATGGAAGCTACGCACAATGCCCTAGGTGCTTCTATTTATAGATTTTCAAATGATGGGCCGCACTTCAAGGCTAACTGCGGGATCCCAAAATTTGGCCCAAAGTAGGCTGCTTCTTTGTTGCAACATTGAAAATTATGTCGCGACGTAGTTGTCATCTTTGTTCTCCAGCTTTGTCGTGGCTTGCAATTTTATGTCGCAACATAGTCTACTGCCTTCTTCTGGAATTATGTCACGACAAACTTTGAAAATGTCGTGACTGAGTTCTACTAAAGTTGTCTTTTAATTGTTGTGACATGAGTGTCTTGTGTCGCGATATAAAAACTTTGTTGCAACAACATTTTATTCTTCACTTCTCTTGAAAAATGTCGCGACATAAAATTTCTTTGTCATGACAGAGCTTCTCACCCCTTCAGCTTTGTTTTATGTCATGACATAATTTTGAAATGTCACGACATAAAATACTCTTTTGCTCACACTATGTCGCGACATTCTTCTTTTCTCTTCTAGGTACTTCTCTTTAACTTATGTCGCAACATAGCTTTCCGTTGTCGCGACATATATTTTTGCCTTCGGCTCTTCACCTTTGTCGCGACAATATTTTCTCGTTACGCATGTAGTTCCTCATAACTCCGCATGTTGTTATCATAGACATAAAACTTCTTTGTCGCAACATAGTCTTATTGTCTTGCACTGCTGAATATGAACTCAATGTCGCGACGGACTTTGAAAATGTCGCGACATATTTCTTTCCTTGATCTTTGTCTCTAGCTAAATTATTTGTTGCAACATTAAAACTTGTCGTAAATCTCAAATCGCTCTCGACTCACCTCATCGCTTCTTCCATTTCTATCGCGACATAATTTTCTTTTGTCACGATAAATATCTCGTGTCATTTACTTGAATCAATGTCATGACGTAGTAAGGGAATGTCTCATAAAGTTTTGTCTTCTTATTCCCACTATGTCGCAACATAAATTTCTTTGTTGCACATTTATCCTTTAATTCTTCTCATATTATGTTGCAACAAAGTTGTGAAATGTCGCGACAATGATCACTTCTAAATTGAGTTTGGCTTCTTCTTGAGTGTTGCAACATATCATTTCGCTGCGGACATGGCTTTCTTCCTCGTCAGCTTTGAAATTGTGTCACACATTCTCGAAATTATGTTGCGACATTTTCGCTTTAACCAATTTTTTTGCTACTGAATTGTTTTCTTTCATTCAAACCCGCAAACAATACGCTGGTGAAAACGACTCTTCTGGCCATTGCCCAAAGCGAGTAAAAAGGGGGAGTGGCTGCCATTTGGTCACTTCACCCTTTCCCCTCCCATAGCGGCTCCCCGAATCACCCGAGCCTCCACTCCCATTCTCCGCACCGCCCGGCAGACGCGCACCACCGACCGAGCCTCGGGGTCACCGCGCCGTTCTACACAGAGCTGCCATCGCACACACCGGGCAGTCAAGAGTCTGCGTTCCTGGCTCAGTTTGCCTTGCCCCGCCATACTAGTCACCCACGACCGGCTCTGCTCGAGCTCCCTGCCGCCACAGCCCCCGGTTTTCGCAGCCCGAGTTGTCAGCCCCAGCCCGAGCCGCCACCACTGAAGAATACAAACGGCTCGTAATCGAGCACCGCACAATCCCCTGAGCCACACTAGTAGTGCCACCGCCTCTTCTGAGCACTCATCCAGTGCCCTGGTCCTCGCCCGTGAGCCCCAGATCAGCATTACGGTGCCCTGGTTTTTATTTTCATCAGCGGAGCCACCCTAGTTTCTTTTCAGTCTATAGCTATGGTTCGCACCAGAGGTGGGTCCCGCCTTCGGCCTCGGGTCAGATTTAGCACTTCGAGCGAGGAGCAGCCCCGCCTGTACCACCCCGAGGCAAATTTCGAGGTCTGGTGCAATTCCCACCAATATTAACCGAAATTCAGAGATCCCGGATCCTCGATTTGACGGGGTTCTTGCTTTGGATTATGGTAATCGACTTGTTCAGCTAGGAAATTCCTTCTTCTCAATGCCTAATCCCTTCTTGATCGCGGCAAAGATCTTCAAAATTTTGGTATAGGTAGGGACTTGTTTGATTATGTCCAAAAGAGGCATATTTACTTTTACCCGCCTAGACTTCTTGTGATGCCCGCCACAGACGCCTTCTTCGCCTAAGTGCTTCGTGGAAATGGAGGTGGTATGTTGTATTTCTTTTGAGTCCTCTTTCGTGAAAAATGTGTTCTGCTCCATTTCTACTTCATTCCTGGTTTCAATGTGTTTGGCATCAAGCTGATCAACCTCTTTTCCACTCCTAAGGGTGATTATAGCCTTTACCTCATCCATTCCTGAATTACTAGATGAACCTACCTCATGGACTCCTTTTGGATTTGGCAATGTTTGGGAAGGGAACCTTCCTCTCTCATGTACCTCCAGAATATTGTTGATCTTTGTGATTGAGTTCTGTAGGCTTTCTTTTCTGTCAATTCTTTTGTTTGGGATTGCTCAAGCCCATCTATTCTCTGCCATGCTCTCTACAAGCCTAACTGGCTGGGGCTGCTGCACATTGATCCCTTTTGTTCTTCCACAAAATTACCCACCACCTTACTCAAATTTAGGATGGCTTGTTCCCACAGAGAAGAGGATGGTGGTCTGTGGTTGAAAGGTGGAACCAAATTGTGGTTTGCAGTTCCGGGGCAATATAGGCAGGGGGATCGGGTTTCAGAGAGGTTAGGGTGGATTCTCCAATTGAATTGTAGGTATTACCATATTTGGGAATTAGTCAGGGTGTCTTCAGATTGACCTACAACATTTGCTCGCTTCCGGTCATCAAATCCTTCATTGATGGAGCACTCATATCATGTTCTCCGGGATTACCCGGTTGGAAATCGGTGAATTGGTTGACTGTGGTGCTGTTTTCTACCATCGTATGTACTTCATGGAGCCTTTTTCCTTCAAGCTCCTCCACTTTCCTAGCCAGGGTTGAAATTCTAGCTTTCATTTCTATATCCTCCGACAAAGGCATACATCCCAATTCCTGGGGTTGGCTAAAGGCATTTTTCTTTCCATTTCTCCTGGGTTTGTCTATCCTAACCCTTTTGAAGTTTCAGCCACATAGTTCAGAAAATCCATGGCTTCATCAGATGCTTACTCGTAAAATCTCCCCCACACATGGTTTCCAATAACTATTTCATGGCAGGAGACATACCACCATAGAAGTGGTTTACCAGCATCCATGTATCAAACCCATGATGTGGACATGCACTGATAGTCTCCATGAATCTATCCCAGCACTGGTAAAACCTTTCACCATCTTGAGCTGCAAAGGTATAAATTTGTCTCTTCAAATTGTTGGTCTTATGAGCACTGAAGAATTTTTTTAAAAACTTTGCTTGCAGCTCAGCCCAATTTCTTATGGTTCTAGGCCTCAGTGAGTTAAGCCAAATCTTAGCCTCGGTTCTTTGTGGTCAATGGAAATGCTTTCACTTTGCAAATCCATGTCAATCATAATTCTTCCTTAAAGGTTGTGCAAACTCCTCAAACTTTATGTGAGTGTATGGATTTTCATTTTCCATACTATGATATGGGGAGTAGAGGTACTAAATAAGGCCTCAATCGTTACATCTTCAAAGAGGGGAGGTACGACGCAGAAGTGGGCACTAACTCTAGAGGTGAATATGGTCCTCATCGATCTATAGTTGTTTAATTCCATCAAGTACTGGCTGGACTCATTGCCTCGTAGGATCCATTTGGTTAAATGGCACTGATTTCACCGTCTTGTCTAATAGGTGCTCGGGACTTATGCACCCACTGTTATTCCGTCCCGCATCGCATACAAACTGTTACACAAACTCGAGACACAACAAACAAAAGACAGCATAAACTTTGCAAAAAGGTTGTGGTTAACTAAATAAACTGACTGTATAAAAAAAACAAAACAAGGCGGAAGCATCGCGAAGTGATGAACATCTGGGTGGGGCTACAAAGAATCGAATACAAAAAGGATTAAAAAGGTCACCTTTACTTGTAATGAGGATTACAAGTACACTTCAACTTATCAAATGTAGTTTGGCACCATCCCTGGCAACGGCGCCAATTGATTCGTGCCATAGTAGGGTGATCCGGAATCAACAAAATTTATATCCTAAGTTCCTCCTACTGTCGTAGTCAAGCTACCGCAAAGATGCTGGGTCTAGGGTCGAACACGGGATGGGTTTTCATCCTATGAATGACTTGCACGTTGCTGAAAATGGTGAGGCTTTTAGTTTGATTTTGGATTTGTTTCAAACAAACAGGGAGTAGTTTGAAAACCGACAATCGTAAAACTGAAAGTGAAGTGTGAAAGGTAACTTGGAAGATTTAGGTCACTAACTTGATAACATAGGCAAACAAGTGTCCTCGTTTATCCTCGCATTATGACAGCAACCTATAGTCCAAGCCATAACCGGATCTTGCTTTTAACTAAAGAAACCTAACCCTAGAATCACTCCTATTTGAGTCAACACAGGTAACATGCATCTACAGCTCTTTTTAGTTTGAAACCCTAACATTCAACATCATTTCAATGGCTCGTAAAGGCCATCTAAAGAACCACAGTACATCTAGCAATAAGTATGCACTGTATCCTAAAGCATGGTAAGTATTGGCCAAATTAATAACATTAAATGGTATTCAACCCTAGTTTGAGAAGATGGGAGCCATAAATACAGTACTGGGGATTACTGACCACACGAGGGACAACCCGCAACCCATTCCACAACCAAGCTAGCTACCTTCCTCTTCAAAGAAAATAGGCTTAGCCAAGCATCTCTTGAGTTGTCATCCTCAAGAGGGTTGTTTGGTAGCCTAGAAAATGAGAGAAAGAGGAGAGAGAAGAGAGAAAACCAAAACCTAACTAAAGCTGCGAAGATATTTACATAAAATGAAAAATTGTACCAAAAGATTGCTTCCCCAAAAATTGCTTAGGGTTACAAAAACTATGGGGGTTTATATAGACCACCCAATGTATGAAAATACAAGAAAGCCTAACATTTTGGCTAAAATAAGGGACAAGGAAGTAATACACCAAAATGAGGTCACATTAATTACAAAAGGATGATAATGCAGAGAGATCATTAGTAAAAATTTCGCCAGTAGCGAAATTGCACAGATATGAATCGCAGACTCTGGCTGAAAGACTGGCAATTCATATTGTACGAAATTTCGCTTAGCTTAGCGAAATTTTTAAAGATAGCGAAATGTGTACTGCTTAGGAACAAGGCATAGCGAATTTGAAGCCTAAATAAACTTCACCTCACTAGATTAGTAGTTCTTTCGTTATGATTACGAAATTTTCGCTATGATTGCGAAATTTTCGTAATCCCAAATGAATTTTCTCGCACCTTAGCGAAATTTGCCTGCGCCATTCTTCACCGCCGCACACCGTACCTCTACTGCAGATCATTTCTTCACTTTGCCTTCATTCCTTCATTGAATTTCCGAGATGCTCAAGGCCGATAAATGAGTTCGATCTTCAGCGGTTCAAAGACATATTTCGATATCAACTCTCAAGGTATGCAAAACCTGCAAACAACCAAAATAACCTCTAAACGGCATAAGTGATACTAATAAGACTCGAACACTTCAATTGGAGATATTGACATGATTAGTGCGCAAAGCACTCAAACCATCTGATATAGGGCCTAAAATAGCACTTTTGGGACTAATCACACAATGGGCCATGAATTTTCCATAGTTAATCTTACACAAATGAATCATAAACTTCCTAAATTATACCAAAAAAATGAACTAAAAATAGATGAGTTTAGGACTCATCACTTAATAATCCAAAGATCTAACACCAAACACAACAAATCAAGTATAAATCAATCAACCAAACTAATAGAATAAATTAATCAAACACCAAATCTGATAACCAACCATATGAAATGCTTAGCCTATTATTTCATCCATTAAAACCCATAAATTCATGTTGTCGACAAACATAAAACTACAGAAATTGAAGAAGGAGAAGAGATACAAATACAAAACATAGATCAAGCTGTAAATATCTTCAATCCCAAGCTCCGAACTGAAATTCACACTCCATAAGGTTGTATTTCCAACAATATTCGATTATAAACCAAAGAATTCACAAAACAAACCTAAATATAACAAATCTAAGAAATCTAATCTAAAATCAATGCTTTCTAAGAGAGAGCCTCCCTCTCTCAAAGTTCAAACCCTCAAAATGTGAACATATATTTATATGCTTTGGAAAATGGGGCAATAATGGCTCAAAATCAAAGTTTGTCGCTTCCAAACAATTCTTCCTTCACCACGGCGTAACACAAGGGTGGCCTTCCATAATCACTTATCTACGCGGCGAGCCTTGACCTCTCTGTGGCGCACTCTTCACCACAATGAGCAATGGCCTTGCCGCGGGCGGCACTCCTTCGCATGGCGAACATCTTCGGGCCGTGAAACTCCTTCACTGCGGGTAAACTAGTAATGGTCAAAGAACTCCCCATTTAAAAATTGACTTCTTCCATCACTTTGCTTGATTTTCCTTTAACCCACAAAACATAAGCAAATTGGGGATTAGAGCTTTTCTAAGATAGACAATGGTGTGACCTACCATTTGGGTTACATAAAACACATGAAAATCATACTAAAATGCTAACAAGATCTCACACCTATCATATACGCTGCCGCCTAAATCCGCCTTCTCGACCATCTCCCCAAGACGCCATTAATGCTTATAAGAAGACATTTGTACTCCGCTCTTTGTCTCGGTAACATCCTTCGACCCCTTAAATTCAACCCCGAAACCTTTGGAAGGATAAGTTCTTCTAGTTGGTCAAAGATCCCCTGAAGGTTCGAAGGTGTTAAAAGGAATCGAAAATCCCTCTCAATGCTTTTCCTCGACTTTGGCTACTACTTCACACAAATCATATATATATAAAAACAAGGTAAGTAATTTCCCTACAAAAAAACCACCAATACAAAGATAGAATAGGGCTTATTTCCCTACACCAGACTTGAGTCAGGATCTGCATTTATCCAAAACTCTCTGACCATGGGATCCTTCGCACAACCCCAAGAGCCGAACACGCGACATCGTCCGGGGTCAGTTTCTTTCTATATCGGACAAGTTCGTCACCAATTGCAATGACTTAGAGTCAACAACAAAGTAATACTTCCCGAGGTTATGTCGATTTATGGTATGCACATAAAGGACCTCCTCCAAACCTAAGTGCACATCGTACTGACCATTCAATATGCATACCCCTAACATAACACATATAATGTTCACATGGGTATGGAGTAGGATGAAGATGCAAATAGACAAATTGATGCACCAATAGCGGTAAGGGGGAACCTCAACCCTTGTTGATATAACCCTAGCTAGTACTCAGTTCATCCTCGGTCTTCTCCATGCAAGCAAGAAAATACCCGAGGAAGGAAACAAAACAAAGACATTGTGAGGAAAGGAATATCTTTTCCAAAACGCATCAACTAGAGCCTCTTCAATCGGTCTAAGCCACATTATAACCTTAACAATGTCAACATGGGAGGGGACATCCTCAAAAAATGATGAGGATATTTCCTCATCGGCATAACATCCAAGGTAGACCTCTTCTCCAACCATCCTTTGAGCACCTTCGTCACCAACACAAAACTTGGAAAAACCACCACGCTCACTCATCGGGCTACAAAGGAGGTAACGCCTAATAAAAATAAAAATAAAAATAAAAATAAAAGAGAGGAAAAAGAAACCTAGATGCATAAATCATCAATTGGTATGTCTCCAGACACCCATAGTAGATGATACCTTTATTCTTAATTTTTCATTGATCAATGATGCGAGAATTTTTTTTTTTTTTTTTAACAATGAAACTCACCTTTACCTTAAGGATGATTATTATAGAACAAAGAATCAGCACCAGCTCGAGCCACTAGTGGAAAAGAAAACCCAAGGAAAGCGAGAGCGAAACAAAGAAGTAAAAGTGAAAACTTTGATAAGGCAGGCACCAAGAAATCCCCCCCAATTATGACCTGGGAGATATTTAAACCCTAAAACGTCGTCATTGTGGGTAGGACATTCAAAATCAACATTAAAAGCGTTGTTCAGACGAGCCACACGTGATAGGTGCGGGGAATCATACTGCATTTATAACGTGTTTTCCATGTAGTTTATGTAACCTAAATGCTAGATTCATGCCCATATTCTTTAAAGATTACACTAATCCTCATTTACTTACGTTCGTGCGATTAAAAGGAAAATCAAGAAGTGATGAAGAAACCAAGTCAAGAGGCAGTTGTTGAGAATGATAGAGGATGACATATATCAAAGGATGACAAGTGGGTTCGCCATGGCGAAGAAGCCTTCGCCACAACGAAGAATGACGAAATGGAGCAAAGAAACTCACATTTTAGCCCATCATCGCCCATTTTCCAATGCATATAAATAGTAGTTCTTTAGACTTGTTTAGGTTCCGAATTTTAGTGAGAACACCTTCCTTGGGGTTTCTCCTCTTCTTTCTTGAACCATTTTAGGTTTGAGATTTTGTTCATTTCTACTCTTGACTGACAATATCAAGATTTAACTCATTAGAGGAGCTTCTGTACTGTGGTGAGAGTTTGAAGCTTTGCATTCTAAACTTTACTCTATTTGTCAATCTTTCAGTATTATGTTTATCTTAAATATGATTTTGTTAGATTACTTAGTTGCAATGAGTAGTTAAACTTCCCTCTAGGGCCGATCAGGAAGTTGATACTGGTTTATATATACAGAATGATTTTGTAATCATTCAGGTGGATGTTAGTTGATGTGGTTCTTAGATTATTATGGTTTTAACTAATTAATCCATGCCGAGAGTCGGTCTTTGATCCTCTATACCAGGCATCCTTGGTGACGCTTGGATTACACCCTAAAATTTGGTCCGGGTCTCTTAAGGTAAGAATTAGTTAATTGAAATAGTAATTAACCTAATCAAAGAAGTCTAGGGAATTAGGAATGCCTAGTACTAGTTGGATTTCATTAGGAGTAGCACCATCTCAGCATTATGTGAGGATCATATGGACCGATAGGTTATTGATCCGAGCGTAGTCCGGGTAGTCCTATTATATGTGTGAGACCCCAGAAAATCCATATTTCCTAAGGAATGATAAAATGGTACTTCGTCAAAATCCGAATTTTTCTAGATCTCGGATGACTAAACGACTTCACCGCTGGAACGCTTACCTAAATCTAGCTACCACGTCGAATTTCACTAATCAGACAAATAAATTTCAATTTTTCGAGGCAATGAGGAGTTTTTACGCCGGCACTTTGGTGAGGCCTAAGAGGCGCCACGGTCGCCGCGAGACTCAAACTTCGAGCCTGGGCGGCTCATATGTGACATGGCATCATGCCATTAGATTTAAAATCTCAAGGTATGGATAAGGATGCCGAACCTACGAGCCAATGGAAGCTCGGAGACTTGCAAGCGAGGACAATTCTTCACCAACCTCGACCCAAACTGGCTGGGGAGAGGGAAGAGGGAGAGAGAGACCAAACGGGAAAGGGAGAGAAAAGAGGGATTTATGGAGAGAAGCTCACCTCTCTCCAGATTCCCCGCGATCGGGACCTGCAATTCATGAGGCAGGAGTTAAAGTTGCTCCCACCCAGTGACTACACGGGGTACTGATCTGGGGAGTTTCACAAACTCCTAAAGGCAGGGCTTTTCCTACTTGCTTTACTTTTTGTTTGGCGGGCCATGTAATGGACGGGATTTGTCGAGTCTCGATATTGGTTTCGTTCCAAAAGATTTGGACCTGAAGGAAGAAATCTCTAGAATGAGCTTTTGACAAATCTTACCCGACTGCTCATATGGATTTGCGTGATGTTGTGTTATTGCCATGAGTAAATAACATGCTGATTGTGATTTTGTGGGCGGTTCCAAGACGAACTGCCAGATTGTGCTTTAGCCCATGTGAGCTAATCTTATGTTATTGTTGTAAATTGAATAACATGATTTATGAAATTAATTATGTTAATATATGCATGGTATATATTAGCATGTTGAATGTTTGTCGTAAGCATTGCATTGCACTTAGGTGGGGAGTAACCCAAGTAGGGAAATTCCACTACTGGGCATTGCTCACCCCGTCGTGGGACCTTTTTTTTCAGGTACCGAAGACGCACTTGGGGATGGGACGCATCCGGGGCCTTAGAGGCGAAGAAACGGCCAAGATGGCCTTATCTTGTATTTTGTAGAAATTTTGGGCAAGAGACCCACAGTTTTGTATAAATTGTAATTAAATCGTTTTTGTATAAAATATACATTTTATGAGTAGGATGTGTAGGCCCAAGTGGCCATTTTTGCACAGGTATGGGTCTCATGAAGAGAGACTTGTAAATTTCCGCGGGATGACGGGTAGTCAACGAACGCCCCGGGTTTGGGGCGTCACAATATGAACCGAGAGGTGACCAATAGGATTCCCAAGGAAAGAACTACCTCAAAAAAGTGTTGCATTTAATGAGTTAGATGGACCGAAAGGAGAATAGGGAGTTAGTGTTATAAATTAAGGGGAGACATGAAAGTGTAAACCTCATATCGTGTTCCTTGAACAAGCATAAGTGTATGTTCACTCAATCAGTGCTTAATTAATATAAACCATGAATGCATCAATGGAGACAATCAACCCTAGTATCTTTCCTTGAATTATATCTCCAATATTATCCCATTCCTTATGAGTGGACATTAATCACACCTTGTTTTGTTTTGCTTTATTTTGTTCTTATTTTATATTAGAAAACATTCTCCCCAAGTCATCGAGTCGCTCAAATAGTGAACAACTTCAGTAGCTAGGGTACTCAATCATTGCTAAAACCACACCTTCCATGTGAGATCGATATCTGGACTTTCGGTCCACTATATTACTCGTACGACCCATCATCTTGTAGAAATCGTAACAACACGCCATCACAAAGCCTTATCAAGAACCACCATCTGTACAGAATAGGATCATGGGGTCATCAGTGTAATCATGGCCCAAATCTGGGGCACAAAACCAAAACTCTGCTTAGCATCATTCCAACTTCTAAAGGCCTCGCAATGCCAGGGGCTATGGAATGGGATAAGTCATATCTCACGTGACTATCACATGGATGACAACAAATTGGACACCCAAACACAACTCGGGTTGTAACTGACTTGACAAATACAAGAAAATGTCGGGCGAGCGGCTCATTAAGGTCGAACACCCTCCACCTCAATCACATCGGGCATCAACCTAAACAAGATCAAATTGTGTGGACCAAGTCACCGTGTTAATCGAGAAGCGATCATAACTGAATACATGACTAGGGCACGTGGGCAATCGTGGAGTCCCTTGACACAATTTCCCACGACACATTATCCCACTATGATGAGCACCACGTCATGATTTAAGAACCAATCATAATTGGCCATGTAGCGTCCCCAAGTTTGTATAAAATGTGTAGGCTTGTAACAAGTAAGATGAGGGAGGATTTTTTCATCTTTCAGCAAGGGTAATCGTGAGAAGAAATTACAAATTCTTGGGAAGTCTCGCATCTTAAGTTTAGACTATTCCAAACACCTCTTTTACCAAACGGATTTTCCTTTCACCTTTTACCTTTAAGAACATTTTTCTTTCATTTCAACTTTAAATCAATTATATTACTTATATATACTTTAAATTTATTATCAGTTAGACCAACCTTAAATCATAATTGTCCCAACCAGAATGAAAAGAAGTTGGACATATAGTTCAACAAGAAGCAAATTATAGGATATCTAAGATGACCAACACAACAATAGATTGAAAACTAAGTTTTCTTATACATGCTGGTAAGGATGACTGGCGGGTATGGGTAAAGGACGAAATCCATGATGGAGACTAGCTTCCCATATTTTCTGGAGGTCGAAGATTGTGTTACCACACTCGTCCACATCCCATCCTTCTAATGCATGAATTACACCAGCTACACGCGATGCACTCATTGCCCTTCTTGGCAGCCAATTCTGTCACATGTTTACATTGCAAAAAATCCATATAAACCCAAATGAATAATTTAAGAAATCCATCATAAAGGTATGATGATTAGCAGGTGGTGGAGTTTTCTGCCTTATAGGTGTTCTCTTTATCTGACCCATCGCAAGAGGCAACAGAAAATTTTAAATTCCTAATCTGGCTCTCTATGTTTATTGGAAAAAACATTCACGGAGAGAAGTTCGGACCTTTCTTTTGCAAGAAAGTTCATTTCATGAAATAGAAAATAAAATTTCATATAAATATAAACAAATTCATCTTGTTTGTTCCTATTTTTTAAAATTATGTTCTTGAGAACACTTTGAGTAACTCAGACTGAAAATCATATTTGCTCACCATCTCAGCTGTTTTGCCTTCACCATGCCAAGATAGAAAAAACAGAGAACCAAACATGTTCTCTTTATTTCCTTGTTCTACTTATTTTTCAAAACAAAAATTAGTTTTAATAGGCCCTTTGGTATCTACATTTTATAGTACTTACTAATAATTAATATGAAAATTAAAATTAAAATAATATTTCTTTTTTAAATAAAAATATATATATGCCTGATGATATTAAATGTTATAATTTTCTTTCACTTTTATATTTAAATATTATGTCAATTCCATTCAATAAAATTCATTCTATTATTTATTCTTTCTTTTATATATCATTTATCATTTATTCTAATATATCATTAAGAATTTATCTTTATATATGTTTTTTATAAGTACATAATTTTGTCCCCATCGAGACTCAACCCGATCCCAAATTTCTTATGTCCATGGGCCATATTAGTCTTTAATCCAATGTTAGACCTATTAGTAGCTTTATTATGTTGTATTTTGAATATAACAGAGGTGAGAACAAAGGTACCTCACAAGAGTCTACATTCTGGAAAGACTTGGGAGACATCATTGCTGGTGTAGTGTAGTAGAAGCAGTCTTTGCGCAACCTCTTTGGAGGGAATTGAGAAAAGGGAATGAATAATGTTCCTTTTGATGCTTTTAATTGTTCTTCTTTGGTCAATCCATCTCCAACTAGCCATACCTTCAAAGCAAAACAAATAAAATAAAGTTAAAGATGCAATTAAAACGTAATAGAGTTCAAAAAAGTTACTGAATGATAAAATTCAGTCTTGTCAGTGTAACTTTTTAGAAAGAACTGATTCTACTTTCTGGTTCAATGTTCTTGAGCTCTTTTGTTGAGTTTCCTCATACTCATCCCATGTGATGTGGCTACCTGAGATTCATTGCACGAAAATTCAAAACTAATATGGCGCTATTTCCCTATGTGTGTGTATATATATATATATATATTAGTCATAATAGATTATGCTTGTTAATTATATACATACCTTGGTACCCATTTGGCATAAAAGCAGAAGCAATAAAATAAGCAACCTTGGTGAGGTTGCCTCTGAAGAGTACTTGAATTAACTTTAGAATGTTGTTTAGAAATAATAGCTACTGCTAAGCTAGTCCCATCAACTACCTTTATTTTGAGATTAGGATTTACGGATATATAGTTCACCATAAGAGTTAAGCCTATCACCTGTAAAATTAATGTTCACATTACAAGTTTTTATTCCCAAAAATGTATCTAAATCTGAGATTCATTGCATGAAAATTCAAAAAACCAATATGGCACTATTTCCCTATATGTGTATATATATATATATATATATATATATATATATATATATATATATATTAGTCATAATATATAATGCTTGTTAATTATACATACCTTGGTACCCATTTGGCATAAAGCAGAAGCAATAAAATAAGCAACCTTGGTGAGGTTGCTTCTGAAGAGTACTTGAATTGTTCCTTTAGGTATGTAAGTGATGTAAGTGAAGCAAATATAGCCTACGGATATGTTGTTTGATTAAAAAAAATATGAAGGAAAATGATTTTTTTATGTTTGGATGTTTAATACAAAATACAAAAAATCAAATATAAACGAAATTACTTAAAGACTACATTTTCTAAAATTATATGATTAGAATAAATAAAATGGGTTTAAAGTAAAACAAAATAATATATTGGATTTAACTCTATTTTTATTTTCCTTCATTTTTTTTCTTATTTTTATTTTTCATCTCATTTCAATCCCTTCATTTTCTTAAATTTTCTAGAAATCCAAACATAGAATAAAAATATGTAAAATAATTCAAAATTGAGAATGCAAAAAAAGGTTATGTTTGGTTCCTGGGGAAACTAGGGAAAGAAAAAATATTACGTTGATGAAATGATTTATTTTTTTTATCTTTGGGTTGTCTAATTAAAATCTTAAAAAATTAAATATAAATAAAATTAATTAGAACTTTACTTATTTTAAATTATTTAATCTTTTTATATTAATTAATTAAAATAGATAAAATGAAATCAAATAACAAATAAAAATAATATCTCAAATTTAATTTTATCTTTATTCAGATAGCAAATAGTAAATAATCTTTACTTATTTTAAACACGAATCTTTATATTAATTAATTCAAACAGATAAAATGAATTCAAATAGAAAAAATAAAATACACAGGTCAAATTTAATTTTATCTTTATTTTCTTTCCTTATCTTTTTCCTGCTATTTTATTTGTCTTGTATTTTCCCCTTCAATTTTATATAGAGAGAGAGGGAGAGAGAGTCGATTGAAGGCCATGATAAAAAATTTTATCATATGAAACTTGCCTGGTTCAAGAGACCTAAACTTAGAACTTTAACGCCTCTTTCATCTGCTTTGAGTATGGCTTCTTCAATCAAATTATTGATGGACTCATTTCTCATTTTCTTGAGGTACTACAGTAAAAAAAAAACAAAACAGAAGGAAAAAAATTATAGCCATTAATTAAAGATATCAATTAATCCAAAATTTACAAATACAATATTTTCATATTTTTTCTAGAAAAAAAACTTATTATAAACAAAAATACCCTTTATTCTTTTAGGTATTTACATATATCATATAAAAGAAATGATTATTTTAACAAAAAAACAATGAAGATATTTTCATCAAAATATGGTCAAATTTTGATGAAGGGTTAGATTTCCCAAATTCATCCTTGAAAGTGTCTTTTAATCAAATCATCCAAAAAATTACAATTATATTGAAGAAAACAAAGGTAGAACAGAGATCAACTTAAAAATGATACCATTTGTCTTTAATTTAAAAGACCACATCTGGGCATTTAGTTTGTGGAATGATTCTCTCAAGAACGAAAGTGCCACTATAAGGCCAGCTTAACATCATATAAAAATATCACAGGCCACATAACCCATACGTACCACTTGATGTAAGGTTTGGAGGCTAAGGAGGCGAATCCCAACCGCAAAATGGTGGAGTGATCAGGTGCCAATAGGATGTGTCAAATGAACCATGTGAGGCAATTCTTCAGGCCTTATAAGTGATTTTTCATATAAGGCATCTACAGACTTGAACCATTGTCCCATATATGTAATCATAGGGATAAGTATGAAAAGTGAGAAGTTGGTCCCGTGAATTGAGTATGATGCAGATGAGGAAACCTGCAATGTCAAGTTTTCAATCATTTCCTTCCAATCACCTATTTAGTATAAATTATTTCCCATCTAGATCTCATTTAAGTTTTTTAAATGTGTCAGGGCTGATATGGCGGGAAATGAAAAAATTCTAAGATCCTTTAGCTTTTTTTTAATTTTTTAATTTTTAATATTATTCTTTAATGTATGTATATTATAAATATATAAGATATTATTTTTTATAATTTTAATATATATTAAAAAATTATTATTATTATTATATATTAAAATATGAAATAAAATATTTTTGTTTATATAATCGTATGCGGATTAAATAATACTTAAACTCGCCCTAGTAAATCCTTGATTTCATTAATCCTAGTCTTATTAAAAATCCGATTATATTAATTCAACACCTGTTCCATTAGAGGCAAAGTGGGGGCTAGAAATTCAAATTGGAAATAAAACTATATATGGTTGTGTTTAGTTTCTTCAAATTAGTAAAAAAAAACAAAGATAAGAAAAATGATTTTCTCATATCAAAGAAAATAAAAAATATAAATAAAATTATTTTATATTCTTAAATTATTTAATTTTTTGTATTTATGAGATTAAATATATAAATTAGCTTGAAATACCAACAAGAATATGCTCTTATTTAACTCTTTTTTTTTTTTTTCATTCTACTTGTTCTTACATTTTCCCACAAAATTTTTGGTAACCACCTAAATATTTTTCTTCTATATTTGCTTATCCAGTTATAATTTGATGGCCCTAATGGAATTATGTTCCAATATGATGAGGTAAAGATGACCCACATAGAGACGTTAAAGATTATAAAAAATAAATTAAAAAAAAAAAAGAGAAACAATTATTAATTTGGAGTTGCTTCATTTTTAGATGATGAAACTCATCTCTCTCTCTCTCTGAGCATCGAAAAAATAGTAGTTAGACTTACGAGGGTGTATACATAAGGTACTTGAGAGCTGGGAAGATCGAGAATAGCATCTGTGGAATCAGCTCTGAAATTGCAGTGTCCCATACGTTGTTCATGAAATCAATATAAGAAATATAACCAAAAATGGCTGCAATGGAGCTCCTTCCCATGAAAAATTATCAATATATAGGTATAGATAATAGCAGAAAATATGCTAGGTGCTCAGCAAAAGGATGGATAACAGCTGCCAAAAAAACAACCAAGTCATTATGTAGAAAATTAGTAAAGGATCAAAGAGTTAATGATCGATGCATACAGGTGATAGGCTCTGGTGGACAATGGAGGAATGGTAGATTTAGAATGACAACGGAGTAAAGATAATGATGGTGCAGCTCTGTGCAAACTGTAGTAGAGGAACTCAACAGGCCCCGCATGAAGAAGGATTGTAAGAAGCACACCATCTGTTCGCCAAAAGGGCATCTGCATTACTCCTGGCAGAATCATGTAAACTATATAGAATAACAACCCGTTCAACAATATTTGGTCATCCCTGCAAAACAAACCACCATAAGAAAATCTGGTACCCAAGCAAGCGGGTGACATTAAGCGATGATACTAATATTGGGGCCAAAATTTTACAAGTTTGAGCCTTTAAGAAAATTGATTATTAACACAGATCAGATATTACTATAGTGAGAGGACATTGGTTGATAGGATAAAGTGCACAATTGCCCCTAAATTTACGAAGATGTCCCACTTGGTCCTTGAAATATTTTCGGTCCTAAGATACCCATAACATTTACTTTCGTAACTCAATTAAGCCCCCGCGATTAGAAAATGTCATAGATTGACAACGTTCGTTAAAACGCCTGTTAAAACCATGTTAAACACCTCACACGTACAAAGTTTCTAGCCTACTTATTTAATGGGATGGGCATGGGTAAATATCAAAGTAAACATTACGGTATCTTGGCATCAAAAAATTTACAAAATAGATAGACGCCAAACCCAAGCGGCAATTATGCACCTATCCCTAAGTTTGGGTCACCTAGGTATTTGGAATTTTTTTTCATTTGCATATTGATGCATTGATTTGTTGTCTCCTATGAGCTTTGGAACAATTCAACCAAACCATATGTGGAGCATAATCCGTTTCAAGCTCAAAGGGCCCTCACTTTGCTTTATAACACATCTATAAAGGCCGGGTAGCAAATTATACTTATATAAAGGTCAACAACTTTCTCCTCTCTTATCCGACGGATGGTAGTTGGTAAATAAAGGTGACCAAACCATTTCCTGCCAAATTTCAACTGGCTACAGCCAAAACGGGTCGAGCTAATATGACCAATTTTTATTCGGGTTAGTTTTCGATTAACCCAACTCAGCCCATACAGGTTGCAAGTCAAAACAAGCTAAACGATCAAACCTTAAAAATACTAAAAAAATTAATTTTTACAAATTCATATTCTTTTCAAATAAAAAATAAATAATATAAAAATATATAATAATAATTATATAAAATGATTGAGTCTAAACAAACTTAAATAAACAAATAATGTTGTAAACACTATTATAACAAAAATACCAAACTAACTAGCTAAATAGTTTCAAAACAATAAAATAACATATTTGAAAAAACTAACTCCAAAGTATCAAATAAAATTTCATATATCTCTAATTTTCATCATCATCATCGTCATTATATCCAATAATAATATGAGATTCCATATTACAAAGATAAACATTCTCGATAGTGGTTGAGTTATCATCATCTATTAATTAATTTAGAATGTTAACAACATAATTTTCATTTATGTTTGAATGGCGCATTTTTTCCAAAAATGCATCTCAATCATATAATAAATGGAAGATCCCATTTCTGGTTTGAAAATTCATCTTGCTAAAAGATATAATCATATTAGGAAACAAATTAGTGCATAATTTTTGTTAATTATTTTAAAAATAACATTATTTTGTTATTAACACTAGTTTAAGTAATAAAATCATTTAAAATATACTGATAATTTAGTTATTAAATTTAATTTAATTTATAAACTAGTACAACTTCATTTTATCCAAAAAACATAAGATTGAACAAATTTAAAGGATAATAAAAAATGAAATTTTAAATATTTAAAATAGGATTAATAGATAAATAAAAAATATATTCAATATTAGAACTGTAATTTATTTAATTCAAATGTATTCAGAAATTTTTAATACAATATTTTTTAAATATTAAATTATCATATCAATTATATTAAAAATATACATTTAGAAATTGAAAATAAAATAGTTAAAACAACAAAGTTTAATATATTAATCATATATTATAATAATAATTATTTTTAAAACCCATATGCTACAAAAGAGATAGCCAAAATATCAAATTTTATAGATGAATCCTTGAAAATCTCAATTACTAAATTAGTTACTTAAAAAAATTAAATAAAATTTCTTCAAGCAAATCATGGACCGAGCTGAACCTGAAATTAAAACTCCACATACACAGCCAAATTTACCGATGAGTTCGGCCAATTAGTAACCCAACCGCACCAAACTAAACAGGTCATCCACCAGCCATCCATATTACCAACTCTAGGGATGGGTTCAATCAATATTACCAACTCTAGGGATGTGACAAAGTACGAGGGATGGTGCTAAGAAACATGCCACTCATATTGTATATTTAACACGTGAGTTTCGGGAGAGTGAGGGTTATGCGTACCAGTTGCTTTCCCTGTCAACTTGCTCGAACTCGATACTCTTGTCAACAATCCTATTGTTGCCTTTTGGTTGTTCGGTAATGAGAAAGGGAGATCCAAATCTGGTTGTGAAGCACCCTCCATAACAGAAACGGGAAAAATAGAACGTAATAGAGCTCATCTCCTTCCCATCTTTCGTCATGGAAGTGTACACGGTACAGTAACGGCGGGAGCCAATATCACGTACTGAAACAAGAGATTGAAAGTAGTGAAACAAAAAAAAAAAAAAATCAAACAAAAAATAAAAATTTGTAAGAATAATGATACTGTACCTTGAAGCTTCCGAGAGACTTCCAAGGCCAGTCAGTGAGGATGCCTGGTTTGGAAGCCATCTATACTTCTACAATGCTAGTAGCTCACTTAGTTTGCCTCTACAAACAGAATTTAGCTATATAAACTGATTTTCTCTGGTCAATTATGTTATTAATTAAGTTCGTTCACCAAACTGTTCAAGGTGAGTGAGTCGTGAAGAATGTGAATCAACTTCTATCTAATATGATTGGACTGGCCCAAATTATAAATATATGAAAATAAGATATCAAAAGTTTATTCACACACCTTCTTACAAGATTTCATGAATTTGAAAATTTTTTATTATTATTGATGACGTTTTCAATCTGACCAATGAAATAAGTTGAGACATTGGGTCGACCAATGTCATTGGCCGGTTTATGTGCTCCGACAGACTCCTCCGCAAAGACAAAGAGCAAGAAGTACATGTGTTTCGCCACGCTTCGGGATGCCTAAGTCAGGCCTTTGTTGAGAGAAAAGATGACCGCTTAATACGAAAGTTTTTTTGGCGCATCTTTCAATCGAAGGGAGCAGCATGACCTGGTATTATGGGATATGTTTTTCCTAATTTGATGGTGATAAGGATTCTCTTATTGGATTGGGGATTTTCTTCCTTAAGGGATAATTGGAAAGTAGACATTGAGAATTATCCTACTTCCACTTTATTAATTGAATTTGGTTTGATTCTGAGATAAACGGTTATTAAGGAATTATCCTACTTCCCTTATTGGTGAGATTTGGTTTGATTTACAGGATAAGCGGTTATTGAGAATTATCCTACTTCCCTTATTAGTGAGATTTAGTCTGATTTGCAGGATGTGGGCCTTCCAAATTACCTATGCTATCGGCCTTTGGGGCGAGCGGATTGGGCTTTCGTTTTGAAATTTGGCGCGAATTTGGGTGTTTTCTTTGGGCTTGCCTCTTCTTTGGAGAAACTTGGCGAGTGAGCTGCAAGCCCATTTTCAAGCTCCCTATCAGTTGCCCCCGGCCCTTGTGTCACGGTATGTGTAGGCAAGAGTGCATGCGTTCTCGTATCGGGTGCAGTTTGAGTGTTAATACGCTTTCGAGGCGGGTTTGATTAGTTTGCTCAGCTCTTTTATCGTCTTACTTGATTTGTGCTGCTTGGTTTGAGTACATTGCGTATACGGTAGCTACTTGTGGCTCCTGGGCTGGTCTATCTTTTGGGTGCGAGCTCACGAGCGGTACCTTGTCTCCCTGAGCTATTGTCCTTCTAGGCTATTCTGCCACCATGGTATTTAGGCTCTCTCAAAGCCCGAGCTTACGGGCTCCTTTGGGCTGTGGCTCTTTGGCTACGGCTTTGTTTGGTTGTTACCGCTACTGCGAACTGATCCTGAATCCCCAGTTTGCTTAGCTCAGTGGCTGGCTGTTTGGTACATTACGCTCTGTGACCAGCACCTTGGCTCCATGGCTACATGGCTGTTTAAAGCCCAAATTTGGCCCCGGGCTCTAGGTATAGCTCCATGGCTACATGGCTGATTGAAGCGAAGGTACAGCAGTTCGTGGCTATATGGCCTTTCTGACGATTGAGCTCTAGAAAAGCGGTCATTGGAGCTTCATGGGCGCTCTGCTGGCTAAGGCTGTTCTTTGGGCTTCTGGGCTAACTTCGCATCGGTCGGGCTCGGCGTGAAGCGAGTTGTTGAGGCTCAGTGGGCTATCTGCTGGTGACCCGACTCTTAAGGGTGGTGCCTTAGTTGGCCCGGATTGAGCTTTTCAAAGCCCCAGGTCATTTGAGGCTTCATGAAATTTGATTTGCTAAAATTTGAGCGCTCTTGGGTACCTTTGGGTTGACGGTTGACTCTTCTATAAGCGAGCTGCGAGGGAAGCCGTGAGGCTGGCGAGGCCTTCCCGGTGAAAACTCTTGCAAGCCCAGGTCGTTGAGGCTTTAGGCTATTTAGTTGAGGCGGCTTGGGCGCACGGCCTAAGGCTGACTTGGATCAGGCACTCATAGCGAGCCTACGAGGCCGTGGGCGCGGGCCTTTACTGAGCTGAAGAGCTCTGCAAACTAGGTCGCTAAGGCTTTGTGGGCTATTCTTCTTGGTTGAGGCGGCTCTTAGGCGCGCCAACAGGCTGGCTGTGAGCTTTCATCGCGGTCGTTGAGGCTCCGTGGCTGGGCTAGCCTGCTGAGGCAGAGCTCCTCTGGCCAGGCGGCCCCGAGGCTTCCTTCGCAGGCTATTACGCGCGGCTAAACTAACTCTGAGGTACGCATGGCCGAGGTGGGTGGTGGGCTCTTCAAGCGGCGCTCGGCTCTTGGGCGATGAGGCCTTGTGGGCTAAACTGCCTGAGTTGAATTGACTCCTGGGCTGCATGGCCTAAGTGGAGTAGTTGAGCTCTTCATGGCGAAATTTCTTGGGCTCCACAGGCGACCCAAGGGCCTTGTGAAATTCCGAATAGCTGAGCTTATCGACTCTTAGGGTGCATGGCTTTAGTAAATAGTCGAGCTCGTCAAGGCGAGGCTGGCTGGGCTCAGCGGCCCAAGGCCTTATGGGGTGGGTCTTTGAGCTTATCGACTCTTTAGTACCTGCGTAGCTGAGCAAAGTAGTTGGGCTCATCAAATGTTTGTTGGGCTCTGGCCCCGAGGAGCCTTATGGAAATTTGAATAGCTGAGCTGATCGACTCTTAGGCTACATAATTAAAGTATTAAAGTAGTGGAGCTCATGAATTAATTCTTTAGGCTCTGGCGTTGAGGCCTTATGGGAATTTGGCTCTTTGGTGATCGACTCTTGGGTGCATGGCTAAATGGGAGTAGTTGAGCTCGTCAATGGTGCTAGGCTCACGGCGCTAAGGCCTTATGGGGTGAGATAACTGAGCTAATCGACTCAGGCGCATGGCTGAATGAGGGCTGGCTCCAGGGCTCACGTCAGACTGAAATTTCTTTTGGGCTCCGTGCGAGGCCTTATGGAATTTGAATAACTGAGGCCCCGAGGTTGACTCTTAGTTTGCATGGCTGAGTGGGGTAGTCGAGCTCGTCAAGCTACATTTCTTGGAGCTCAGGGCGCTAAAGGCGCCATGATTTGAATGCTTTGGTGATCTAACTCTTAGGGTGCATGGCTGACGAGTAGTCGAGCTCGTCAGCGAATTTCTTGGAGCTCACGGGCGCTAGAGACCTTATGGGCCTAAATAGCTGGTGATCAGGCCTCATGGGGCTGCTTGTCTTTGAGCGGAGTAGTCGAGCTCGTCAAGCGAGTTCTTTGGAGCTCAGTATTTGAGGCCTTATAAGTGCTGAATAGCCCTAAGTGGGTCTACCTATTAGGTTGCATGGCCTGAGCAAAGTAGTCTAGCTCGTTAGGCGGGCCCCTACGCTCCCGGCCAATTTGAGGCTATACTCAGGATGGTGCTGAGCGGTCGACTCTTAGAATTTGCATGGCTGACGAGTGGTCGAGCTAGATCAAAGCGAGCTGGGGCTCTCCGGTATTTGAGGGCCTTATGGAATTTGAATAGCTGGCTGGTCTGACTCTTAAGGCGCATGGCTGACGGTGGTCGAGGCTCGTCAAGGCCCGAATTTCTGGAGCTCAGGCGCTGAGACCTTATGGGAGGCTGAATAGCCTTACGATCGACTCTCTTAAGGCTGCATGGGCTGACGAGTGGTGGGCGCTCAATCAGCCCGAATTTCTTTGGGGTCGGTATTTGAGAATCATTAGGGATTTGAATGCTTTGAGTTGAATTGATCTAGGCATGGCTGGGGTGGAATGGTGAGCTCGTCAGTAGTGCTTGGGCTCCGGTATTTGAGGCATATTAAGGTGAATAGCACAGGCTGAGTGATCTGGGTGCATGGCACAGGTGGAGTGGATTGGAGCTCGTCAGGCCCGGGTTGTTGGGCTCTGGGCGGCCCCGAGGCGGGTGTGGTCTGAATAACTTTGGTAGGCGAAACTCTTAAATTTTGCATGGCTTTGGGTAGAATGGATTGAACTCGTCGGCGAACTCTTGGGCTCTGGGCTCTGGCGAGGCTATTGGGTGGAATAACTGAGTTAGGCCCGATCTGGGCTGCATGCTTTGGGTGGAGTGGTTAGCACCATAGCGGCCGTGAGGCTAATATCTGTCGTCGCCCAGCTCAGTGCAGCGAGTGGACTGGCGATCTGAGGCCTCGGCGCCTTCGGGGCCAGTTCTGCGTCTTTCTTTGGGATTTCCTCCGGTCTCTTTGTCTCTTTGGGCTCCATCCTCGTCGCTTGTCAGTCCCGCTTTTCTCTTCATGGGTTGAAGAGCTTCCTTTCTTGGATATGAGAAGCACGCGGATTGTCTTGCCTCGCTTTATGGCTTACCTGGGAGTCATATGTACTACTTTGGGGAACGAGATGGAGAACATCAAATCAACACAGCTGCACTCGAGGCGGCAATGGCGGTGATCATGAACTTTTCATTAGGTATATCTACCTTCAGAGACTCGGTGTTGAACCTCTGAACATAGGACCTCAGGCTCTCTTGCAGGCTGCGCCGATGGTCGGCGGATGATAACGAAACTGTATGTTTGGCTCCAATGGGAGTGGGAGACCGAGCCTTGATGGATAACTCTCTGAGACCAGGAGATTGATGAAAGTAGGCTTTGTTAAGCCGAGGCAGGCTAGGCCTTTTAATATGATAGCGAAAGCTGCATCATACGGGGTCACGATACCGTGCGGTTCCATTTGGTTTTGTAAGTGTTGGGGGTGTCAGCGGGATCTTTGTGCAAACACCCGTCAGATACTTCCCTTGTAGCATCTACCCAGATTTCTTTGGAAGAGGGAAGTGAAGCACCTCGGCGAGTGAGCGGTGGCTGTTCTACATTGCACGAGATGTCCATAGTGTCGGGGCCCGCGTCCTCTTCTGACTTCAGCCACTTTACGATTGAGCTCTTGCTTTGGAGGCTCTTGAACCTCTGCTCCATAGTTTGCTCTCCTGTCCCACTTCTTTGAGGGTAGCGTAGTTCCTCGTTCGACATGCCCAGAGTGCCGTTTGCCCTCTACTCTCCGGGGGGCTAAGTGTGGTCGGGTGCTCCTTGGCTCGGATTTCGCTACGTTTAGCGCCTCGGGGGAGTGCAGGATTTGTGTTGCCCTTCATGAGGAGGGAATGTTGGCAGGCCTTCATGGATGCAGTGCCTCAGTGGGCATTGCCACTGGTGGGTGCTTTCAGCTCTGTCCCGGGCGTTGATTGGTGAGAGTGAGCGGAGCGCCTCCGCTCGTCAGGTGTTGGCTTGCATCGTTGCTAGCGGCGAGGGTTTGTATCTGCATGCTTTGTGGAGCCACAGCATCCGCTTAATTGGATTGGCGTTAACTCCTGCTTGTGTTCGGGTTGATACCATCGATGGCGAGATCGGTCTTTGTTTGTAAGAGGTATCGTTCCCGGTGGCTTGGCGTGGTCGCACTCATTGGACCGTGGAGCATGTTGGGGCGTTGGGCGGAATTTGGGTTCTTCTTTGAGATTTGATCAACGGAGTTCTGCAGATGTGGCACTCCTCTGCTGAATTAAGAAAGAAAGAAGGGTCCCGTGGGGCTTGCCCTTAGCGCTCAGATGCCTAAGTCGGTTCCTTCACAGGAGAAAAGATAGGCGCAGAGGCGAATGTTTTTTGTTTTCCTTTCATTGAGTAGGATGGTACGGTATTTATAGTATATGTTTTTCCCAATTTGATGGTGATGAGATTCTCTCTTGTTAGTTCAGGAGATTTTCATTCCTTGTAGTCTTCCCGGACAATAAGGGATAATTGAAGTAGTTATTGAGTATCCTACTTCCCTTATTAGTGAGATTTGGTTTGATTTGGGATAAACGAGTTATTGAGAATTATCCTACTTTCCTTGTGATTGAGATTTGGTTTGATTTACGAGGATAAGCAAATTATTAGGAATTATCCTCACTTCCCACTTTATTGGTGAGATTTAGTCGATTTGCAGGGATGTGGGCATACAAGTACCCGTACTATCGGCCTTTGGGGTGAGCGGATTGGGGCTCGTTTGGGGCATTTGGGCAGGCACAAGTGTTTGGGCGTGCCTCTTCTTTGGGCTTGGCGAGTGGGCCTGCGAGCCCATTTTTCAAATCCTATCAATTATTCTCCATTATTACATCAATTCTTTAATAAGAAAATTTTGTTTGATCAGGGTCCAGGGAGTTTGGTGGCCCTCAAAATTCACATTGTCGCGGAACTTCCAAAATTCTTGTAAAAGACAAATTTATCCTTAATAGTAGTGTTTTTTTATTAATGAGGAATTTCTTATGTAATAAAATAAAAGAACCCAAAAAAAAGAAGATTAAATCGTATCCTCAGAAAGTTAGATTTGACACTTTTCCTAAGAATTTGGTAATTAAGCTTAGATTTTTATTTTATTTTATTTTTAAAATATGTTCATTATAAGAATAATGAAATATAAAAAATCTGTGTGATTAAAAAAAGATTAGACAATCTGCATATCCCATTCATTTCAACCAATATTTTGGGTTTCAATCATTCAAACTATGTGACATTTAATTGATTTTTAAATCATATTTTTAAATTGGGACATTTAATTATGTGATGGTGGAGGCATGAACATTGATTTTTTTTATTAACCTTTAAGGTGAATCATTTCGTTGGTACCAAACATTTAGGAAAAAAATAATAATAAAAAAAATGAACATGTTATCTATTAATCACAATCATACAGCTTGGACCACTTTCCACATTTTATTTGGGACCATTGAATAGGTGTTAAAACATATGAGCGACCATTGATCAACATGGGTGCAATATAAGCAATCAGATTATCAGGGCCATGGATTTGTCCGCAAAATCAACAATTATTGTTGCGTTCAATTTTGCCGCGACCTATTATTACCCTCTGTTGATATATCTATTAATTTTGCTTCAAAGTCTACTAATTTAAGTGTATTATCTTTTTTTTTTTAAAGAAAAAAATAATTTTATTGATTCAGGCTATTTATATGTCAATATAAACATATAATCAAAATCATTAAAAACTATAAAGGACAAAACAATATCCTAGCTAGTTAATAAGTCTGTCGAATTGGCTCCAAAAGCATTTCTTTAGCAATTAGCTACGTATTTGATAGTTAAATTTCTGGCGTTTGATATTACTTATTTGGTAGAATCATAACTCCTAATCTTTATAGTATTGACGATCGTTGATTTGATTTATTGTCGTTTGATGGATATCTTAAAACTCGTTTGAATCACCCTCATACAAATAAATGTTACACCACCACCACGACAACCACACACCGTACCAAGACGAACGATGACTAAATCACAAAAAAACTAACGAAAACCTAAATCTATGTGGAGTAACTATTTTATTAAGAAATAAAATAATAGAAATATACGTAAAAATGTAATTTCAAGCCTAAAATGACAAAAAATTCTGTATCGCATTTAAGAAAAAGAGACTAATAAAGAAACAATTGAGAGAAAAAAAAATTAGGGTTTGAATCATTATCCCTTATTATCTAAACATCGCTTTCATGCCTCCTAATACATTGAATCTCGAAAACCAAATAGCACTTACATATCTCATAATTTTAAATCCTGTTTTAATTAATTATCCGAACATGAGAACAAAAGATGTTCATGTCGAAGATCCCCTAACAGAGAGAAGGTAGGATTTTCGGAGTTTTGGACATATTTAGTTATTTAAAAAAATTACTAAAATTTTTTTTTTGATGCCGTAATCGATGACTGCGATATTACTGTTTATACACTAATTTGAGTATTATTTTCATTTACAAACTATTTAAGTAATTTTTTAAAAAATAATAATAAATTCGTCCAAAGCTCGGATTTTCCTTGTATTATACTCAACTATCTTGACAGTTGATGATTAAGATCATTGTTGCCCTAAATGATGCAACCGAATAACCTAAAACTTTATTAATGATTGCTAGGATTCTCCTTGTATTATTGTTACCCGCCTTGGCCGTTGTTGGTTGATTCATTATTGCACTTAGTGACGCACCAAATGACGCACTTAGCATTTCTTTGCATGTCGTTATCTTGTTTAATCTGTTCATCTTTTATCAGTATTCTAAAGAATATCACAACATATTTGGCAGATTTGATGCAATTGTAATCCATTTCAGGTTCTGGTGGGTTAAAGATTTAGTTAATCTAGTTAATTTGTTCGAGCCCAATTTTTCCCAGGTCTAGCAAACTCGCATGCGATTACGGGCCAAAAAGCAGGTTAAAATTGGCTGGCAAAAATGTTAAAAAAAATAATTTTATAAATTTATCATTCTTCAAATAGAAATAAATAATATACAAATATATAATAATAATTACTATATAAAATAATTGAATGTAAACAAACTTAAATAAATAAAATACTAAGAGACACTGTATAACCAAAACTATCAAACAAACTAGCTAAATAGTACTAAAACAATAAAATAACAACTTAATAACATATTTGAGAAAAACAATTCAAAAATATCAAATAAAATCACATATGTCTCTAATATTTATCTTCATCCTCATTATATCCAATAATAACATGTGATTTCATATTAGAGCCTTACATTTAATGGTATCAAAGCCCTAGTTTCAAATAAAATAAAAGAAGTAATCATATAATAATATGAGTAATAATAAAGTAAAAATTTCTTGTTGTAGACAATAGAATATAAGGATTCAAATTAATTAAAAAAATAATATTATTTTACATTTTAAGAAACCATGCCAAAGCAAATTATCCATCTGGCTCTTAGATGATAATATGAAGTTTATGATTTGTGAATAGAGATTTGATGCGAAGAGTGATACAGTTTAAGTGATGAATAACATAAGCTATACGGAAAAAGTTTATTATAGCAATATAATATGATGATTTGACTGAAAAACAATAAAGAATTTAAATTGAAATAACAAAAATAATAATAAAATTTAATAGATAGATATAATCGATCATATAGAAGAATTTTTATAATTGTGAAGAATTTATTTAACAATAAGACTATTAAAATATACCAATATTTTAGGAACCAATGTTGATAAAGAAAGGAAGTAAAAAAGCATCAGAAGTAGGGTAGTAAAACCCTTGTGCAAATCTCTAACAAAAGATAAAAGAAGATGGCAAAAGTTATAACAAAACATGTTTCAAAAGTTATGGGAAAGACTGGAATTTATAATGGTAATAAATGCAACTAGTTGAAATTACGAAACTTGTACAACGATATTAAAGAATCATTTAAGTCAATAGTTGTAATAATGAGATTACCCAAATAATAAATTCGAATCCCAAATAAATCAAAACATAACTCAAGAATGAATCAGATAATAAAATTTTATATTCGAGTTTTTGAAATCATGAAAATAATAAAAGAAAAAGATTATTATGATCCAAATGAAATTATAATAATAGAATCATAACTTAGTATAAATTAGAATTTTTAATACATGATTAGATATTAAAAACATTATATAACTAAACTGTGACTCATGCATGAAATCAATAACAATTACACAACTGAATCTCCCTCAAGAAATGAAAGAAAAAAATATTAGAAAAAGCAAAAGATATAAAGTTTAAGGACAAAGGGTATACCTTATGACAGCTTTAGCTTTGGAATTAAAATCATACTGTAAATAATATTGAAGAAGCACTAACCAAAAGAAGATCTCGGGTGAGAAATATATTTATACTTGATTTAAATAAAATAGAAACTCCAACATACGAAGATTTTGAAAATCTAAATAATGAATAGAATGACAATAAAAACGTTTGTGCAAAAAAAAAAGACAAATATTTATGTAAAGACTTTACTAATAGAAAAATATAAAGAATAAAAAACACAATATATAAGATAGTTATGGAATGTTTAAAAATTTGTTTACCTTTATGTAACAAAGCTAGCCTAAAAAAATATATAGAATTTACAGATATAATAATTCATGTTATAGTAGAAAATTACAATGAATATTTACCCTTTAGGATTACAATGGGGTTAAAGCAACAAGAAAAATAGTATAAAAAATAAAAAACCAGAATGAAGGACAAATATCCAGAAATAATTAAAACCTAAAAAGCCACAAAGATAAATAGGAAATTTATATCCAAAAGATAAAAGAAAAATAAAAGAATTTGGACTCTATAAAGATTGGAGAAAATTTGTGAAAGAAAGAGTTAAATCAATAAAGAAGTCATATGTTAAATCCCCTTAAAAAAGTTCAAGAGTGATAAAAATCAAATAACATAGAATTTAGAAAAATAGAAATATTAATAAAAGAAATATTAAAGGGTGTAAAAAGAACATATAATAAATTAGAAAAAATGAACAAATTAGAAAATAGGAGGACAAATATAGAAATACGGCAAAATACTCTGCTTATTAGTACTTAGGAAAAGGCCCAAAATATGTTAGAGGAACAATTGGAAAAATAGTATAACAAATAATATTTAAAAAATATGCTTGAAAGAACAATAAAAAATGAAGACATCAAAAGAAATGCAGATGAAAGTTATTAAGAACAATATTTGGAGTTAGGAAAAGGAAAATAATTTAAAAACTATTTAGGGAATTATTATTTTGATTAAAAACTATTTTAATAATTTTAAAAATAGAGTGATGATTAAGATCATTGTTGCCTTACAAAGCAACTAATAACCTAAAACTTTATTAATGATTATTTAGGATTCTCCTTGTGTTAATGTTACCTGCCTTGGCTTGATTGTTAGTTGATTCATTATTGCTCGGACTAGTCATGGTTTCCACGATGTAATCCTTCGCATTTATTGGCATATCGTTATCTTGTTTGAATCTGTTCATCTTTTATCCGTATTCTAAAGAATATCACATCATGTTGGCAGGGTGAACTCAAAACTATTTTCAGTTGCTTGACTGAGCTAGGCCAAAATGGTTGGACTAATTTAATCAATTTTTATTTATACTAGTTTTCGATTAACTCAACTCAACCCATGCGAGTTACAGGTTAAAAGGATAAAAATTGACCAAAACCTTAAAAAATATTTAAAAAATTAAATTTACAAATTTATCATTCTTTAAATAAAAATAAATAACTCTCTGATATATAACAATAATTAATATATAAAATAATTGAATTTTAACAATATAATAATAAATAAATAAACTTAAATAAATAAATAATACTATAACACTATTATAACCAAAGTATCAAACAAACTAGTTAAATAGTACTAAAACAATAAAATAACAACTTAATAACATATATGAGAAAAACAATTTCAAAGTATCAAATAAAATCACATATGTCTCTAATCTTTATCCTCATTCTCATTATATCCAATAATAACATGTGATTCCACATTAAAGCCTTTCATTTAATGGTATAAGAGCCCTAGTTTCAAATAAAATAAAAGAAGTAATCATATAATAATATGATAATAATGATGAAATTTCTCTTATTTAGAGAAATAGGAATAACAAAATGCAAATTAATTAAAAAAATAATATTATTTTATTTTAAAAATAATATAAAAATAAATTATCCAAGAATCTTAGATGATAATATCGAAGTTTATGATTTGGAACAGTTTGATACAAAATTTTGGTTTAGTGATGAATAACATAAGTTATACAGAAAAAGTTTGTTATAATATAAACATGATATTTTTGACTGAAAAACAAAAGATAGAAGAATTTAAAATTGAAATAACAAAAATAATAATAAATTTAACAAATAATTATAATCGATATCATATAGAAGAATTTTTTGTAATTGTGAAGAAATTTATTTAACAATAAGACTATTAGAAAATATACAATATTTAGGAGCCCGATGATGCCTTTTTCAAGCTGGAACTAAGTAGGAGCGTCATTGGGATCGTTGGTCGGAACTAGAGCTGTCATGGAGTCGGTTCATTTGGTTTGGACGTTGGACTCCTCTGTAAAAATAAGAAAGAAAGATGATCGCTGGGGCTTCATAGGTAGTAAAAGCTCCGTGCCTAAGTCGATTTCTCCTTTAAGAAAAGATAAAGCAGAGGCGGGCATATTGTGCGTATAAATCTGATACACGCTCACTTAGGGGTGGCTTGATATATAGTGTAAGTTTTTCCCAATTAGATGGTAATAGAACTCTTTCCCATGGATGGAATATTTTTTGCCTTTATTGATATTGGATTAGTAAGGGATATTGAAGGTTTATTGAGAATTATCCTTCTCCCTTATTGGTGAGATCCGGTTTGATATGCAGGATAAGCTGTGTATCGTGAATTATCCTATTTTCTTTGCTAGTGAGATTTAGTTGGATTTACAGGATAAGATATTATTGGGGATTATCCTACTTCCCTTGATAGCGAAGTTTGAGTTTGATTTGAGAATCTGGGCCTTTCAATTACCCATGTTACCGGCCTTTGGGAGGGCGACGGTGCAGGCTTCGTTTGGGCTAGCGCCGGGGGCTTGTGTGTTTCATTGGGCTTTCTTCATTGGAGCTGGGAATTGGGCTGCGTGCCTATTTTCAAACCACTATCCCGATTGCCCGGCCCGCGGTAATGCGGTGTGCGTGGGTAAGAGTTGTAACGCTTCTCGTATTGGGTATGATTTCCACGTGTATGCTCGGGGCCGGTTTAGTTAGGTGGCTAGTCGCCGCCATATGTCTTATGATAATGATGACTTTTCGGGTTTTCGCCATTTCATTCCAATTATTTCAATTTCTTTCTCAAGCTTCCTCCGTGAATATCCTATGACTATTCGCCTTGTGTTTCTCGATTCGAAAGCTTTTTCTTTCTTTTATGAGTCTCTGACTCCCTTTCTCTGGCGATTCCGTCTCGAACCTTCAGAAATTCCTCTTGGCGCCTGCTCGGGAGATAGCCATTTTTTTTTTTTTTTTTTTTTTATTCTTGGACTAAGTGTCTTTTCTCCCTCGTGTCTTTTCAGTAATACAACGAGGCGCTTGGGGCTAGATTGGCTAAGTCTGTAATTTACTATTTGTTATCACCATGGCCCAGTCACTCTTTCGCGCATTGAGGTGACTCTCCCCACAGCCGCGCCCAGATGATTGTGGCGCCCCGACCGCCCACGGAGTCGGGACCTTCGAGATGCCCTGGTGGAGCCCCCTTCCTCAGCAAAGGTAAGGAGAGAATTGGACGAGATTAAGTATCCCGGATCGAACATCTAAAGTCCGCCGTGCAAAATGCTCATTATGGACCTAGCAAAGCTGTACTCTTGTATTGGCCACTTTCGCCAGCGCATGCACTCGTGTCCAGTCCTGGCCCTCCGACGTTTTGACATCTTACGTGGTTCCAATTCCTAAGATGGTGTGCTTCTTTGAAGTAGCCTTCGACAACGGTCTTCGCTTTCCTCCACACCCCTTTATAAAAGGGGTTTTAATAAAGACTTCAATGTTCCGTCTCCTAACTCTCGCCCAATCATAGTGGTATTCCTCGGGTCGGGTTACGGGTGTTCTTCAGTGACAAGTATTTCTGTTCCTGCAAGATAGCTTGTTCCTTGATCTTTTTAGCATGAAGGAAACCGCCGAGGGATTCCTTTATTTTTTCCAGCGTTCCGCGCCCTCTGTACTTCCGAATTCCATCTTCCCATAGGCTTTGGAAGGAGCCGCTATTTTTCGCAGCTACCGCAATCAGAGTGCCACCTGGGCTGTGGATGACACCATGCCTCTGTCTGACCACCCCCAAAATCTACGTGGAGTATTGCTTTGTTTTTTGGTATAGTCTTTGTGAGGTCATGGGCATTCTAATTTCGAGATTGACCGCGTGTCTCTCAAGTGTTCGACCCAAACTCGGCTCTGAAGATAATGTCATAGCGCAGAGTTGGTTTAGTGTCTCCCACGCCCTACTCCTGAGCCGACTGTGTTAGATATCCCCTCGACCTTCAAGCTGAGGTCTTCCCCGCCTCGCCAGGCCCTCACCTCCTTTTGCTATAAAATTCTCTCCCGTCGGGGCTTCTGCTGCCAAGCCCACCAAGGGAGAGCTTTTGGCTCGGGTGGAGACGTTGTCTCGAAAGTCCCAGAGCGTGAAGCGGAAAATTTCGGACTCCGTTGAGAAGGACCGCCCGGCCAGTAAGGTTCGAAATCAGTGTCTTCCTCTTCCTTCTACCCACGCCTGAGTATCGCGTGTTGGCGCTCCAACCGGGTCCCTAAAGCTTCAGTTCGCAACGCTCAGCCTCCGCTTCAAAGGCAAAAGCGACTCTTCGTGAAGGGCCACCGAACAGCCGCTCGAGGTCATGCCGACATCGTTTGGAACCCGCACGTGCAAGCGCTTTCTTCCTCGAAGGTGGAAGAGTTGAAGGAAGACAACTGATGGAATACCGAGATTGCTACGACGATTTGACTACACCCGCATCAGATCTCGCAGCAGGTCGGGCACTCGCCCATCGAGGAAGCCTTAGCTCTATCCCCCTTCAAAATGCTCAGAAGTTCCCCAGATCTTGTCACTGGTCTCGACTTAATCCCGAGTTGGCACGATTCAGGTCAGCAGTGGCTACTCATTCAAGAGTTTGGAAAAAGGCCAACTAACGAGGGCTGAGTGTCAAAGCCGCCGAGTTTACAAGGCGAGGGTGGCTTCCTTTACTTCGAGCGGGCTAAGCTACGAGACCGCGTAATATGACCGAGGAGCCTGCGGAGCTTAAGTCCGACGGAGGCATACCTTGTCGGCGCGAGCTCGGGCCGAGGGTAGAGAAGAGGAGGTTAGAAACAACTTAAGAGCGGCCGAGGTCAAGCTTCATGAGGTTCGAGATGGGATGCAAGCTGTACAAGATGACTTGCTGGAGGTCTGGATGGGCCGCACCCGCTTCGCCCGAACTTCGATGGTCAGGATGAGCTGCTTACATCTCAAAGTGAATCGCGGGGGTCTAGGAAGAGCTGAGTGTTGCTGGGAGACGAGTCAGGTAATGTCCAACATGTTGGGGACGGAGCTCATCGCGAGGCTTCGAGGTCGCAGGTTTCGCGGGAACCCCCGACCGAGGAGTGCCATGGGCTGCAGGGATCTTCAGGCAAGAGACTTTGGTCATTCAGAGGACGGTTATAGCAAGCTTATGACGGCATGTACTAGTCGGGTTGATGGCTCGTCTTCGTGCTATACGTCGTTTCTATCCGTGCCTCGGACTCCTCAACTTCAATATCCCTAGCGACAAGGAGGCAAAAGAGTCCCTTTCCGCAGACCTTTCTAGAGAACTAGACACCCTCACGAGGCCCCTCAGACACTTCGAAACATACCCTATCGCTTGACTTGTTTAGTATATTAAAAGCTAAATGGAAATTTTAGAAATAAAATAAGAGACTACGTGAATTAATATGAAGCCAAGGGTAAATGAATGGCTTCATCACTTAAGGATTTAATTGTCATAAGATGAAAAGATGGATGCCAAAATAGAAATTTAATAAGAGATGGGATTAAAGGCAAATATAGAAAAGATGGAATAGAGATAAAAGAGAAATGGGGGGACCAAAATGAAATTATGAAAACTTAAGTCAAAAATGAGTTTTTGACTTGGCCAAACATGGCCTTAACTAAAAAGTTGGATTTAAGACCAAAATTGGAGGGGAAGAAAACGTGAAGGCCAAAAAAAGGGAGAAGAAGAGGAAGAGAAAGAGAAGAAGAAGAAGAAGAGGAAGAGGAAGAGAAGCCAAGATTAAGCTAAGGTATGGAACTTTGGATTTTGTATGGATCACATGGAATTTTAAGGCTTGTTATGGTTAATAGCTTATCTCCAAAGCTAGGGTTTTGATAGAATTGTATTCAAACCTTGGATTCTTGAAAATAGGGTTGATAAAACCCCATATGGTACAAGATAATCATAGAATCCTCTCTTTTAGGATGGATTCATGGTTAATTGAGAGTCTTTGAGTTAGGGTTTAGAATAAACCCTAACTAAACATCATGTTTGGTTTGTGTAACATAACCCATATTAGAATGGTTTTTGAAGTAATTCATGATAGGTCTTTGAAATAAGAGAAGGATTGAATGATAAATTGAGTAGAAAAGAGATCATAAGATGAATTTGAAGTGGTCTTGAGGTGTATATAAAGTATAGAGTTGATTTGAGTATCAAAATATGGATAAATGTAACAAAAACACACATTCTGGGCATTTTCTAAAGTGACATGCATCGCGAGACTCGAATATGTACCGGTATTAATTTCGAACATGTACCGGTACATGTTAGGTTCTGGTCATTTTTTGCCAACATTTACCGGTACATGTTAGACATGTACCAGTACACCCTGTTCTGTTTTTCTTGTTTCGACCAGTTTTCGTATTGTAGCCATAACTTGCCTATTTCTTTATCCTGGACGGAGGATTCAAGTGGCCAATTAAAATAAACTTCAAGGAAAACCAAATCTAAAGAAATAAACATCGTCAAATTATGACTCTAAGTGGCCCAAAAATCCACTCGAAGTGGGACTATGCAAACCAAATCTCTAGTTTGTTGAACATAAAGTAGTCCGGGTTGTTTCTGACGTAACTTGAGTTCCGGTGTTCGAATTGCGGATTCTAGTTGAATAGAATCCCTTAGAACCTTAGCGCCTTTAAATGAGTATAAGGACATAGTGTCAAAATACATTAAGACCCCAGAAATGAGTAATACAAACTGTCCCCGAAAAATTCCAGCAGAAATGACTAGCTGGCATAAAAACGCCATAACTTTATTCGATGATCCGAGTGGATTGATTCCAATTCCTAAGTGTGTAGATTCAGAGGAATAAGAATATATGAATGAGGTGTGATTTATTACACATCATACTGGGTACATATGAAGTGCCATATGTAATAGCCATGAAACAAGGAAAATATTGAAAATGCAATATGTATGATATGTCTATAAAACATGAATATATATTAATATAGGATATGTCATAAGATATGATAGGTATAAGCCACAAGATATGATAAGATATGATAGGATATGTCATAAGATACGATAGTCTAAAAGTACACAATTGATAGGCACATATGAATATAAGATTATATGTCAGGAACATATGATTGTCATACATGAGCTAATAGATGGAACATGATAGAAATATAGAAAGTATATGAATAGATAAAGACATGACAGAATAGGTAAATGATAGGAATATATGATAGACATACCGAAAGGAATAAGATGAACATGCGAGGAACACATGGTAGAAAGGCATAAATGATAAAGAATAATGGAGAAAAGTAAAAGATGACAAAGCGTAGGAACGAGAACATTTTGCATAAATGATAAGTACATATATGAAAATGTGAATGAGTAAAAGCCTACATGATAGGAATATAGAAAGGCTGCTATTAGCAATCATGATAGAAACGCGCATAAAGGGATATGATAGAAATGCATAAATGATATAAAGGGATATGAATATAGAAAGATATATATGGATATATGAATACAAGAGTGCATGATGTATCTGGCGATATATGATAGATTACATATATGATACGAAGACAAAACTAAATGATAGCAAAAGATATGAATATATGCATTATGTAGATATAAGAGAACCGTAACATGAAACTACGATATGAGAAACGAATGACAGAGTAAAGTAACGATAAGATATATGCTACTAAATATGTTAACAATAGTTATTCATGCTTATGAGATATGTAATAAAATGTAATAAAGCTGACATCCGCTTAGACCTGGTAGTGGATAGATAGGCATGCCTATAGGGGAAGATACAATTGTTGTAGCATATTCATAGACGATATCGAGGCCCCGGCTTTCAGTCGATGACATAGATCCCGTTGATCGTGCCTGCTAAAGTGGTCACCACACAGACAGATCACGCCTCGCATAAAGGATAGTACCTTCGTACCGATAGCATATGGCATAGTCACTATCTCGCATAAAGACGTATACCTTCGGTATTAATGCATGTAGATCGCTCTTGTAGGCCAAAGGATAGTACCTTCTCGTGGTACACATAGTTTCAGATCCGCTTCTAAGGTATTCGCGTAGACATGAAACCAAAAGGAAATGACATGATATGTGAAGCATATAATCGTTTATGCGATGAAAGTATAGATACATAAGAACAAGAGGTAATGTACAAGATGACAAGATATGAAAGTATAAGGAACAAGACAAGATATGAAAGAGAAAAGTATATGACAAGCATACAAGTACAAGAACAAAGTGTAATGACACGAAATAAATATGACGATAAAGATATGAAAAGCATACGAAAAGTACAATATGAGAAAAGCGTAGGAGAGTGAATATCACATGAAAGGATAGTATATGATAGTATAAGATGAAAAGCACAAGATATGATTATCATATGAAAAGTATAATAGGAAAACAATATATGAAATGAATAGTACATGAATATAGATATATAAAAATAAGATATGAACAATACATGAATACAAAGATATAGAAAGTACAAAGTATAGTATACTAAAGGATAGAAAGAAGATAAAAGAGAAAGGTATATGAAAAGTATAGTATATGGAAATATAGGAAAATATAGTACATGAAAAGTATCATATGAAAGCATACCAAAGACATGAACGTGAAAAAGAGAAGAATGTAGATAAAAGTACAGACAAAGATAAGATAGGTTATATGAAAGATACGATAAGAATGTATATGATACAAGCACAGTATACAAACATGAAAGGAAATGAACATGAAAGGAAATGAACATAAAAGGAAATGAACATGATAAGTATAGGATATGTAAAGCATAGAACAGGAATACAGTAAAAGTATAGATAAAAGATATGTCAAAGACATAGAATATGTAATCAAGATTTATATGCAATAAAGTAAAGTATATGTGATAGATAAGTAATTAAAGTTATAGAAATTGTATAGATAGATGATATGCATATGTATAAGTCAAGAGTAGTCATTATTGTGTATCGTCCATGTTATAGTTCCCACTAAGCGTAAAGCTTAGCACGTGTTCAATCCGTGTAGGTACGTATAGAAGATACAATAGAAGACGTGACATTCCACATCAAGAAGAAGGGCCACTCAGAGATAGGTGCTCACTCGCCACGCTTCAGAATTTCATGTTTTGTAATAGAAAATGTACATGTATGTGTAAAGGACTTCGTGGTATATGTGTATAGATTGTGATGGACACCACTTCTGGTAGTTCTTTGTAAGGTGTAAAATGATTTTGCACATAGAATATTTCGATACCCAATATGAATGTGTACAAATTCGAAAGAACAGTCAATGAGAGTCCCAAGATAGTATAGTATATAGTATAGATAGATACCTCACGCCCTGACTTTGTCTCTGATCCCCACCTGCCTGCTGGGATCCGTAAAGGATGCCCATTCCCCTTCTCCTTCCTCTGATGTCTGATCTTCCACACATATCTTTGCTTGGTTGTTTTTTTTTTTTTTTTGTGGGGCTTGGGACCCATGACATATGTAGATTTTTTCCTAATGAATATTCATTTTTTATCTCACCACTTTTTCTTCTACTTACGCTTCTCGCTGTTTCATAAGAATCGATTAACTTCGTCGCATGGCCTCAGAAGGCAATTATTTCAAAACTATGCGCCGCTAAGGCCCGTGGCATTGAGGCCTTCCCAGCCAAGGAGCTCTGCAAACTGAAGCCGCCACGAGGCTGGGCGCCGAGGCTGGCAACCGTCGAAGCAACCGACTCTGTGCCATACGGCCCAGCGAGAGCTGAGCTTCCTTCAACCGAAATGGGCTCTGCGCTAAGGCCTTATGGTCGGGACATTGCTCGAAATGAATCGACTCTCGGGCCGCATGGCCCGAGCCGGTGCAGTTGCTCTTCAAACCGAGTCGCCGGGCTCCCGACGCCGAGGCCTTACATAATATATCGCTTGCCGAATCGACTTCACGCATGGCCCGAGCCGAGTAGTCAGCTCTTCAAACCGAGTTGCTAGGCCCCGGGCGCTTAAGGCCTTACGGGCACGCTCGAGCCGAATCGACTTCAGCCGCATTTGCCCGAAAGGCAGTAGCTGGAGCTCTTCAACCGAGCCAGCTGGGCCTCGGGCGCCGAGGCCTTGCCGGGCTATGCATTGTCTGAGTCGAATCGACTCTGAAGCCGCATGGCTTGAGCGCAGCAGCTGAGCTCTTTCAAACTAAGCCGGGTTTCGCGCCGAGAGGCCTTATGGGCTATATTGTCCGAGCCGAACCGACTTCAGTCGCATGGCCGATTCCAGTAGTCGAGCTCTTCAAATTGAGTTGTCGGGCTCAGGCGCCAGGCCTTACGGGTTAACCGCCCAGCCGACCGACTTCAGCCACGCCTGCGTATAGCCGAGCTCTTCACCGGAAACGTCTAGGCACCGAGGCCTTACTTCAAGATATTGCCCGAAAGCAACCGACTGGGCCGCACGGCCCGAGTCGGTAGCCGAGCTCTCCAAATCGAAGCATCGCTCCCGCGCCGAGGCCTTATGAGCCATGGCTTGCCCTCACTCGCATGGCCCGAGCCGAGCAGTCAGCTCTTCAACCGAGCCGCAGGGCTCCAAGGCCTGCGCCTTCTTAGCCAAGAACCGCTTCGGGAAATGAACCGACCTGTGAGTATGACCTGTCGAGTAGTCGAGCCTTCAAACCGGTCGGGCCCCAGGCGCTGAGGCCTTATGGGCTATATCAGCTCGAGCCGAACCGCCCTCGGGCCGCATGGCCCGAAATGAGCAGTCGAGGCCTTCAAACCGAAATGGGCTCCTAGGCGCCGAGCCTTCTGCCGGGATGAGCTCTTCAAAATTGAGCTCAAGGCGGTCGATTCTCGACTTCGCTTCTTGAAAGATGCAGTGTCTTTAATGTCGGGGTTTATGGAGAATTAAACTATTTAGTAACTTCCCGAGTGCTAAATTTTTTATAAATGGCTACCCTTTGCCACTGAGCCCATACTGAATCTCCTTCCTTCAGCGTAATCAGAATATGTCATGAAGCTGCTGTGACTGGTCGCCTCGCAGGGATCCGCCAGGATTCGCCCGCTCGATGGACCTCCCGCCCGTGGGAGCTGTGTTTCTCCCTTGCCCCTCTATGGGAGTTATGTTATTCCCATTTCATGCTAGAGTGCATTCGGGAGGGCTGCACACTCCTTTGTGATCGCTTCCATTTTCTTTCTCCCTCTTCTTCCTTTCTCCTTTTCTTCCTTCCTTCTTTTTCTCATTCTCTCTTCCTCCTTTTCCCTTTTTCTTCCCTATCTCATTCTCCTCTTCCTTCTCTTCTCCTCTTTTCCTTCCTTTCTCTCTCTCTTGAGTTTTTTTTTTTTTCGAGGGAACTCGCTTGGTACTGCTTGTTTCCAGCCAGAAGGAATGACGCTATCGATCAGAATCAATTGTACCTTTTATCAATAAAGATATATTTTATTTTTTTGAATCTTTGAATTTATGATTCGATGTATGTAACCTTTCAGACATTCCCACTACGACGCCCGACTGGAGCACCAATAACACAAAACAGCCATCCAAACTGGGAGTAATACTAAGAGATTACAACCAGGCCTATTGATAAAAACGCTTAAGGTGCCCAACATTCCAAGTACCAGGTAATTTTCCTCTTCCGTCTCGGAGCTCAGAATCGCGTGTCTAATTACACGAAGTCACTAAGATAGGCCTTTCCTACTGTGTCCCGCCAACCATGTGGCCGATTTTTCCTTGCCGGGCAGGAGCTTTAAGACTAGGTCTCCAGCTTGTAACCTTGGCTCGACTGATTGTAATACCTCGCTGCCTTCTCCTTGGTAATCTTCCGTGCGCTTTGTGACCTCGCTCACGCTTTTCATCTAGAGGCCCAAATTTCAGCGAGTTCTTCGCCGCTTGTTCCACGCGTTGCCAATTCGATCCGGGACTTTAACCTAATTTCGATAGGCCATCAAGTCTATGCCACAAAAGGCTGTGGTGAACTTGGCTTCGAAGGTCGACTCAAGGCTGCTCAGATGCCCATAACACCTGTGGGAGGTATTCTACCCATTTGCCTTAAGATCTCCCACCTGGGTCTTCAACGTTGCTTTAAGGGTTCCGATGGTGACTTCGCATGTCCATTAGATCGCTATGCGCCGGACTTAGTAATAATTCTCTGATCCCGTGCCCCACGTAAACTTTGAACTCGCATTATCAAATTGCTTTTCATTATCCGACACTGAGCTCTCAGACACCAAACCTCAGATATTATGGAACACTACACAAAAATCATGTATCTTTGCTCGATAGTAGCTAAAGAAAGCCGCCACCATTTGGTAAGTAATCTACTGCAACGATGACGAATTTCCATCGTCCTTCCTAATGGGCAGAGGTCCCATTACGCCTGTAAACCCCACCGTTGAAAGACCAAAATGACCGACGTTAGACCTGAGCGGGAGCGGAGATTCGCGTGCTCCCGGAAAATCTCAGATTTCCGACTAGGCCTGGCCGTGGTCTCCGAGCATCAGGCCAATAGTAATCCCCTCGCTAAAACTTTTCCAGAATGCCCGAGTCTACGTGGTTTCCACATACTTTCATGTACTTCCCTCGGAAAAGTGGGCCTACGTTTCTTTCTTCAATACACTTAAGGATAAAAGAAAAGCCTCGCTCAGAAGACGTCCTTATGAACAGAAACCCGTCGCCCGCCCGAGCTTAGCAACCCTTCGGGGTCACCCAGAGAGTCCCCTATTAAGTAGTCCCAAATGGGTCCATCCAAATTGGCTGACGTGGGACAGAGACCCGACGTCCTGAGATCTACAGAGGGCTTTCATGTAGGTGTTCACAGCGTTAGTCTACCGAGTCTTCTCAGGAGGTTGTTGCTAATTTTGCGAAGGTATCCGCCCGAGTTCGCCAGTATGTGTCCGACCGAACCAACACGAATTTCTTTCAAGAATTCCCATACCTGAGGTATAGATCATTTTTCTCACCTTCGCCTCTAGTGTCTTCTATTCGTCTTACTACTACCGAGTCACACCAAGTCGTCCACTTCCATTAAATGGGTTAGCCGAGCCCAAATATGATCACCGCCACGCACGTTTGTTGGAAGCTCGAACCGAACTGAGCTGCACTCACATCTATTCCTTCTAGGAGGTCGTGACGCCCGAATCCTCTCTCGGCATTTGCAGCCCCGTCACAGAGTCTCCGCATGGGGAGGTCATCATTGCTCAGGATTCTGGGCCGCTCACAAGTGAATTTGCGATGAAGTCCGCCAAGACTCGCCCTTTTATCAGAGTTTCGCCAGACCGACGTCAAACTCGCTTAACTCTATGGCCCACTTCATCAACCTTCCCGAGGTCTCCCGGCTCAGGCGGAAGACTTCGCTTCATCTGCATTCCTGGGACTTCAATGGTATGAGCTTGGAACAAGGGCTGACTGGTCGTGGTTAATGCCGTGGATTAATTTCCTCCATCCTCGGGTTCCTCTCCTTAGCTCCCTCCCGCAGTCATTAATAGGATCTGACAATTGTACTGACCCGGCTCTCACGAGGACGACGCCGGGTCGAGAAACTAAATCGTCAAGCACAGAGGCAAGGAGCCCCCTTCCGAGGGGCTTACCAAAATTTGTGGGGAGAGCCCAACACGCCTTCAATGCCGAGAACGTGTCTCGCAATCACAGTCCCATCAAAGCTTTAGAACTTGAAGAATATCGACATTTATCGCCGCCCTAATTAATGCACACTCCTGGCTGATGTCATCCTTCCCGTCGACAGACCTCCTTGATGTCATGGTGGGCATGTCGAGCACACTTTATTTTGTCCGATTTTGCTTTGATTCCCATTGTCGATCATAAAACCTAGGAATTTTTCTACCGAGACTAAGGCACATCATCGGATTCAACTTCATGTTGTATTCTCTCAAGATCCGAATGCTTCTGGTCGTATGAGCTATGTGGAGCCCTATCAGTTGGATTTTACCAACATATCATCTATGTACACCTCCACGGATGCCCTTATCCGCTTTCCTCGAACATCTCGCTTACCAACCCGGTATGTAGCTCTTGCGTTCTTAGTCTAAAAGGCACTGGAGCAGCAATAGCCCTCGCCCATGACGAACGAGGTCTCTTCTCGGTCGCCGATCCATGCCGACCGGGTTGTAGTCGGAGAAAGCATCCATAAAACTCGAGGGAGTTCATGGTCGGCCGCGGGCATCTACGATGAGGCCGATTCGCGGCAGTGGAAACCATCTGGCATGCCTCGCCGACGCCGCTGAAGTCATGCGTGAGTCGCCACTGGGCCGCTTGCTTTTCGACGAGTATGACGCCAGCGTCCATCGGTGATATTCCACCTCTCCGATCGCTCACCGAGGAGCTTGTCGACCGCCGATCGCTACTTCCGCACAAAGCTCCTTCTTTGCTTCGACCGTTTGAAAGCATGGATCGGACGCTTTTAGCCGCGAGCGATTATCAGGGTCAATTCTCCCATATCCGCCCTCGCATCCATGTATCTCGCCTCGCCTCGTGAAACGGGTATGAGGTTTCGAGGTCTTCCGCAAGCTCGAGCCGATGGTAAAGTGGAGGGTGTTCGATCGCATCCATCGCGACAGTTCCATTTCTTTCGGCTGGGGCTCAAGTCGATGCCCACCGGCCACGATGTCGAGCTCATCCAAGTATACGTTGCCGACGCTTTGCTTCACAGATGCCAAGTAACACTCGCCACGCTACCGGGTCTCTCGAACCATTCCTTAATTCGCCAGGTAGGGAACTTGATCATCATGTGGTAAGCATAGGGAATGGCCTTTATGGCTTTAAGAGAGGGCCTACCTAATAACATGTTATAAGCGACTAAGCATCTACTACGAAATTCCATCGCCGCTGTTACCCTATTATTAGGTTCCTAAAGCAAGCACTAACGGACTGAGCTCCAACGACATTACCTTCGCCAGAACTAGGTGGGTGTTGACTGCTCCAGCTTTCTCCCTTCCTATGCTCATCTTATCGGTCCTAGGTGAAGATGATGCTTGCTGAACTTCCATTGTCGATCTTCAGACCCGATGGACGCTTTTATTAGCCACCAACGCTCTTATTACCGAGGGTCACATGGGTGCCGGGCATCCCTCCGTGTCCGAATCGAGAACGAAGCATGGGCTGTGTAGCCCAGACGAGGCGCCTTAGACACCGCTTGTACCTCCATTCCCTCTCCCGACCTAATGTCAGATGGGCCTTCCCACGGAAATGACTTCGCCTCCTCGCGAACCCTCCCGAGATCACGGATTTCCCCCAAGGGTCATTGCGCCGAAGTTATCGCCACCGAGGCGGTAGTGGTGGATGTCGGGCCCGAGCTTGACTGAAACACCTTCAAATGCTACGGGGCGGGCGAGATACCCGCCAAATTAAATATCTCTATTTTTCTTTGAGTTGTATGCAACGCCCTGCGGCGATGTCCATAGTCCCTATGGAACTCACGCACTGGTGTTATCCCTCGTCGGTCCGACTTCATCCGAGATGGCCACCGGGGATCGCTCGTGTTGCACCGCGCAGGACCCGCGAAACCGGCAACCGCCGAGGGCAAACCGCCGAGGAATAATGTTGTCACCGCCGGCCGAGCGACCCTAGGCAATCTCGAGGTCGACGCCTTTTCTGGACCGCTTCTCCGTCTTTTCTTTCGGGGACTTCCTACCTTTGTTGTCCCTTCAGCTTGGCCTCGCTCTGTTAGTCCCGCTTTTATCCAATATTATCCCATTCCTTGTGAGTGGACATTAATCACACCCTGTTTTTTTTTTCTTTATTTTGTTCTTATTTTAGATTAGAAAACATTCTCCCTAAGTCATCGAGTCACTCAAATAGTGAAGGACTTCAGTAGCCAGGGTACTCAATCAACTCTAAAACCACACCTGCTAGCAGAGTGCCTCAGGCCTATCAGATGAACATGATATTTTGACTATTTATGAGAATTTATTATTATGATGATTTGCATGTTTATTATATATAATGTCCTTGGAATAATATTATTAATTATTCTTAAATGTCCCTAATCTGCTATTGTTATGGGAATAACAATGAATTAAGATTAGTATAAAGTTTGATTGATATTCATGGATGAATATGTATGAGATACAAATCAAATTTATATTCATTTGTTGAGAACAAATATCGATTGCACTGGCCTTGAGATTAATACATGATCAAAGTCATGTTAATCTCTAATAGTTGTGTCATTAAACTTTGACCGAGATCGCCACAGTTCTCAACATAAGGAATATTGTGTTTGGATATAATCAAATGTTGTCTTTAATCTGATGACTATAAAGGTTATACTTGAACATAATAAGAATGATAGAGATATGAGCGATTAAGATGAAATTTGTCCCTCTTATTATAAGAGACATATCTCTCAAGTCCTCGATAATTGAGATCGAGAAATGTATTGAACATACTAAATGAATCGATGGAGATCAATGTCATTTGTTTAGTCAAGCCTTAATCGGCTTGAGTAATCAAAGATAGAACGATATAAAGTTGACTTGTCCATGCCTGTGAGTATTCTATCAAGATATCATGAGACAAAAGGCATTATGCCATTAGCTATATTAAGGTTGTTCCCTTATCATGAGCTTTTCATTTCCAATCCTGGGTAGTCATAATGTCTTCGCTAGATGTCACTTATGACTTGTAGGACGTAAATGTGATTTAGGCCTACCGCCAATGTTAATTGAACTCCATAGTATTCCATTACTAAGAACGAACAATAACGGCATGGTTTTTCACTGTTGTAATTTAAAATGACGATTATTTTAAATTACAAATAAAAATTAGTCATATTTAAATTAATTTAATTTTTGAGAAAGTTTAAATTGTGATTTAAATTATAACAAATAATTAATTTGTTATATTTTATTGGATAAGGAAATAATATAAAGGGTTTTTAAAAGAGTTTTAAATATATAATAATATAAATTGCTTTCCTTTATCCGATAAGGGATTTGAATTTAAAATGTTATTATTTAAAAGAGTTTTAAATATATAATAATATAATATAAATTGCTCTTTATCTCGATAAGGATTTGAATTTTAAATTGTTATTATTTAAAAGAGTTTTAAATATATAATAATTCGTTTTTGACAAAAACCCTAGCAGACTTATATAGATATATATATGTGAGACATATATATTTTTGTAGTAGTCGTCTTTTACTCTAAGAACAACCAAAACAGAGAGACCCTAATTTCGTTTTGAGAAGACGAACCTGAACTAGCATTCAACAAGATCGTTCATTATTTGTTCGTGTGTGGATACTTGTAGAGGGTGGTCGCTTTTCAGAAAGGCAAAGACCTTTGAAGATCCGAATAAACCAAGACTGCACTTGAAGGCTTCTGACGACCGATCTACAAGAGGTAAGTTTCATGAATTCTTCCTTTTCGTTTTTTTATGAAACGCATGTGTGATCCTTATGGTTATTGACAAAAATTTTAAATTCCGCTACATTTATGTTCCAACCAGATTGAATATTCTATCCGTAACCCAACAACACCTTCTCTATGGAATCGATATCTAGACTTTTGGTCCACTATATTACTCGTACGAGCCATCCTCTTGCAAAAATCGTAACAACACGCCATCACAAAGCTCATCAAGAACCCACCATATGTATGTAATAGGATGATGGGGTCATCAGTGTAATCATGGCCCAAACGGGGCACAAAAACCAAAGCTGTTTAGCATCATTCCAACTCTAAAGGCCTGCAACGACGTTAGGGGACAAGTGGAATGGGATAAGTCATATCTCACGTGGCTATCACATGGATGAAAACAAATTAGACACCCAGACACAACCCGGGTTGTAACCGACTTGACAAATACAAGAAAATGTCAGGCGAGTGGCTCATTAAGGTTGAACACCCTCCACCTCGATCACATCGGGCATCAACCTAAACAAGATCAAATTGTGTGGACCAAGTCACCTCTAGCACTGGAGAAGCGATCATAACTAAATACATGATTGGGGCACGTGGGCAATCGTGGAGTCCCTTGACACAATTGCCCACGACTCATTATCCCATTATGATGAGCACCACGTCATGATTTACAAACCAATCATAATTGGCCATGTAGTGTCCCCAAGTTTGTATAAAATGTGTAGGCTTGTAACAAGTAAGATGAGGGAGGATTTTTTTTTTAGTCTTTCAGCAGTGGCAATCAGAGAAGAAATTACAAATTCTTTGGGAAGTCTCAGACCTTAAGTTTAGACTATTCCAAACACCTCTTTTAACAAACGGATTTTCCTTTCACCTTTACCTTAAGAATATTTTTCTTTCATATTTCAACTTAAAATCACCTTTATATTACTTATATATACTTTAAATTTATTATCAAGTTAGACCAACCTTAAATCATAATTGTCCCAACCAAGAATGAAAAAGAAGTTGACATATAGTTCAACAAGAAGCTAAAATTATAGGATATCTAAGATGACCAACACAACAATAGATTGGAAAAACTAAGTTTTCAGGCATGTTATATGATGATCATGTGGGTATGGGTAGCGACGAAATCCATGATGGAGACTAGCTCCATATTTCTGGAGGTCGAAGACATTGTGTTACCACACTGTCCACATCCCATCCTTCTAATGCATGAATTACACCAGCTACACGGGATGCACTCATTGCCCTTCTTGGCAGCCAATTCTGTCACATGTTTACATTTTGTAAAATCCATATAAAACTCCAAATGAATAATTTAAGAAACTATTTCATAGTGTATGATGATTAGCAGGTGGTAGAGTTTTCTGCCTTATGGGTGTTCCCTTTATCTGTCCCATCGCAAAGAGGCAACAGAAAATTTTAAATTCTAATCTGGCTCTCTCTATGTTTATTGGAAAAAACATTCACGGAGAGAAGTTCGGAACTTTCTTTTGCAAGAAAGTTCATTTTCATGAAAAGATTAGAAAATAAAATTTCATATAACTATAAACAAATTCATCTTGTTTGGTTCCTATTTTTTAAAATTGTTCTTGAGAACAATTTTTGAGAACTCAGAGACTGAAAATTGTTATTGTTCATTGAATTTATTGTTTTTTGTCTTCACTATGCTTTTCATGATAGAAAAAACTGAAAACCAAATATGTTCTCTTTATATCCTTGTTCTACTTATTTTTCAAAACAAAAATTAGTTTTAATACGCCCTTTGGTATCTACATTTTTTATAGTACTTACTAATAATTAATATGAAAATAAAAATTTAAATAATATTTCTTTTTTAAAATAAAAAATATATATATGCCTGATGATATTAAATGTTATAATTTTCTTTTCAGCTTTATAGTTAATAAAATTCATTCTATTATTTATTCTTTCTTTTATATATCATTTATCATTTATTCTAATATATCATTAAGAATTTATCTTTATATATGTTTTTTATAAGTACATAATTTTGTCCCCATTGAGACTTGAACCTGATCCCCTCCCCTCTTTATGTCCATGGCTAGTCTTTAACTACTAAGCTAGACCTTATTAGTAGCTTTATATGTGTTTATTATGTTGTATTTTGAATATAACAGAGGTGAGAACAAAGGTAATTTCACAAGAGTCTACATTCTGGAAAGACTCAGAGACATCATTGCTGGTAGTGCAGTAGAAGAGTCTTGCGCAACCTCTCTTTGAGGGAATTGAGAAAAGGGAATGAATAATGTTCCTTTTGATGCTTTTAATTGTTCTTCTTTGGTCAATCCATCTCCAACTAGCCATACCTTCAAAGCAAACAAATAAAATAAAGTTAAAGATGGATTAAAACGTAATAGAGTTCAAAAAAAGTTATTGTGATAAAATTGTACCTTGTCAGTGTAACTTTTAGAAAGAACTGATTCACTTTCTGGCTCAATGTTCTTGAGCTCTTTGTTGAGTTTCTCATACTCATCCTTATGTGATGTAGCTACCTGAGATTCATTGCATGAAAATTCAAAACCAATATGGCACTATTTCCCTATATGTGTGTGTGTATATATATATATATATGTATTAGTGATAATAGATTATGCTTGTTAATTATATACATACCTTGGTACCCATTTGGCACAAAGCAGAAGCAATAAAATAAGCAACCTTGGTGAGGTTGCCTCTGAAGAGTACTTGAATTGTTCCTTTAGGAATGCTGTTTAGAACAATAGCTACTGCTAAGCTAGTCCCATCAACTACCTTTATTTTGAGATTAGGATTTCTACGGATATATAGTTCACCATAGCAGTTAAGCCTATCACCCTGTAAAATTAATGTTCATTATTGTACAAGTTTTTATTCCCAAAAATGTATCTACCTGAGATTCATTGCATGAAAATTCAAAACCAATATGGCACCATTTCCCTATATGTGTGTGTGTGTATATATATATATATATATTAGTCATAATATATAATGCTTGTTAATTATACATACCTTGGTACCCATTTACAAAGTAGAAGAAGAAATAAGCAACCTTGGTGAGGTTGCCTCTGAAGAGTACTTGAATTGTTCCTTTAGGTATGTAAGTGATGTAAGTGAAGCAAATATAGTTGTTTGATTAAAAAAAATATGAAGGAAAATGATTTTTTTATGTTTGGATGTTTAATACAAAATACAAAAAATCAATTATAAACGAAATTACTTAAAGACTACATTTTCTAAATTATAGCATTTAGAATAAATAAATGGGTTTAAAGTAAAACAAAATAATAATATATTGGATTTAACTCTATTTTTATTTTCCTCCATTTTTTCTTATTTTATTTTTCATCTTTATTTCAATCCCTTTCATTTTCTCTTAAATTTTCTAGTAACCCAACATAGAATAAAATATGTAAAATAATTCAAAATTGAGATTGCAAAAGAATAGGTTATGTTTGGTTCCTAGAAAATACTAGGGAAAGAAAATTATTAATGTTGATGAAAATAATTTTTTTTTTTTTTATCTTTGGTTGTCTAATTAAAAATCTTAAAGAAAATTAAATATAAATAAAATTACTTAGAACTTTACTTATTTTAAATTATTTAATCTTTATATTAATTAATTAAAATAGATAAAATGAAATCAAATAACAAATAAAAATAATATGTCAAATTTAATTTTATCTTTATTCAGATAGCAAATAAAAATAACTTTACTTATTTTAAATTATTTAATCTCTATATTAATTAATTCAAACAGAAAAAATGATTTCAAATAGAAAATAAAAATAATAGGTCAAATTTAATTTTTATCTTTAGTTTCTTTCTTATCTTTTTCCTTGCTATTTTATTTGTCTTGTATTTTCCCTTAAATTTTATAGAGGAGGAGGAGGGAGAGAGAGTCGATTGAAGGCCATGATAAAAATTTTATCATATGAAACTTGCCTGGTTCAAGAGACCTAAACTTAGAACTTAACGCCTCTTTCATCTGCTTTGAGTATGGCTTCTTCAATCAAATGTTTGATGGACCCATTTCATTTTCTTGAGGTACTACAGTAAAAAAAACAAAACAGAAGGAAAAAAATTAGAAATATTTAATTAAAAGATATCAATTAATCCAAAATTTACAAATACAATATTTTCATATTTTTTCTAGAAAAATAACTTGTTATAAACAAAAATACCCTTTTATTCTTTAGGTATTTACATACATTTTGTTATAAAAGAAAATATTATTTTAACAAAAAAACAATGAAGATATTTTTTATCAAAATATGGTCAAAATTTGATAAAATGTTAGATTTCCCAAATTCATGCTTGAAAGTGTCTTTTAATCAAATCATCCAAAAAATTAAGTACTATATTGAAGAAAACAAAGGTAGAACAGATCAACTTTAAAATGATACTTACTTGTCTCTTGAATTTTGGTACGACCCACATCTGGGCATTTAGTTTGTGGAATTGATTCCTCTCAAGAACGAAAGTGCCACTATAAGGCCAGCTTAACATCATATAAAAATATGTCACAGGCCACATAACCCATACGTACCACTTGGATGGGTTTGAGGCTAAGGAGGCGAATCCTAACCGCAAATGGTAGATGGATTCAGGTGTTACTGCTAGATGTGTCAAATGAACCACGTGAGGCAATTCTTCAGGCCTTACAAGTGATTTTTCATATAATGCATCTACAGACTTGTCCATTGTCCCATATATGTAATCATAGATGGGCATGAAAAGTGAGTAGTTGGTCCTGAATTGAGTATGATGCAGAGAGTGAAACCTGCAATGTCAAGTTTTCAATCATCATTTCTTCCATTCTCACTGTTTAGTATAAATATTTCCATCCAGATCTGTATTTAATTTTTAAATGTGTCAGGGCTGATATGGGGGAATGAAAATTCTATAGATCCTTTAGCTTTAATTTTTTAATTTTTAATATTATTCTTTAATGTATGTATATTATAAATATATAAGATATTATTTTTTATAATTTTAATATATTAAAAAATTTATTATTATTATTATATATTAAAAATATGAAATAAAATATTTTTTGTTTATATAATCAGAGCAAGGGATTAAATAATACTTAAACTCGCCCTAGTAAATCCTTGATTTCATTAATCCTAGTCTTATTAAAACTGATTATATTAATTCAACACCTGTTCCATTAGGAGGCAAAGTGGGGCTAGAAATTAAATTGAAATAAAACTATATGGTTGTGTTTAGTTTCTTCAAATTAGTAAAAAAAAACTAAAGATAAGAAAATGGATTTTCATATCAAAGAAAATAAAAATATAAATAAAATTATTTTATATTCTTAAATTATTTAATTTTTGTATTGATGAGATTAAATATATAAATTAGGTTTGAAATACCAAATAAAAGTAATATGCTCTTATTTAACTCTTTTTTTTTTTTTTTCATTCTACTTGTTCTCTTTATTTTCTTGTTCTTACATTTTCCCACAAAATTTTTGGTAACCACCTAAATATTTTTCTTCTACATTTGCTTATCCAGTTATAATTTGATGGCCCTAATGGAATTATGTTCCAATATGATGAGGTAAAGATGACCCACATAGAGACGTTAAAGATTATAAAAAATAAATTAAAAAAAAAAGAGAAACAATTAGTTTGAGTTGCTTCATTTTTTAGATGATGAAACCATCTGTGTCTCTGAGCATCCGAAAAATAGTAGTTAGATTCTACGAGGGTGTATACATAAGGTAATTTATATTGAAGATCGAATAGCATCTTAGGAATCAGCTCGAAATTGCAGTGTCCCATGTTGTTCATGAAATCAATATAAGAAATATAACCAAAAATGGCTGCAATGGAGCTCCTTCCCATGAAAATTACTGCTAATATAGGTATAGAGAATAGCAGAAAATATGCTAGGTGCTCAGCAAAAGGATGGATAACAGCTGCCAAAAAAACAACCAAGTCATTATGTAGATAATTAGTAACGGATCAAAGAGTTAATGATCGATGCATACAGGTGATAGGCTCTGTGACAATGGAGGAATGGTGATGAGAATGATAACGCGAGTAAAGATAATGATGGTGCAGCGCTCTGTGCAACCAGTAGTAGAGGAACTCAACAGGCCCCGCATGAAGAAGGATTGTAAGAAACACACCATCTGTTCGCCAAAAGGGCATCTGCATTACTCCTGGCAGAATCATGTAAACTATATAGAATAACAACCCGTTCAACAATATTTGGTCATCCCTGCAAAACAAACCACCATAAGAAAATCTGAAAATTCAAGCAAGCAGGTGACATTAAAAGCATGGTACTAATATTGGGCCAAAATTTACAAGTTTGAGCCTTTAGAAAAATTGATTGTTTAACATGGTAATAGAGATTAGTTTAGTGAGAGGACATTGGTTGAGGGGATAAGGTGCACAATTGCCCCTAAATTTTACGTATATGTTCCACTTGGTCCTTGAAATATTTTCGGTCTCAAAATACTCCTAACATTTACTTTTGTAACTCAATTAAGCCCCTGTGATTAGAAAATGTCATAGATAGACAACGTTTGTTAAAACGCCTATTAAAACCATGTTAAACACCTTACACGTACAAAGTTTCTAGCCTAGTTTTGGCTTATTTAATGGGATGGGTATGAGTAAATATGAAAGTAAACAATAAAGATATCTTGGGACTGAAAAAAATTTTAAGAGCAAAATAGGATATATGCGCAAAACCTAAGGGCAATTATGCACGTTATCCCTAAGTTTGGGTCACCTAGGTAATTTGAATTTCTTTTTTCATTTGCATGTTGATGCATTGATTTGTTGGTCTTCCTTTGTGAGCTTTGAACAATTCAACCAAACCATATAGATATAATTCGTTTCAGGCTCAAGGGGCCCTCACAGCTTTATAACTCATTTATAAGGTTGAGATTAGTCCATACTTATACAAATAATAAGAACTCTCTTCTATTCGATGCTGGATGTGTAGTTGATAAACGAAATTAAACTAACCTATTTCGTAAGCAAATTTTATCTGAAATTAAGGCAAATCATTGAAATATCCGACTAATTTCTATTCGGATAGTTTACTAACTCAACTCAAATTACGCGCACAGCCAAAACGGATAAACGATCAAAACCTTTCCAAAATGGTAAAAATTAATTTTACAAATTGGCTATTCTTCAAATAAAAATAAATAATATATAAATATATAATAATAATTAATATATAAAATGATTGAGTATAAACAAACTTAAATAAATAAATAATGCTAGAATACTGTTATAACCAAAATATCAAACTAACTAGCTAAATAGTTCCAAAACAATAAAATAACATATGTGAAAAAAATAACTCCAAAATATCAAATGAAATCTCATATGTTTCTAATCTTCATCCTCATCTTCATTATATTAAATAATAACATGTGATTCCACATTAGAAAGATGTACATCCTCGATGGTGATTGAGTTATCATCATCTATTAATTAATTTAGAATGTTAACAACATAAATTTCATTTATGTTTAGAGTAAAAATTTATTTTTTCCAAAAATGCATCTCAACCATATAATAATGAAATATCCTATTTGTTTGAAAATTCATCTTGCTAAAAAATATAATCATATTAGGAAACAAATTCGCGCATAATTTTTGTTAATTATTTTTAAAATAACATTATTTTTGTTATTAACACTAGTTTAAGTAATAAAATCATTTAAAATATAATGATAATTTACTATTAAATTTAATTTAATTTATAAACTAAAAACAACTTCATTTTTATCAAAAAAAAACATATATGATTGAATAAAATTTAAAGGATAAATAAAAAAATGAAATTGTAAATATTTAAAATAGGATTAATGAGATAAATAAAAATATATTCAATATTATAACTGTAATTTATTTAATTCAAATGCATTCAATAAATTTTAATACAATATTTTTTAAATATTAAATTATCATATCAACAGATAAAAGAGATACATTTAGAAATCGGAAAATAAAATAAATAGCTTAAAATAATAAAGTTTAATATATTAATGATATATTATAATAGTAATTATTTTTAAACCCTATGCTATGTAAAGAGATATTGTATCAATTTCAGGATGAATCCTTGAAAATCTCATTTACTAAGTCGGGTTACTTAAAAAATTAAATAAAAATTTTGGGTAAATAAGAATGTATTTAATCCGGCCGTCCCATACGCCTGCGTCAAATGACCTGTTTTATTTGGGAACTAATTTGATAATCTAACCCCTTCAAAAAATTCGGTTGTAATAGACTCCATTCCGTCTCGCCAATCCATATTACCAACTCTGGGGCGACGTGACAAAGTATGGAGAGAAGACGTTAAGGAGCAAGGCTAAGAAATATGCTACTCATATTGTATATTTAACACGTGAGTTTCGGGAAAGTGAGGTTTATGCGTACCAGTTGCTTTCCCTGTCAACTTGCTCGAACTCGATACTCTTGTCAACAATCCTATTGTTGCCTTTTGCTGTTCGGTATCGAGAAAGGGAGATCCAAATCTGGTTGTGAAGCACCCTCCATAACAGAAACGGGAAAAATAGAACGTAAACAGAGTCTATCTCCTTCCCATCTTTCGTCATGGAAGTGTACACGGTATGAAGTACCCATGGAGCCAATATCACGTACTGAAACAAGAGATTGAAAGTAGTGAAACAAAAAAAAAAAAATCAAACAAAAAATAAAAATTTGTAAGAATAATGATACTGTACCTTAGCTCTGAGAGACTTCCTGCGCTAGTCAGAGGATGCCTGGTTTGGAAGCCATCTATACTTCTATAATGCTAGTAGCTCAATTTAGTTTGGCCTTCTTCAAACAGAATTTGGAAGGCTATATATACTGATTTTCTCTAATAATACATAAATGCGATTAATGCAAGTCTGTTCACCTATCCAGTTCAAGGTGAGGAGCCCGTGAAGAATGTGAATCAACTTCTATCTAATATGATTGGACCGGGCTCAAATTATAAAATTATATGGTACAAGATATCGTGTTTGCTGGCATCTTTCTACAGGATTTTTTGAATTTGTAAATTTTAGTTATTATTCTCCATTATTACATCAATTTTTAATAAGAAATTTTGTTTGATCAAGGAGTCGGTGGCCTCAAAATCTATATTGTCGCGGAACTTCCAAATTCTTGTAGAAGACAAATCTTATCCTTAATAGTGCTTTTTTTTTTATTTAATGAGGAATTTCTTATGTATTAAATTAAAGAACCCAAAAAATATTGATTAAATCATATCCTCAGAAAAGTTTATTTGACACTTTTTCCTAAGATTCTGATGGTCAAGCTTAGATTTTTATTTTTATTTTTATTTTAAAAATATGTTCATTATAAGAATAATGAAATATAAAAAATCTGTGTAATTAAAAAAAATTAGCCAATCAGCATATCCCATTCATTTCAACCAATATTTTGGGTTTCAATAATTCAAACTAGTTATTGGGGCCATAAAAAAACGCATTGGCCTTTTTTTAGGATCATTGTCGAATACGACGCCACCACACGTTTCTTCATTTTAAATAATAATAATAATTTAAAATCATATTTTAAATTGGGACATTTAATTATGATGGTGGAGACATGAACATTGATTTTTTTATTAACCTTTAAGGTGAATCATTTCGTTGGTATCAAACATTTGGGAAAAAAAAAATAAAATAAAAAATGAACTTCAATGCATCCATTATTCCTTGGCAAGGGTCTCCAATGGGTCGGGTCGAGCCGGTCCTACTGAAGAAACAGGCCCAGGGCCCGAAATGAGCCACAAACTTAAGAATTTTAAGCGCCATGGTTTAAATTTCACCTGCCCAAACAAGACAGGTCTCGCTGCTCATCTCTCCCCTTCTCCCCTTCTCCCTCCCCCCTTCCCCCCTTCTCCTCTCCCCGCCCTCGCGCCACCCCCAATAATTAAACAATAATAAATTTAACTAAATTCAGTATTGCACTTAGTGACGTACCCAATGACCTAAAACTTAATTAGTCATGGTTCGAGAACGAGGGGACTCGTCATGGTTTCCACGATGTGTAATCCTTAGCATTTTGCATATCGTTATCTTGTTTAATCTGTTCATCTTTTATCGGTATTCTATAGAATATCACATCATATTTGGTAGAGTTGGTAAACGGACCAGTCCAACCCATTTCGAGCTATAGCCATAATGGTTGGACTAATCTTACAAATTTCTATTCGGATTAGTTTTCGATCAGCCTAACCGATTCATACTGGTGTCCATTTGGTGTATTTCATGTCTCCATGTTCCGAGGGTACACTCCGTGATCCAAATTTCATGAGGATTAGAGAGATCGAGGCTTACACCTGACTGGACCTTCGAGGAGGGACCAAGCAGCATTATGGATAGCCTGGATCGTGTTTGGTAAGACCGTGAGGCTAGCTATGGGCAAGTATACAAAGACCGGAGTGGAGGAGTCAACGTGGGAGCGCGAGGACAAGATGCGGGCCACCTATCCCTTCTTGTTTAGGGATGAAGGTACGTGGTTTAATCGTTTAATACTTAAATGACTAGTTTATATGCATGGTATAGTGTACGTTGCATATGCATGCGATTCGTTGAGATTGTACAGAATTTCGAGATGAAATTCTTTTGGCAGAGGAGAATGTAAACCCGAAAATTCGAATTTTCTCAAAGAGTAAAACTATGACTTGGGTCAAAACCGAAATTTTTCAGATCTCTGATGACTAAACGGATTTCACCGTTGGAATCGCCTCGAAATCTAGCTAGCCTTGTAAACTCGTCGACCTCGATAGTTGGAATTTCATCGCTTCGGCACACAGGCCTAAAGTCGTAAATCCGCTTTGTGAAAGACATGTGATATGACAATATTCACCTATTACATGTACCCTTGTGACACATGTTGCATGATTAGTGAGAGGATGAGATGAATGACTTAGATTAAGTCATGTGTCAAAAATCCAAAACTTAAGGATATGGATAGAATTATTGGAAAGTTAAATGAGTATAAGACAAAAATGGGAATAGTTTTCTTCTCCAAATTAGAAGAAAATGTGCAGTGGGGTGTGGTTTGAGATTCTAGAGAGAGAGAGTGTGACTTCTCCCAGATTTCCTGCTGCTCGACTCATCTGCCTCGACTCGAGTAAGAAGCAAAGCTCCGATCTATGCGGTGAGGGCTACGCGTGACACACTAATTCGTGGAGTTCGACAACCCAAGAGGTAGGATCTTTTCCTACTTGGTTTATTTTTGGCTAAGAGCCATTTTATGGATGAGGATTTGCTGAGGCATGAATGATCGTGTTTCGCCTCAAACTCAACCGAGAAATCTTTACTTGTGGGTCGGGGAACAAGGTCGACCCAAGGGTTTCACTGTTCACTTGATTTTGTTTTGTGATTTTTGTGTGGTTTGGGTGATTCAAAATGAATCGCTTGAGTGGTTAATTAGTCAGTGTGAGCTAATTTTGGTGTTATTGATTGTGAATTGAATAACATGAATTATGTGAATTTAATTATGTTAATATATACATGAAAAATATATTAGCATGAATATTTTGAATTACATATCGCATTTTATATGCACTGGGCACCCAGAATATTAGGTGAGTGCAATAGACATGAAATTGAAAGAAAAATGAAAATCTGCTAGAAAGGAATTTCACTAAGATTTCCGGAGAATCGTATGAGAGATCGTCCAACAATTCACGCCGAGGGGCCCAGCGAATTGTTTCTTAGGGTTATCCAACGCATTCACCTCTCGCAGGGTTATCCAATATATTTAATTAATTCTGTGAAGTTTTCTGCAACAAGTTTTTCTTTTTATTTTGAAAACTATATTTCACTCAGATTGCTTAAGCATGTGTGAGGGAGCTTATGAGGACTCGAGACATGGGATTGGGTATGCAGATATCTAAGTAGGATCATGCATTTATTTCTAAGTGTGATTGTTTGCCATGACATGCAATTAGGGTGGGGAGTAACCACATAGGAAATTACTCACTACTAGGCTTTGCCTACCATGTCGAAGGATCACTATTTCAGTACAGGAGTGTATTGGTGAGGACGGCGCTCACTAAAGGTCGTGTTTTAGAAGAAAGCCAAGTTGTGGCTTTATTCATTTTGTATAACATGTATTAAAAACTTTAAATTTTGATATATGTTTTGCTAAGAGTATTGTAAATAACTCAACTATTTCGCAGATATACTGATGTGAATTTTGTGAGTATTGATGCATGGGCCCAAGTGGGCTACTTTACCGCACATGGACCCAGTGGTCGCGTTAAGTTAATTGTTAGGACAAGCCAGACTGGGGTGTAGCTCCCGTACAAAGCGCTGAGACTCGCCCGATTCATGAGCGCGCCGGCCATCCACATCCACGACATTCCGCTGGTCGACGAGCGCTGTCAACTGACCCTGAATGGGGCATCACAGTTCTCTAAAATACAACCGATATAGATAGATATCTTAGCATAAACAATTCCATTCGGGGCCATTAAACTCAAGATTTTTGAAATTTTTAGAATGGTAAAAACGACAAATAAAATACCCCGTGGTTATCTATTATTACACGTGATGTATTAATCAGGTCTGAGTACGCTTGCATCGGAAGCCTTTTAGTGCAAGTGAAGAGTGGTTAGCAAAGCAATGTAATTTGTCGGGCATGAAGCAATCGAAACAAGAGGCGTTTAAAAGATTGGACCAGATTTACGTTAGACAAGACGATCACGCGAGAGTACACGAGCGATCGATACGTATAACTTAAATTTATCAAAACATGAATGGATCCACATGATACCTCATTTACTAGAAAAATTTCATTAAATTTATATTGTATTTTTTATTTTCTTATGGCGTTGAAAAGTACAACAATTGACAAATAACAAGGCGCTAACCTAGTTATGATGTGTACTTATTTTATAGTGATGTAAACTTTCTATACATTTATAAATATAAATATATTCGATGAATAAATTTTTAAATTCAAGTATTTTTTATTTTGAATTGTTTTTAAGCTTACTTTTTATTTTTTATTTAACTTTTGAATACAATTTAAATAAAAAACCTAATTACATAAATGGAGGGGTAAGGCTTTTTGGACGGGTCTCTAGGAGGGCTTTTTAAACGGGCCTCTAGACGGGCTTGAAAGCCCATGAATATGGCCGGCCCTTCTTAAATCCAAGCCATTCGAGCTTGGCCCTCAAGTTGGGTCGGGCTTTAGCCTGTTCAAGTCGGGCCTGACCTGGGCCACGCATTACGAGTTTTTTGGAGATCCCTATTCCTTGGTATAGTGTGTGAGATTCAAAATTATTTCTAGCTATTGGGTCTAAAATAGCCATTAATTACAATACCTAGAAGCTTCCGAGAGACTTCCAAGGCCAGTCAGTGAGGACGCCTGGTTTGGAAGCCATCTGTACTTCTATAATGCTAGTAGCTCAATTTAGTTTGCCTTCTACAAACAGAATTTGGAAGGCTATATAAACTGATTCTCTCTGGTCGATTAAGATGCCATTAATGCAAGTTCGTTCACCGACTCGTTCAAGGTGAGGAGCTCGTGAAGAACGTGAATCTACTTCTATCTAATATGATTGGACCGCACTCAAATTATAAAATTATATAGTACAAGATATCGTGTTTGTCACGCATCTTCTTACAAGATTTATTAATTTGTACATTTTTTATTATTATTCTCCATTATTACATCAATTCTTTAATAAGAAATTTTGTTTTATCAGGGAATTGGTGGCCCTCAAAATTCACATTGTCGCGGAACTTCCAAAATTCTTGTAGAAGACAAATTTATCCTTAATAGTAGTTTTTTTTTTTTTTATTAATGAGGAATTTCTTATGTAATAAAATTAAAGAACCCAAAAATATTGATTAAATCATATCCTCAGAAAAGTTGATTTTACACTTTTTCTTAAGAATTTGATGGTCATGCTTAGATTTTTATTTTTATTTTAAAAATATGTTCATTATAAGAATAATGAAATATAAAAAATCTGTCTGATTAAAAAAAGATTAGACAATCGGCATATCCCATTCATTTCAACCAATATTTTGGGTTTCAATAATTCAAACTGTGTGACACTTAATTGATTTTTAAATCATATTTTAAATTGGGACATTTAATTATGCGATGGTGGAGACATGAACATTGATTTTTTTATTAACCTTTAAGGTGAATCATTTCGTTGGTACCAAACATTTAGGAAAAAAATAATAATAAAAAAAATGAACATCTATGCATCTATTATTCCTTGGTATATTATGAGATTCAAAATTATTTCTAGCTACTGGGTCTAAGATAGCCATTAATCACAATCACTTCTTTGGACCACTTTCCACATTTTATTTGGGACCATTGAATAGGTGTTAAAGCATATGAGCGACCATTGATCAACATGGGTGCAATCTAAGCAATCAGATTATCAGGGCCATGGATTTATTCATAAAAATCAACGAATTATTGTTGCAGACAATTTTGCCGACATATTACTTCTAATTGATATATCAATAATTTTTGTAAAAATTCTACTAATTTAAGTGTATTATCTTTTTTTTTTTAAGAGAAAAATAATTTTATTGATTCAAACTAATTATACGTCGATAGAAACATATAATCAAAATTACTAAAAACTATGACAAATTAATATCCAAGCTAGTTAATAGTCTAATCAATTGGCTCAAAGTCTATACATCTCATGTTAAGTCTATACATTTGATATTATTATTGTGGATATTATTATTATGGCTATAATACATATAACTCTAATGTTATAACTTATTGACGATCATTGATTTAATTTATCATCATTGATCGGATATACTTTGCTCGTCTGAATTGCTCTCCTACAAATAAATGTCGTACCACGGCGATGATAATCACATGTCGTACCAAGACAAACGATGACTAAATCACAAAAAATAAAAATAAATAAATAACGAAAATCTAGATCGGTATGGAATAACCACTTTATTAAGAAAAAAAAACAACGGAAATATACGATTAAAATGTGATTTCAAGTCTATAATGACAAAAAATTACACCTTTTTACTTAAGAAAAAGAGGCTTATAAAGAAACAATTGAGAGAAAAAAAATATTAGGATTTAATCATTTATGCGTATTATCTAAACATCGCTTTCATGCCTCCTGATACATTGAATCTCGAAAACCAAATATCACTAACATATCTCATAATTTTAAATCTTACTTTAATTAATTATCCGAACATGAGAACAAAATATATTCATATCAAAGATCCCTAATAGGAAGAAGGTATGATTTTTGGAGTTTTGAACATATTTAGTTATTTTAAAAAAAAATTACTAAAAAATAAAAATTTCAATGCCATAGCTAATGACATAATATTATTATTCACACATTGATTTGAGAATTATTTTCGATTACAAATTATTTTAGTAATTTAAAAAAAAAAAAAAATTCGGCCAAAGCTCGGATTTTCCTTGTATTATGCTCAACTACCTTGACAGTTGATGATTAAGATCATTGTTGCCCTAAATGCAACCTAATAACCGAAAACCTTATTAATGATTGCTAGGATTCTCCTGTGTTAATGTTACCTGCCTTGGCCGTTATTGGTTGATCTCATTATTACTGACTCGTCATGGTTTTAATGATGTGTAATCCTTCGCATTTATTGGCATATCGTTATTCACATACCCATCTTTTTATCCGTATTCAGAATATCACATCATATTTGGCAGGGTCAACTCAACCTATTTTCGGTTACCCTTCGAGCCGCGTGGTAAAATGGTTTCGCCACTTTACTCAATTTTTATTGCATCGGGCTGACACCAATCCAACCCTACGCGGCCCGTCGTGCGATCAAAATTGACCAAAACCTTAAAAAATATTAAAATTTTTTACAAATTTATCATTCTTCAAATAAAAATAAATAATATACAAATATATAATAATAATTAATATATAAAATAATTGAATCTAAACAATATAATAATAAATAAATAAACTTAAATAAATAAATAATACTAGAACACTATTATAACTAAAGTATCAAACAAACTAACTAAATAGTACTAAAACAATAAAATAACAATTTAATAACATATCTGAGAAAAACAATTCCAAAGTATTAAATAAAATCACATATGCCTCTAATATTTATCCTCATCCTCATTATATCCAATAATAACATGTGATTCCATATTAAAGCCTTACATTTAATGGAATCAAAGCCCTAGTTTCAAATAAAATAAAAGAAGTAATCATATAATAATATGATATTAATGATGAAATTTCTTATTTAGAGAATAGAATAACAAAATTCAAATTAATTAAAAAAATACTATTATTTTATTTTAAAAATAATATAAAAATAAATTATCCAAGAATCTTAGATGACAATATCAAAGTTTATGATTTGGAACAGTTTGATATAAAATTTTGGTTTAGTGATGAATAATGTGTTATACAAAAAAAAATTGCTATAATATAAACATGATATATTTGACTCCAAAAAACAAAACATTAAGAATTTAAAATTGAAATGACAAAAATAATAATAAATTTAACAAATAATTATAATCGATATCATATAGAAGAATTTTGTAATTGTGAAGAAATTTATTTAACAATAAGACTATTAGAAAATATACCAATATTTTAGGAACCAATGTTGATAAAGAAAGGAAGTAAAAAAGCATCAGAAGTAGGGTAGTAAAACCCTTGTGCAAATCTCCAACAAAAGATAAAAGAAGATGGCAAAAGTTATAACAAAACGTGTTTGAAAAGTTATGGGAAAGAATCGAATTTATAATTGTAATAAATGCAAGTAGTTGAAATTAGAAACTTGTACAAATATTAAAGAAATCCAATTTGAAATCAATAGTTGTAATAGTAAAGTTACCCAAATAATAAATTCTAAGTCAAATAAGTCTAAAGCATAACAAAAGAGCCAAAATCAGATATAATATAAGAATTTTTATATTAAGTTTTTTGAAATCATGAAAATAATAAAAGAAAAAGATGATTATGATCCAAATGAAATTATAATAATAGAATCCTTAACTTATTATAAATTAGAATTTTTAATAAATGATTGGATATTAAAAACATTATATATAGCTAAGCTTCAAATATCTTTACAAAAATCAATAACAATTATACAATTGAATCTCCCTCAAGAAATGAAAGAAAAAAATATTAGAAAAAGCAAAGATATAAAGTTTAAGGACAAAGATATACCTTATGATAATAACTTTGGAATTAAATCTTGTAAATAATAATATTGAAGAAGCTTATAACCAAGAAGAAGATCTCAGTGAAATATATTATAGCAATTTAAATAAAATAGAAACTCCAACATACGAAGATTTTGAAAATCTAAATAATGAATAGAATGACAATAAAAACGTTTGTGCAAAAAAAAAGACAAATATTTATGTAAAGACTTTACTAATAGAAAAATAGAAAGAATAAAAAACACAATATATAAGATAGTTATGGAATGTTTAGAAATTTGTTTACCTTTATCTAACAAAGCTAGCCTAAACAAATATATAGAATTTACAGATATAATAATTCATGTTATAGTAGAAAATTACAATGAATATTTACCTCCTTAGGGTTACAATGATTCGTAAACAAGAAAATAGTATAAAAATAAAAACCGTATCGAAGGACAAAGATCAGAAATCATTAAAACCTAATGCAAAGATAAATAGGAAATTTATATCCAAAAGATAAAAGAAAAATAAAAGAATTTGGACTCTATAAAGATTGGAGAAAATTTGTGAAAGAAAGCAATCAATAAAGAAGTCGTATGTTAAACTCTTAAAAAGTTCAAGAGTGATAAAATCAAATAACATAGAATTTAGAAAATAGAAATATTAATAAAAGAAATATTAAATGTCAGAAAAGAACAGATAATAAATTAGAAAAAATGAACAAATTAGAAAATAGACGCATGTAAGCATAGAATACAGCAAAATACTCTTATTAGTATAGGAAAAGACTCAAAATATGTTAGAGGAACAACTGGGAAAATAGTATAACAAATAATATTTAGAAAATATCCTGAAAGAACAATAAAAAAGGAAGACATCAAAAAAGGAAATCTAGATGAAAAGTTATTAGAACAATATTTGGAGTTAGAGAAAAGGAAAAATAAAATAAGGAAAACAGGTAATAGAAGACAAACCTATAAAAGAATGATTCAAATAAGTGAGAGTGAAATAGAAGATATATTGATAGAAATACAGAGAGTGAATTTAAATGAAACAAAAGATGTGAATCCTATAGTACATGTAGGAGGACGTAGCAAAATAAAAGAAGAATACCCAAAAACATTTGAAAAGCAATACGAAATACCCAAATATGAACCAAAAGAAACAAAAATTGAACAGCTTAGGAAAATACGGTATATACCTGCATAGATTGCCAAAAGGGATATTAAAACTGATTTGCTTAAAGTAAGCGCACAAACACTCCCCCAAGTCCGAAGTAGGATTAAAAGAAGACCAATAAGCAGTCTAATAAAATGGCTCTGCCCCGACGCTAGCCCAAACTGGGAGCCTGGGGCCTCATCCTCCTAGGCCGATACCTTAAAGCCCAAAGAACCCATATCCTATAAATCGAATCGAATCTCCATCAATAAGGGAAGTAGGATAATTTCCAATAACTGCTTTCTAATTATCCCTTATTAATCTGACAGTGATAAGAAAAGAAAATCCCTCATCCAATAAGAGAGAATCTGTATCACCATCCAATTGGGAAGGTCACCCACTATAAATACCGTGTCACCCTACTGAAAGGTACACGTAATTGCTATCGTAAAGTTCATTCCTGCTGGGCTTGATCTTTCTTCCCTGAAAGAACCGACTTAGGCATCTGAGCTTCAAGAATCCAAGCAGCCCCCACCGATCCTTTATTTCTCGTTGGCAGAGGAGTCCAATGTACGAGTCAATGGGACCTACCAACGAATCCAGGCACTTCTAGCCCAGCCTAGCTTGAAAAGCATCATTAAAAACAGTGTTAAATAAATGGTTACATGCAATGACTTTATACTTCATGACACAAGGAACAAACTGGGATAATAATACAAAGGCCCAAATAATGATAGGAACATTAATAGGATGTGTTAGAAAATTGTGGGAATGATTATTAGACCCTAGTTTTAATGTAATTACAAAAAACACTATTGTAGCCTTTGAAAGTAGCATATTTGAGGAGTAGATACTTTTATTATATATATAGTAAATGAATTTCTAGGAGAATTATGGATACTTGAGACAATATAGAGCAAAGAAAATATATAAGAGAAATTTAGAAATAAATTAGTAGTTATAAATTTGTAAGATGAAGAATTTATATATGAATATATATGTGAATTTAGAAAATGGTATTATGATGCATTTGATAGTAATATGAATATGACAATCTTAGCAAATACCACTATGAGTTACCGGGGAAAATAGATGAGTATTTCCAAGAAGAATATGAAAAAATAATAACAAATGATGCTAATACTTTAGGAGCTATAATAGAATTTTTGAAGAAAAGATTAGCAGAATTATGCACCCATAGGTATATTATAAAAGGTATAAGAAATGGAGAAAAAGTATTTTGTGACAAAATAGATAACATTCCTGGAAAATGAGGGTGTAAGGAGTATAAGAAAAGAAAATTTGGAAAACAATTAGGAAAGTCAAGAAGAAGATTTACAAAATATAAAAGATTTAGAAAAGAATGGAGAAAACCATTTAAAAAATATTACAAGAAAAGATTCAATTATGAAAGGAGAAATATTACACAAAATATATCAAAATACAAAAGCAAGTGCAAATGTTGGAAATTTAGAGAATTAGGACATTATAGTAATGAATATCAAAAGGAGAAAAAAACATTTATCATATGGGAAGAAAATAAGAAAGATGATTTAGAAAGTATATAGTTTTGATAGTGAAATGAGTAGTGTTTATAGTGAAAATGACAATGGTTCCTTAGAAAGTGATACAGAATGAGTAAAGAGATAATTGAGGAGGGTGATATTTCTGAATTTGAAGTTATTAGTGCTAAAGAAGATCAAGAAGGATATAGATTGAAGAGCATTTTTTATAATAGAAAATTACAGAAAATCCAGAGTCTAAATTTTGATCTGAAAGCCCTAGGGAAATGATTACTAAGATACATAAATAAAAGGTATATACATAAAAAATTTACAATCCATGAATATCAAAAGATAAAAATAAGTATAACAATTAACAAAGCTAAAGGAAACATAAAACTTAATTTATTGATAAAAGAGACTATAAATGAAACATTAAGTAAAATAAAAAATGAAAAAGTAAGAGAAAAAATAAAGTATGTATATTTAAGCGAGATACGGACTAATAATAAAATCGTTATTCCTTGAAAATCTAAATATATCAATAGTTTTAAGTTTACATGATAAAAGACTAATACAAACACATGAAAGCCACCTAGGAAGTATCCAAGGAAATTTAGCATATATGAAATTAATGTTCACATGTTACCCAAAATATAACATTAATTTAGGAGATAAAGATTTTGATAATAGTCTAAGCTTATATTTCAAATTCTTAAGGAATGATTTTATAAAAGAATTTAATAATGTAATGACAATGTATTATAGTGCTTTGTACACACTATCAAACTCAAACTATGGAAGGATTCACCAAGATAAGCCATTTATAGAAATTAGTGATGAATGTAGAGAAATTGCTGAAATAATATAACCTCAAAAGTTGGATATAATAGAAATACCAAAAAATTACATTTTAAGTCTTGAAGATGATATTCCTAAAGAAGACCATATACAAAGAATTGGTTTACCCGTATTTAGGGGAAATTCCTTAATAGGAAATAGTAGCCAAAATAATATAAGGAGAAGAAGTTTCCAAAAAATAAGAGAAGAGGTACATTCACCTTTCCTAATAATAGGAAATTATTACAATAGAGAAAGAAAAGTTGAAGAAACAAAAATTTTAATAGACGCGGGTGCTAGTTGCAACCATATCCAGGCTGATAAATGTGAAATGATAGGAAGTATAACAAGCCCATATGTTTTTAAAAATTATGATGGTCAAACATTAGAATGTCATTTAATGGTATAAATACCCATAAGATTACAAGGAATAACCTTTTTGGTAGATTGCTACAAAGATAATAAAATGCAAGGAAATGGACATTATGATATTCTCTTAGGAAATAGTTTCCTAGATAGATTAGATAAATATAAGATTACAAAAGAATGAATAGAAATATAGAGTGAAGACATATGTATTTTCCTAGAAAGACTAATTAATCTCTATGTTTGGTTTTGGTTGGGTTAGAACACACTTGGGAGTTGTTTTCGGTGATGCTTTTGAATTATTTTGGGTTTTTGGTCGGATTTATGGAAAAAGGGATGAAATCAGCAAATCTGGGCAATTTCGAGGTCTTACGTCGTGGCGTAGGGATCCTACGCAACAGCGTAAGTCCACGCCAATGCGTGGCATATCCACTCCGCATCGCGGCATAGAGGGAGGCTTGGACAAGCCTTGGGTATGCCGAGGCATAGAAAAGTTACGCCGCGGCGAAGGCCTACGCCGTAACGTAACACTATTCACAAACATGTGTTCTTGTCATGTTTTGCTATTCTGTTATTCTGAGGACTTGTCTATTGGACTAATGAGGACCATATAAGTGTATGAAAGGGTCCATCCATGTTTGTAAGGTAAAGGAAAATTTAGAGCGTACCTCACCGCCTTGGCAAAGCTAAAGTTAGCAAACTTAATGCCCTATGATAAGATAGTAAGTTCCTACACACATATAATTGTAGGATTGCCTAAGACCGAATATTGAATGACAAACACCTGAAATTCTGAGGGCGGTACGTATAGTGCTGGTACTCGATTAGTGTGTGGCACTCTCGACTTGATGCTTGACACATTTAGTACTTCAGTACTCTCTGATTAGTTCGACGACACTCTCTGACCGTGCTTCGACACATTTAGTACTTTGGTACTCTCACGGTTAGTGCGACGACCTCTCTGTCGGTGCCGGCACTCACCTTTGTGTTCTGATGCCTCGATGCATCTTGGGTACCTCAATTGCTGTTGTGTTGTGTCTACTCATTTCTTATTCTTGGTCTAGGTAGTCAAACAGGTTATATGATAAGAGTACGAGATAACGAATAAAGAGTAAAGTAATGTACATCGTTATGCTACGAGATATTGCACATGGGTACATGTACAAATATAAACTTTGTAGTACCTAGGTACCTCTGGCCTGAAAGTATAAGCTGTATTAGTACCTCTGGGTGCCTCCAGCCACAAGTATAAGCTCTATAACTCCTATGGGAGATGGAGCTAGATGTAGAGTACGCTATAGTACAAGTATGTGTATAAGTTTGTTATATGAATTCATGAAATTCATCATCTTCTCTTGTATATCTATTACTATTATATGTTTCTTTGTAAATAGTATTAGTGCATGTGTATACGTATAAGTCATATGTTTCCACTAAGGCGTTAGAAACAGCACGGGTTTTTTTATCCGTGTGAAAAGTACAAGGAGGGCGTCCGCGATCTTCTACATCTTTGTTGGGCGACAAACTAGTAAGAGTCCATTGCGTAGGTTTTGCGCTCACGATTATGTAAATGTAAATGTACCCACGATTTGTATATGTATATGTAAATGGGACTCAGGACTGTATGTATTGACACTATAAACACCACTATAGTGGTAGTTTTATTTTGTATCTTTGTATATGATATTTTGATTCAGTTATAAGACTTGGGCCCACCAATGTCTGAAAAAAACAGGTAAGGAGTCCCAATATAGTTTTGCGTCCCCTTCATCCGCCTAGGCGAGGGTTAGGGGTGTGACATTGCAAGCCTTCTCCAATTTAGATGGCACCTCATCCTTCAATACTAATGAAATTCTCCATCTCCTTTATTAGACCTTGCTAACTTAGGATCATAATCCTTTCATCAGAGAGAGGAGAAACCTCCGAGTGATTAAATTGATACTTCATCACTATCCTCAACAATGAGTAAGTTAGTGATCCATCTGAATAACCTTTCATAGTTCATTAGTTCCAAATTATTAGTCTACCATACCCACAAAGAATTGCTCTCTACCCTTAGGATTCTCTATCTCTATGTCTACAGGAGGGCCTCACAGTAGAGCAAGATATAATACTTTCTTGGAGTGCAGGTACTTGAAATGCTGGGAACAATTAAGTTTATAAATAATACAAATCAAATAAATTCAAGAATTCTAAATCAGGCGTTCTTCCACTTTGTGCAGAAAAATGACAATCATCATCGACCCATTCCTAAAGAGGCTTGACCTTTTTAAAGCTGGTTCACTCATATCAATGGCTAGCGATCGAGGGGAAAATTCGAAGTGTAAAGAATGAAATAAATGAAATCAGAAATGCAAACTCATTTTATTCAAAAGCAGTAATGAAGAAAATTTAACAAGGCTGAAGCTTACCCTACAGTTCATTTCTCAACTCCAAAAAATCAGAAGAAAACTAACTAAAAACTACGCTCAAACTAAATCTACTAAAACAGAAAGAAAAGAAAAATAAACAAAAAATAAAAGAAAAATAAAAATATACAAGAGTCTTCAACTACCTAGGAGTCTTGGAATTGCGGAAGTTGTGCATAGTGCCCTAGATGCGTCTATTTATAGACTTTCCAATGTTGGGCCGCACTTTAAGACAGTGTTGTGGATCCCCAAATTTATGGCCCAAATTGGTAGCTCCATCACGACATAGAAAGTTTTGTCGCAACAGAGTCTTCAGTCTTTGTCGCTGACTTATGTTGCAGCCTATAGTTTTTTGTCGCGACCTGTTCTCTGGGCTTTTTCTTGGATTCTGTCACGACTGACTTTGATAATGTAGCGACAAGCATTTTTCTCTTCAGCTTGTCTATTCTCTTGCGATATGATTTTTTTGATTTCTGAACAATTTATGTCACGACATAATTTTCTTTTGTCACGACAGACTTTTCTTCTCACGGTCCTTGTAAACTGGCGAGCTGTTTATTTGTGACATAGAAATCTTTATTGCGAAAAACTTGACTTGGATAATCTCAGTTCTCATTCAATTTCTGTCGCGACCAAATTTTCTTCTATCGCGACAGAATTCTATCATTCTCTAGCTTTTATTGTCGCGACATAAAACTTCTTTGTCGCGATAGAGATTCTGCCTTCAATTCTTTACTATGTCGCAACATTAATTTCTTTGTCACCATTCCTCTTGTGTTGCTCTTCAATTTCTTGTCGCGACAGAGAATTCACCTCCCTCATGTTTTGTTTGTCGCGACAGAGATTTTGTTGCTCTTTGTTGTGAATTCTGAATGTAATGTTGCGACAAGATTTTCTTTGTTGCAACAAAAATTCTTCCTTGAGATGGTTCCTTGCTGAAAAATTTGTCGCAACATAAAAACACTTGTCTTAGCTGACTTGTGTTGTATTCTTGCCATTTTCTATCTCGACAGAGCTGTCTTTTGTCACGATAAAGTTCATCTGATGTCTTCAGCCTTTTATGTTAACGCGGGAAGGATTGTCGACAGATTCTCTATCATTGCCTTGATGTTATCGCCGCGAGTTAGGGTGTCACGACAGTCTTCTTTTCATTCTTCTTTAGCAATGTCACGACAAAGAACTCTTTGTAAGTAATAATTCTATTGCAATCTTGAGGTTCCTTTGGACTTTGTTGTGACATATAGGCTGTTGGCTGCGATATGGATTCTTAAGTGGCAAAATTCTATCGCGGGTAAACAAAAGTATGTCGCGACCAGGATAATCTTGCAATTGCCACTTTATTCTTATTTTTTGCTGGAATTATCTCATTTTTCAATTAAAACCTGCAAAACACAAAGTTGGTTAATATTCCATAATTTTGCATAAAAATAGATCTGAAACTGCTAAAAACATGTCAGAAAAATGGATTAAAAATAGATGAGTTTAAGACTCATCAACAGGATATTGCAAGCCTTCTCTAATCTAATTGGTAACTCATCCATCGAATTTGATAAAATTCTCTATCTCCTTGATTAGATATATGCTAACACGAGACTAAGATCCTTTCATCAGATTGAGAAGAAACCTTTGATCAATTAAATTGATACATCATCAAACTATTATCACACCATGAGTAAGTTAGTGATCTATCTAAGTGATCTTTTAGAGTTTAGTAGTTCCATAATATTAATCTAACATACCCTAAGTAACCTCCATATATGTAGGAATCTCCATCTCTGTGTCACTCAGAGGGCCTCCTGGAAATCAAAGCAAAATACAGTCATTTTCTGGGTACACGCTACTAATATTCTAAACAAGCAGCTTCAAGAACATTACCAATTAAATAAATTTAAATTTTGAACTATGGCTTTCTTTCAAGTTGAGCAGAAAACGATAATTAACATCAATCAATTCCCAGAGGGAGCTCAGTCTTTTAAAACTGGATTACAAATATCAGTGACTTACCGATCAAGTAAATTCACTGAAATTGCCAATGAAATGAAATACATGAACTCCATAAATTTTCCAAATTCATTAAATTAGACAGTAAAGAAAAACATAATTTTACAAAGAACCCATCTCGAAACTTTGCACCAAATCACTGTTCGAATCCAAGATAATTCTAGCTAAAATGCTACTCTAAAAACTAAATAAACGAAAAGAAAAATAATATACAAAGAGTCTCCAGCTACCTAGAAGTTCCTGGTTTTATCGGAAGGCTGCATAGTACCCTAAATGCTTCCTATTTATGGCACTGATGTTGGGCGCACTTGAAATTTTGGTGTGGATCCCCAAAATTTTGAGCCCAATTAGTATTTTTACTTAAATGATTAAGTAGTGTATGCAAGCCCGTTAGGGTATTCTAAATCAACAAAATTTATAACCTAATACCTCATACTATCGTAGCATTGCTACTATAGTATAGCGGCTTTAGGATCAATCATGTGACGTCCTAAAACCCGGGGGTCCCGTTGACCACCGTCAACCTGCGAAAACCTATGTGTCTCATATCATGAGACTGAACATGAAGTAAAATGGTCACGTCGATTTACATTACATCCATACTCACAAAGCATAATCAGCATAATTACAATAGTTTTCAAGAGTTAGTTACACTCCTATACAACATGTACCGATTAGAAGTGTCTTCCGTACACATGTTCTACAAAATAAATAACCAAAGCCACATGTCGGCTTTCTTCTCAAAAGCGACCTCTAACGAGCGTCGTCTTCCTGAATACTCCCTGTACTTGAAAGGGGGATCCCACAACGGGGTGAACAATGCCCAATAATGATATTTTTCTACATGGATTACTCCCCACCTAAGTGCTCATGCAATGGGAAACACACACATTCAAGTGGATTCATGATTCTTACTCGAATGTCTACATGATATGGATGAGAATGTGATTCACCCTTTCCCACTTCTTGAGCCCTCACTGACTTCCTCACGCATGCCTAAGCCAAGTGTGAGTAACACCGTTTTCAAAACAAAAGGTTTTTGTTCCAGAAAACATAATACCAATTTTCCGATAAAATTCAGTTGGACAACCCTCCGAGGTAGATTATTTGGATAACTCTCAGCTTGATCATGAGTGCGTCCTCAAAGATGAGCCCATTGGACAACTCTCCAAGGCAATTCTTTGGAAAATCATCCCATCAAATTCATTTGATAACCATGCTTTTCATGTCATGTACCCATACCTACTATTCTAGGTTACCCCGGTGCCTATGAAATGCAATATGTCATTTCACAATATATATTAACGAAATTCACATACAAACACATGTTATTCATTCATAGCAATAACACTAACAATTAGCTCACATGGGCTAATAAACAATTCGGTAGTCCATCTTGGACCCACCCAAAGAATTACAGAAATAGCACATAACGACACACAAGGTCACATGAGCAGATCAGCCCACGGTCTCGAGTTTGTCCACGACCACCTGAGGATTTCTCATCAATCCCAATCTTGGAATTGAAAACATGGTCCAAGGCCTGAGGAATATCCCCATCATTCAAATGACTCTTGGCCAAAGATAAAGCAAGTAGGAAGAAAACCCCTACCTTTCGAAGTTTGTAGCCGAACTCCATACAACTGCTGGTACTTAGCGTGGCTCTTGCAATGGGATCAACTTTGCTAGTCTTATGCCCATTGATGGACCGATCGCCGGAAAATCTAGAGAGAAGTGAGAGCTTCTCTCTCTAAAAGCTCTTCTCTTTTCTCCCTCCTTTCTCAATTTGCTCTCCCCTCTCCCAAACTGGTTGGTCAAAGCATGTGTCATGTAATGCCCTAAAAATACCCTAACAGATTCAGAACATGTTTAGGGTATAAAATAAAGTAAATGACATTTTTTCTGAATTTAAATCCTAAGAACAAAAAGAATATACAACCCAGAAAATTTATAGGAAGCCAAATAAATTTGGAAAATTTGTAAAATAAGGACCTAAGGGTCATATATAAATGAGTTTGTAGATCTAAGTGTGAATATTGAAAATTGAAGTGCAATTAGAGAGATTTATGGGCTATATGGCAATTAGAGAGAAACTTAAGTCAAGAATGCATTTTTGGTGGCCAAACAAGGCCTTGAGGAGAGTGGGATTTAAAAGACCAAATTTGGTCTTAGATGCTCATTTTTGCACAAATACGTTTTGGGAGAGAATGAGAGCAAAGTGTGGGAGAAAAGCTAGGGTTAGCAAGAAGGAGTGATTTTGGTGGGATTGTTTCCCATTTCTTGCTTCTAAGAGACCAAGCAACATGGAAGAGAAGATTTAAAGAGACTAAGGTAAGAAAACAAAACCCTAACTTCATTTTTTTTTTTGGGTTTGGAGAAAAACCCTAGCTTTGTCAATAAAAGAAGTGTTCTGTATGGTTTTAGCTCAGTTTGAGTTGATTTTTTGTTGGTTGGGATTGGTTTGGAGTGTTTGTTAAAAGGCAAAATGTTGGGTTTTCAAAAGGGAAATGTCAAAAATTTTAGTAAACCCTGTTCTTGTTTTGGCTATAGATTAGGATTCACTAATCATCCAAATGAGATTATTCCAATTGTTAAAGAACCATAAGAGATAGGAATACAAATGTATAGAAGGGACCAGGATCAAATTGTAGCTCTAAGGCTCTCCTGTCTGGGGATTAAAAGGTGAGATCGGGTAGCTCACGGGTTATGCTACGATACTGGGTATTGTTATAATGTTTTGGCCATAAGTTGAGTTTCACTCATCCACATTGAGTGATTCAAAATTCTGGGTCAAATATAATTCTAGGGGAATAATTTACTTGAAGGAAGGGTATGCAAATTGTAACCCCACAGTTCCCAGAAATTTGTCAAAGTGGAGCTATGTGTAAGAATAGTCTGATTATGCTTTGCAAATTGGAGTAGTATGGGTGTAAAATGCAATAACTTGAGTTTTGTTGATCCAAATTGGATGATTCAAATTGGAGAAGAAACCTTAGAACCATAGATTCAAATGAGTAGAAGGTACCATTACCAATATATGGATTTAAGACCCCTGAAATTGAGAAAAACAGTAGGTAACCGAGTGAGCTGGGGATACCGACCAGTTTGGAAAAAAAATTCCATAACTTGTGTTTGGGTGATCCAAATAAGATGATTCCAATTCCTACTAAAAGTAGACTCATAGAGCTATAATTTTCTTGAAGGAAGCATGAGCAAAATATGGCTCATGTGTCCCCAGAAAAATTTTCAAGTGAAAGAGTATTTGGTAGACATCAACCCTAACCAAAAACTCCTAGAATAACCGACTAATATGTGATTGTCATTGTATTTGAATAGGGGCTGACGAGGAGGCAAGCCCACATTGAAGTCGAGATTCCGAAGATTGGAATCAAAGTGACGATTTTTGGTTTGTTCTCAAACCCTCTCTCTATTTCTAAAATATTTGAATAATTACGAAATGATTTGAATTTTGGATAATGATTGACAAGAAAGTGCATATTGATTTGTGTTTGAAATGATTTGAGACAATTGCTTGTGAAACGAATTTGCATAAGAAAATTGCATGAATGTGAAAATGTTCTATTTGCATACAAATGTATATATATATATATACTATTGTAAATTGTATTGAATGATTTTAACGCCTTTAAAAGAATGTTAACCGTTAGAATTCGAGTTAAGGATAAATTTGTATACCAATAAGAGTCGAACAAACGTACTATTATGGCGTACCGATCCGTAGCATAGCGGGACAGTATCGATATTATACACCAACCGAGTACATATTTTTATAAAACCGTGTTTACACTGGCCTGCAACCTAGCGGGACTGTGCCGGTGATTTGTTATCCTGTGCACCGAAAGCATAGGTTAAATTCGATAAGGGCTAAAATGCAAAATAATAATGAGAATGAAAAAGTGCATGATTTATGATCTAAATGATTTGTTGCACATGAAAATGCGTAGTTTGAGATGACCAATGGTGTAATTGATTAAATGAAATATATCTTTATGGATATGTTAATGCTTGCATTGGTCATTTAAGTATAGAAAGCATTGTCTTATGAAATTGCATGATTTGATTTAAATTGAAATAAAGAGAAAATTGTATAGAACCGAGTAAAGCATGAAAATGCCCAGCGTGTTTGTTTTAATCAATGCGCAGGTATGCCGGTGATAGATAGGGATTGATAGCGGACCCAGGTCGAGGGCTCGAGTCATCAGAAAGTTCACGGGTAATGCTCAGTCACATGCATTCTCGGCATTTCGAGCATGACATTGTTTGTAAACAAAAGGAGTTCAACTCCGAAATTATTTTTGTACCTATATCTGAATGCGATTTTGGATATTATGTTGTAAGCGGCATAAAATGCCATTTTGGAAAAGTGCACATATTTTGTAAAGTGCATTGAATTTGTAAATGTTTATGGGCTTGTCCCAAATTGAGATCGCTTCCGCAAAGAATTGAGAACAAAAACGTTTATATTAATGAAATGTATTTGCTAAATGGATTTGATTAATGGCTTCGGTCGGGAGTTCCCGGGTTTCGGTTCAGACCCACCAACAGGGTCGAGCCGGACTTGGGTGTCACTACATGTCAAGAGAACTTGTCATCTCATGTCAACCTCCCATTGGTTGACTTGAATTCCTTTATCCTCTTATCCATCTACCATAGATTTCCACCCATTCACATGTTGCCATGTGTCTCTCATGGGTCCCATTTGATCTCATGTTTGACTCATTCTTTACATGACACATGGCACCTCTTGGGCCACTTTCGCAATGTCTTAAGTATCATGTACTTTCCGGTCACGGCAGCGTGAAATTTCAGTGTATCGAATTGGTAAGTCGACATGGTAGCTAGATTTCATAGGCAGTTCAACAATTAATTCGTTTCATCATCCGGGATCTAGAAAAATTCCGGATTTTGACTGAAATTACAATTTTATCATTTTTCAGAAAATTTGAATTTTCTCGGGTTTTACAGTCCACAATGATGGATTTTCTTTGTAGAAATGACTAATGCTGAGGTTTACACTAGTGATTGTAATTTGGATATTGGGGTTATGATAAAAAGTGGCTGGTTTTAATGGTTGTCACTGAAAATAAAACATCAATAGAATGTGAAAGGTCCTTGAAATATCAAGGGACATGGCAGGTTCTTTAGGCAAATTAGGGGGTTTTCAAGTTGTTACCTCGCATTAGGGAGGATAACATATAGTTATCTCCCAAACCGGATCTTCATTTAGCTATAAAACCTAACCCTCATTACATATCTTTGAAAATGGCATTCACTGCTCATTAATGCTCTCAGTCAGTGAAAACAACGTCTCATATTTCTTCCAATGACTCGCGCGTATTAACTATGAACATCAACGGATCTAGCATTAAGCATTCAATGAGCCCTAAAAGCTTACCAAATACTGACCATTCAAGGTGATTCGAAGGGATCAAAACCTAAAGTTGAAGAAGCGTGACGGTGGGCCTGCGTGAAACATGAAAACCCTTAGTTTGCCTTAGGATCCTTCACCTAGTGGCTTTTTACTTCAAGGAGGAAGGGTTTTAGCCACTCATAATCTGAGAAATCATCCTTAGAGGGTGTTTGGCTACTAAGAAAAGAAAAGAAAATGAGAGATAATGAAAGGAAAACGAGAGCTTGTTCAACAGGCCTCCCCAAAAATTCAATAATGAAAAGTTTGATCCTTTACAAAGTGTTGTTTGGGCATTATATACCACCAGAACAATGAAAATTACCAAATTATATAAACTAAACACTATTACATAGGGATAATTTGGGAAGAAAAACATAAAAGAGAGACAAAAAGTCAAGAAAGAGGGCAGGAAATTTTGCAGGGTGCGAAATTTTGCAACCCTTGCGAAATTTTTCTCTATTTTGTAGCGGTTTTTCACTTGCAGTTACCAAATACGAGTTCAATTGTTTCTTCATGCTCGAGCTGCATCCCTATCTTCAATATATATAGCTTATGAAAACTACAAAAACTGCTATAAAATTGATCATAAGCATTGCTAAGTCCTTAAAGTGCTAACTGGGTCAATTTGGCTTATTACTACACAAAAAGTGCTCAAACACGGAGTGTTAAGAGTATAGAACAACACTATTTGGGTAGTAATCAGTAATATAGCAAATTCTATCGCGACATTATTTTCATCTCTCTTCCCTAGTTTTTTGCCGTGGCCTGCAGTTATTTGTCGCGACATGCTTTTGTTCCTTCTTCTTGAATTTTGTTGTGACAGACTTTGATAATGTCATGACAGACTTGTGCTGAAACCTTCTTGTTCTTGTCGCGACATAAAAGTTCTTTGTAGCCATAGATATTTTCACCTTTAGCTTTTCAACTTTGTCGCGACATTCTTTTCTTTTGTTGCGACAAAGTTTAACAGTTGCATGTTGTTGTTGTCGCTGACTGAACTTGTTTGTTGCAATATTGAAATGTTTGTTGTGACAAACTTGTTTTGGTAGGTCCCATTTCTCTTCCATTTTTTGTCGCGACATAAAACTTCTCTATCGCAACAAAAATCTCTTACTCAGCAACTTTTATTGTCGCGACATACTCTTCTTTTATCGCGACCGAGTTTTCTGCCTTCAATTCTTCATTATGTCGCAACATTCCTCTTGTAACTCTTCTCAACTTCTGTCGCGACAATAAATGTCTTTGTCGCGATAGAGTTCACTTCAACCTCATGTTGTGTTTATCGTGACATAAAACGTCTCTATCGCGACAGAGTTTCGTATCTTTCATTGCTGACTCGGAATGTTGTGTCGTAACATAGTTTTCTTCTATCGCGACAATAAATCTGCCTTGGTCTTATCATTAGCTAAAATGTATGTCGTAACATAGAGAGCTTTGTTACAGGCACATTGTCTCATTGTTTTTCCATTTTATGTCGCTATAGAGTTGTCTTTTGTTGCGATAGAGTTCATCTGATGTCTTCGTTCCTTATGTCGCGACAAAGTTGTAAGATGTTGCAACAAAGTTCCACTGCATATTGCTTGATCAATGTTGCGACAGAGTAAAGAATGTCGCGACATTCTTCTTCATGAACTTCTCCAGTTATGTCGCGACATAAAAATCCATTGTCACGACATAAATCAGTCAATCTATCTCAAATTATGTCGCGACAGTCTTCATTTCTGTCTTGGGTTCAACTTAGCCTTTGTTGCCACAAAGCGTTGCTTCTTGCGACATTCTTCTATTGGTTTTGTTGGGATTCTGTCACGACATTCTGAAACTTTGTCGTGACAGAGAATTCTACCTTGGCTAATTGTTCTGCTTTTCTTGTTGGAATTATCTCTTTTTCATTTAAATCCTGCAAAACAAAAAGTTGGTGAGTATTCCAAAATTCAGCATTAAAATGAATCATAAACTTCTAGAATTATGCAAAAAAAATGGATTAAAAATAGATGAGTTTAAGACTGATCAGTTATCTATTTTGTCACAAAATACTTTTTCTCCATTTCTTGCACCTTTTATAATATACCACTGGATGCATAATTCTGCTAATCTTTTCTTCAAAAATTCTATTCTATCTCGTAGAGTATCAGCATCATTTGTTCTTATTTTTTTCATATTCTTCTTGGAAATAATTACTCCATTTTCCTGGTAACTTCTCATAGTATGTATTTGCTAAGATTGTCATATTCATATTACTATCAAATGCATCATAATACCATTTTCTAAATTCACATGTACATTCATATATATTCTTCATCTTACAAATTTGTAATTGTGCTAATTTATTTCTAGCTTGTCTTATATCTTTTCTTCTTTGCTCTATACTGTCTGTCATCCATAATTCTCCTAGAAATTTATTTACTATATATCTAATAAAAGTATCTACTCCTTCAAATATGCTACTTTCAAAAGTTACAGTAGTGTTATTTGTAATTACATTAAAACTAAGGGCTGGTAACCCTTCCCACCATTTTCTAACACATCCTGTTAATGTTCCTATCATTATTTGGGTCTTGATATTATTATCCCAATTTGTTCCTTGTGTCATGTAGTATAATGTCATTGCCTGTGACCATTTATTTAACACTGTTTTAATATCCTTTTGACAATCTATTTCTAGGTATACTCCTGTATTTCCTAATTGTTCAATTTTTGTCTCTTTTGGTTCATATTTGGGTATTTTGTATTGCTTTCAAATGTTTTTGGGTATTCTTCTTTTATTTTGCTATAGCCACTCCCTACACTCCTTTGGGGATTCACATATTTTGTTTCATTTAAATTCATTCTTTGTATTTCTATCATTATATCTTCTATTTCACTCTCACTTATTTGACTCATTCTTTTACAGGTTCGTCTTCTATTACATGTTTTCCTTCTTTTATTTTTCATTTTCTCTCTAACTCCAAATATTATTCTAATAACTTTTCATCTAGACTTCCTTTTTTATTGTTCTTTTAGAATATTTTCTAAATATTATTTGTTCTACTATTTTTCCAGTTGTTCCTTTAACATATTTTGGGTTTTTTCCTATACTAATAAGATTATTTTGCTGTATTTCTATATTTATCATCCTATGTAAAACCTGGGAAAATTTTAATTTTTTCTGAAAAATGGCAAAAACAGTAAAATTTCCGAAATGGTTTAGGGAAGCATGGAAAATTTTCTAGATCTTGGATGACGAAACGGACTTCATCGTTTGATTCGTCTCACGAAATCTAGTTACCCAGAAAATTTTTGTCGAATTCTGAGACAGTTGGATTTTTTTTATTTTCGGGGTGTCCGTTGGACCCTAAAAACGGGATTTTTGAGATAAAAATCTCAAAGTGAAAAATGAATTAATAAAGTTCAATTTAAAATAAATTGAACTTGAACCGAGACAAAAATAAATTGTTTCGAGGCAGAAACGAACCCTGACGGGTCGTGGACACGTGGCGCAACATGGGCCACATGTCCAACTTAAGTAAGTTGGACAAAGGGGCTAAAAAAAAAATCAGGTTTTGGGAGAGACCCGGTTACGGTATGGTCGTGAGGCGAAGAGGGGAGAAAGGAAAATACTCAAAAAAAAAATCAAAACTTCTCTTCGATCCACGGAGTTTGCGGTAGATCGTCGAGTCAAGAGTAAAGTTCATCCTCTTGGACAAAAGACTGCGTGGGTACCAAAAACATGGGATTTCGCCAAGGTTTCAAGCGAGGAGTTTAGGAAATCAAAGGTTTCGGGTAGGAAGTGTCCACGGGACTTCTTAGATTTTCTTCTACGTTCCAAGAGGTAGGGATTCTTCCTACTTTGGTTATTTTCCATTCTAGGGGCTGTTTGGCCCTTTTTGCCTTAAGGGGTTGTTTGGCAAATTAATGGGTTATGGGAGTAGTGCCCTGTTTGACCCTATATGATATCCAGTTTTTGGGGCTGATTTTCGATTAGAAAAATGGAGAATTTGGGCTAGTATTATTCAAGGAAATTATAGCCCTATTTGAGAACTTGATGTTAGGCTTTTAAATCACCCAAACCGGACCTCTATAACCCAAGTTATGGTCAATTTTCCTAGACTGCCACTGGTTGCTCTGTTTTGGTCGAACCTACTGTCCAAATTTACGGGACTGATTTTTGGTTAAGGAAAAAATGAAAATTGGACTAGTACCCTTCAAGGAAATTGTAGCTCTATCTCAGAACTTGATGTTAGGATTTTGAATCACCCAAATCGGACCTCTATAACTCAAGTTATGGTCTCAGGACTGCTACAACTTAGGCTGTTTAATGATTTGTGTCTAGATTTTTGCCACAATTTGTATATGATTGTAGTATATCATTGCTTGAATTGAGTTATATACTTGGTTGAAATTGTGTGAAAGCCAAATTGTCTGTTCTAATGGTTTGGCTTGTGATGTGTTTGTGTATGAACATGGTCATTGCGTAAAAAGCAGTTTGTAGGCTATTTGTGGACATGGTGTCACAATTAAGCCTAGAGTATAATGTAAGTCATTGCTTGATTGGTGATGACTTGTAGATGTCAATATATGTGTATAATATGTTGACATGTATTGTGTGGTTTATTTGGAAATTGTATGTTAATTGATACGATTGTCCAAATGATGCATGGGTATTATGCATGGTTTAAAATGTTGGAAGTCAAATTGTGTAATCCAATGGTTCGGCTTGTAATGTGTTTGTGTATGAACAAGGCCATTGCATGGCTTGGTTGTAGGCTATCTGTGGACATGGTGTCACAATTAAGCCTAGGGTATAATGTAAGTCATTGCTTGATTGGTGATGACTTGTAGATGTCAATATATGTGTGTATAATATGTTAACATGTATTGTGTGGTTTATTTGGAAATTTTATGTTAATTGATATGATTGTCTAAATGATGCATGGGTATTATGCATGGTTTAAAATGTTAGAAGCCAAATTATGTGTTCTAATGGTTTGGCTTGTGATGTGTTTGTGTATGAACAAGGCCATTGCATGGCTTGGTTGTAGGCTATGTGGACATGGTGTCACAATTAAGCCTAGAGTATAATGTAAGTCATTGCTTGATTGGTGATGACTTGTAGATGTCAATATATGTGTGTAAAATATATTTGACATATGTATTGTGTAGTTTATTTGGAAATTGTATGTTAATTGATATGATTGTCCAAATGATGCATGGTTTAAAATGTCCATATAACACTCATCATATATATGGCATCGTATAGGCATGGAATGACATAATTGCATTTCATATGCATGGGGACATCGCATTAAATGGGTGCGTGTGCATGGTCATAATCATTTATCATTCTTGGTGAGTGGGTGGTGAGCTCGGTACTTTGGACTACATCCAACGAAGTCTCACGGGTGCATTTCATATCTTTGAATAAATTTATTTATCGGAGACTGTCCAATGCTTTTGAATAAAGCGATTTATCAAAGATTGTCCAATGCTTTTGAATAAAGCGGTTTATCGGTATCTGATGCTTTTGAATAAAATTTGTTGCTCGGAGAGCTGTCCAATGCTTTTGATTAAAGCGGTTTATCGGAGATTGTCCAATGTTTTTTAACAAAGCTGTTTATTGGAGACTATCCAATGTTTTTTAATAAAGCTGTTTATCGGAGATTGTCCAATGGCTTTGAATAAAGCGGTTTATCAGAGGATGTCCAATGGGTTTTAAAAACAAAAAAATCTTTTGTTTGGGATAAAGGGTTATTGGGTGAAACACCAATGATAAGTTTTTACACTTGGCATAAGCATGTGTGAGGGAGTTGATGAGGACTCGTGTTAAAGGCATGATGAGTGACACTTCATTCATGGCATGTAGGCATTCCAGAGTAGAAACTGCATTTTATTTGGAATGCTTGATTGTGTGAACATGACATTGCATGTGCACTTAGGTGGGGAGTAGCCCTTATAGGAGTTTACTCTACTGGGCATTGCTCACCCCGTCGTGGGACCCCATCGAGTGCGGGAGTATGCGGAGTGGACCGGCTCACTGAGGCGCGGTTATGAAGAAAGCCGAGTTGTGACATAGTACTTTTTGTAAGAAAGCGGAGACAAACTAGTTACAGCTTGTATTTTAATGTAAAAAATTGTAAAATACTTTGGAACTTGTTCTAATTTTAATAGTTGTAAGAGTGTTGTAATTAAACTCTTGAGGACTATGGTAATTCAGTCCTGTATATTCTGTAGTGTGGATGAGTGGGTCCAGTTAGGCCACTTTCACTCATAATGGGACCCAATGAGGTCATTGTATTATATTGGGCCATGTTGCTAGGTTTTTTATACAGGTTGTATTTTGGGTAGAGTTTCCGTACAAAGGAGACTATGTCCGATTTTCGTTAAATCATGGGTCCCGAAAAAAGGGACACGGTGGTGTGGTGTCGGGTTACCTAACATCCACGAGTCTTCCGCGGGTTGACAGGTTGTCAATGGACCCTCGGGTTTGAGGTGTCACATCCTATTTTCTAATTTGTTCATTTTGTCTTCGATTTTTTCTAATTTATTATACGATTCTTTTACGACCTTTAATATTTCTTCTATTATTATTTCTATTTTTCTAGATTTCATGTTATTTGATTTTTGTCACTCTTGAACTTTTTTAAGGGGATTCAACATAAGACTTATTTATTGGTTTAACTCTTTCTTTCACAAATTTTCTCTAATCTTTATAGAGTCCAAATTCTTTTATTTTTATTTTATCTTTTGATATAAATTTCTTATTTCTCCTTGCATTAGGTTTTTAATTATTTCTGGATGTTTGTCCTTTATTCTGGTTTTTTATTTTTTCTATTATTTTTCTTGTTGTTTCTAAATCCATCGTAACCCTAAAGGTAAATATTCATTGTAATTTTCTATTATATTAGGAATTATTATAGCTGTAAGTTATATATATTTTTCTAGGATAGCTTTGTTAGATAAAGGTAAACAAATTTCTAAACATTCCATAACCATCTTATATATTGTGTTTTTTATTCTTTCTATTTTCCTATTAGTAAAGTCTTTACATAAATGTTATCTTTTTTTCTAGATATTTGTCTATTGTTTTTTGCACAAACGTTTTTATTGTCATTCTATTCATTATTTAGATTTTCAAAATCTTTGTATGTTGCAGTTTCTATTTTATTTAAATTGCTATAAAATATTTCACTGAGATCTTCTTCTTGGTTATAAGCTTCTTCAATATTATTATTTACAAGATTTAATTCCAAAGTTATTATCATAAGGTGAAGGGACCCAACCCGACTTTCCTCTTCCTAACCCGAGGGACCCTCCCGACACTCCTACGAATTTGAGAAAACATTTCTTTTGAAACCCTTTCTAAAAGTGAATCCGTGGAGTGAACCCATTTATTCAATTATGCTTTCCATTAAAACCTTATAAAACGTGGTGGGAATTTTTTTTTTCTTTTAAACATTAAACCCTTTTTATACGATTAAACATTTTTCAGAAAATCGGGCAGAGTTTCCTCTGTTTTTCGGATATTTCCCAATAATACAACACCTGAAATAAAACATTCTACACTTCCAATAATATTCATTTACTCCCACGTCAACTACGAACTATATAACGCCCCAAAAATACCCTATAATTTTTATAATAATTTTATTATATGTTTAGGGTATAAATAGAGCAAAATGGGGTTTTTCTGGGAATTGATAAATTATTAAATGAAAATATTAAATGTTATATGATTGAAAATGAGTATATGATTGAATCTTGATATACTAAGTGATTAAATAGTTGAACCGGAAATAACGGTGTAAAAATGGCAAATTTGGAATTTGTAAAATGAAGACCTAAGGGTCATATGAAAATAAGTGATATGTCTATGTACAACTAGATGATAAGTGAAGGTGCAAATGAAGAGGCTAGTAAGTTTTAAGTGAGAAAAATGGAAAATTGATTTTTAAAGAAAACCAAACAAGGCCTTATGGGATTTAGGGAATTAAAGACCAAAAGTGGTCTAAGGGAGCTCATTCTTGAGCAAATCCCGTTTTTGGAGAAGGAGAGAGGAGAAAAGGGAGAAGAGAGTTAGGGCAAGAGAAGGATCAAGCTTTGGGTGGGATTGTTTCCCATTTCTTGCTTCTAAGAGATCAAACAACCTACAAGAAGATTTGAAGGGTGAAGGTAGAAATCAAACCCTACCTTTCCTCTTTGTGATTTTTGGTTTTAGAAAAACCCTAACTTGGGAAAAAAAGGTTTTTATTGATTCTAACCCATTATTCAAGTGGTTTGGGTAGAATTCCATGGTGGGTTATGAGATACATGAATTTGGATGAAGTTATTTGAGTTTTTATGGGTGAGAAATGGCAAAACCTGCCATTTCTATTGAAACTCGCACGTGAAGTAGCGATTGCGAAAGTAGGTACCGGTACCCGTGGACAAAGGCAAAATGGTACGGTGTGCAGTACAGATGCTGCTTAACCCTATTTTTGCATACTTTGCACTATTAAGTCCCGTGTTCATACACCGATTGTTAAGGAACCCTAATAAAGAATTAATGGGGGTTCAAATAAGAATGAAACTAAGTGAAAAATGCATTGTACCTCGCCTAATGAAGATTAATTGTCATTCACTAAAAATGTATAATAATTGTTTATCCACTAAGAGTGGCGTAATTGTTATTGACTAGGGACGGGTGAGGATCACCTAACCTAGGACCGAGATCGAAGGAAAGGAAATGAGAGCAGACAACTTCGGTTAGTTCTTCGAACCTCTATTCCGATTCAAGTATTGTTAGTTCTTTGTTCACCGTTATCATATTCGGATTTCAAGTGTTTTGATAGTTTACCAAATAAATCTGAAATGATTGTATGGAATATGCACATCTCTGAGATGTTATTACGAAAGTGCATATGGATTTGGAAATGTGATATTTGAAATGTTTGACAATTAATTTCATGTGAGTGATTAATTGAATTATAAACGAATTGGTCAATTCTTGACATCTTGAACTGAATCGATATACCGAATGACCAACATGGCGGGATTCACCAATCGACATTTGTCATGAAGGCAAACTGAAATTGTTCAATGTCCCACATGGCGGGATACACCAATCAGCATCTGTCATGACGGTGTATGGCATTGTTAAATGTCCCACTTAGCGGGATGCACCAATCTGCATCTGTCATGATGGGAGACCAAAATTGTTAAATGTGTAAGCACATTACCGAATGACAAAAAGGACGAGATTCATAGGCAGATCCATCATGAATGTGAATTGTATAGACAAAGTGAAATAACAAACTTTGATGAGTGAAAATGAGATTTGTAAACTCAATACGTCCTTAAAAGTATATGTTTGAATCTCATGATTTGACTTAAATGATTTGTTGCATGTGAAAATTTATATTTTGATATGATCAATGATTTGTAAAATGAAAGCATGTGAAAATGAATAAGCATTAGTATTGTTTTATATTGAGCGTGGAAAGAGGTAAAAAGTATAGTTTGATGTAAAAGGCATGGTTTTATGATAAATGCATATCATGTTAAACTGAAAATTAGAATAGAACTGTATAGAACCACTATGCATGAAATTGCTTAGCGTGTAGTTTATCTATGCGTAGGTTTCGAGTAAACAGGAAAGAAGGCAAGATCAAGAAGCACAGAGTCATAGAGAAAGTTGCGGCGTATAAGTATATACCTCGTCATATGCATACCATTCTTTTTGAACGTGTGACATTTTGTGAACAAAAGAGTTAATTTTTGAACTATTGACTTTGTATATCTATTTGTAAGGCATGATCGCCATTTTGTAAGCGTAATGTATAAGTAAATATTTATGGGCCTACCATTTTAAAAATGTTTCCGCGTAATTGAAAACTATAAAATGAAATGACATAAATAAAATGTTTTGATAAGATAAATGAAAACGATCGAAGTAAATCGGGCTCCGGTTCGGATCTGCCATTCGGGTCAGGCAGGGGATTCGGGTTGCGACACTTTTGAAAAAAAACAAATAAATAAAAATAATTAAACGAGCATCCCGGAACCGGTTCGGATCCGCCAATCGGGTTGAACCGGAAACGAGTGCTACAGGGACATTAAGTCCACCACAATCAATTTCAAATAAAAATTTAAAATCATTTTCTGAACACCATAGAAATATAAACAATATATTTATAACCATTGGGCTCGAGTCAAGGATTACACCCAACCGCCTACGTACCTCTACCACACAAAGGATCAGAGCTCTCGTAATTCATTTCTTTAAAACATATAAACATTACAAAATAAAGGTACACAAGTAGTTATTTACAACAAGGTCTATACATTTTCAAAAGTGGTAAATTCGCGCAGGCGGAAGTGTCATTGTGCTGGGATGCTCGGTGCTGTCAATCTCTGCTAAAGCATTTGCCAGCGACGATGAGTCAGATCAGTGATCTGATATCATAAATCGCACCAGTCTGTTCAAATGCAATGTGCAGTGTGCTATTTTGAAATATTTACTACTCTTCACTTTAAGTCCAATCATGTCGATCTCTCTGATCTCACGTTGACCCATGAAATAACCTCCGATGAAACAATCTTACGATCACCGATGACCCAAAGGAACCTCTGATAAATCATGTCTTTCTTTTAAATGCCATTGCACTAAGGAATAAATCACATCGTGCGTTGGTAACCTTTTCGTACTTTTCACATGCATGGCAATATGCATCACTCTTCCCTTCCCTCTATAAAAAAAAATCCTATCCATTTCCCATGTACCATGCACACTTAAAGCACTTTAGTCGATTTTCCTTTAACTTTATCTTTGTAATATAGGGTAACCATGGATTCAATAATAAACATTTTCATATAAACATATATATATATATATATAAACATTTCATTTAATATGGAAACTATAAATCATGCTTTATAAAACTATAGAAACCATAATCATTTCATATTTTCTCAACATAATTAAAGTCAAGAAAACCACATTTCCTTGTTCATTTAAATATGTATAACATAGATATGAAAACATATAGCATAAACATTAATATATATATATATATATATATATATATATATATATATATTTCCATAAACATTTACATTTTCCCTCACCTTAGTTATTTAAGCCTTTCCTCCTTCCTTTCCCTCCATACAATACTTAATTACTTTCCTCCTACAAGTCACATTATCCATAAAATCCATTAACATTCATACCTTAACAATATTCAATTAAACCATTAACTAAATATACTTCCTATTAAATTAGAAAGCAACCCTTAAACATTTCCTTATTCAACTTAATCTCAACTTATCCAATTCACTTCCGATTAAATCAAGGCTCATGATAACATCATTACAAGTCTTAAATCAAGCCATTAGCATGCTTAAAGTGAAAAACCCATTATGCCCTTCACCTTAGCAAAAATTACATTTATACCTTAATCAATTATTTTTCTTAAAACTTTACAAATTTCAATATACATTCTATTGAAACATTTATATTAGATCGGAGTTAAAGAATCAATTGGGGCTCTTTATACTTTGCAAAGGTGATCGATCATACGTATGTACAATTTATATTATTTATTAATTCTTCCATTTTCTTTTAACAATGTCTGTGTCAGTGATTTAAATTAGTAGATCGACCAATGTTTCCCGATTCAGCCTCTATCTTGACGAAACATATCCATGTATATCTATTTCTTTCAACGTTCAATGAAATTCTTCATTATTCAGTAAATATGGTGATCGATTTAAAGCCAGTGACTCAACAATCATACCATTAACATCCCAGTCATTGACCAAATTTTATATTCCTCATAATCTCATTATTTCTTTTCAGTACAACCAGCAAAAATCAGCACAAGAATCATGTCAATTCCAATAGCTAAAACCTTATTTCAACTCCATTCAGAGGTTTGAATAAAATAATAATCATAATCTTATAATTGCACATAATAGTTTTGATGTTGATGCATTAAACGATTCAGTAAAATCTCTTGTTCAAATCTACATAAAGACAGCTGCCAAATTCATTTACACCATCTATAACCATTTCCTCCATTAACCTTCAAATTCACATAAACTAGGAAGTGATCTCACATAAAGCACTTCTTCATAGGATTTGATCTAGGGCTTTCATGGACATGATGAACACTTGAAATGGACTTGAAATGGCATGAGAATCATAACTTGGATAGGGGCTGGAGAAATTTCTCCTTGCTTCCTTCATTTGCTCCACTTTTGCCTCTCAAATTGGTTTCACCCGTATGCACCCAAAAGACAAGTCCAAATGCTCTTAAATGATCATTTTTCATGCCTACTTTGCTCTCCAATTATCTTTAAATTAACCCCATGCCATTGGTTAGCATCCTTGCATTCTCATTGGTCCATATGTAACTATATAGTCTAAAAGCAACTAATTCCACTTTATGCTCTATAAAATCCCACTAACTTGAACCATAGTTAGGCTTAACTAAATCTCATGCTTTGCTAACACAAATATCCTTTAACTTTAGTTAACTTTTGTGAAACCCCGAGAAAATCTAATTTTCTGAAAAAGGGCAAAATGGTAATTTCGGTCCAAATCAGGAATTTTCTAGATCTCAGATGATGAAAGCGGATTTCATAGTTGGAATGGTCTCACGAGAAATATAACAACCCGTCGAATTTAAGTCTAATTCGAATGATCAAAATTTCCACGTTTTTTTTTTTTTTTTTTTTTTTTTTTCGAGGCATCGGGTGACGGGAGGCTAGATAAAAAACGGGTTTGAGAGACATGTGATGTGACAAAAGTAACCTACTACATGTACTCATGTGACACATGTTTCATGAGTAGTGAGATGATGAAATGAATGACCAAGATTGTGCCAAGTGTCAAAATCAAGACAAAATGGGACATAAGTGGAATTATGAGAAATGTTAATGAGATAATAAGACAAATGAATAGTTGTCTTTTCAAATGGAAAGCAAAAAATGTGCAGGACAGGAAAAAGTGACAGTGGGTTGGGGTTTTTGAGTTTTAGAGAGAGAGGGAGCTCCTTCTCTCTAGATTTCCGGTCGTTCGGACCGTCGGTTCTCAACGGAGCAAGAAGCAAAGTCGATCTACGCGGCGAGGGCTATGCGTGGACACCAATTTGGTGGAGTTCCGACAACTCTAAGAGGTAGAGATCTTTTCCTACTCGTGTTATTCTTTGGCTCTTGAGCCATGTAAATGGTTGGGGATGTTCTGAGGCTTGGATTAGCCGTGTTTTCGATCTCAAAACATTTGAACCTAGTGGAGAAAATCCCCATTGTTATGGCCGTGAACAGTGCCAACCGAGGGTTTTATTGTTCACATGAATAGTAGTGATTTTGGTGGCATGATTTTATGAGTGTTAAGTGATTCAAAATGAATTGCTTGTGTTTGTTAATTAGCCCATGTAAGCTAATTTTGGTGTTATTGATTGTGAATTTGCATAACATGATTTATGTGGATTAATTATGTTAGTATATACATGTTTTATATATTAGCATGAGTTTGTTGGATTGATATTATGCATTCCATATGCACTGGGGCACCCTAGAATATTAGGAGTGAGTGCATGACATGGAATTGAACGAAAAATGAAAATGTTTGTGAAAGGAATTTCGACGGAAGATTTTCTGAAGAATTGGAGAGTCGTCCAACAGATAACTTCGGATGAGGACCATGACTGTTTCGGAGCGTTATCCAGCAATTTGCCTCGGATGGTAGTCTAATATTTTACTGAAACTCGGTAGCAAGTTTTCGAGAACAAAAAGCTTTTGTTTTGAAAACTTGATATTTTACTCGCATTCGGCTTAGGCATATGGGAGGTCGTGGGATTTCGGGACATGATTGGTCATGAACATTCGAGTAGGTTCATGTAATTGCTTGGATATGTTGTCATGGCATGTGCACTTAGGTGGAGTAACCCATGCATGAAATTGTCACTCTTGGGTTTTGCTCACCCTACTGAGATGCTATTTCGGTCTGGGGTATGCACGGACGGGCTCACTTTTGGTAGCGTATAGAAGAAAGCCATGTTGTGGCTTTGGTAGAGACTTTTGTATAACATGTATTAGAAATGGTACATTTTAATATATGCTGGATTAAAAGTGATTTATTAACTCTTGAACTATTGTATATAGTTGATGTGTTTTGTGGGTATTAATGCAAGGGTCCAAGTGGCCATTATTTTACTCGCATGTGGACCCTGTGTGGTCATTGTAAATTGTTGGGACATGTTTCCTTTTCCATGGGTGGCCTCCCGTGCAGGAGATCATTGATTTTCATGAGTGGTGTCGGGTTACCGTCGTCACAGTATTCCACTTGAGTTGACCGGGTTGTCAGCGGACCCCGATTACACAGCGTCTGCTTTGTGGCAAGCTAAGTTTGACTTTAGTTAAGCTGCTCATCCACTAACCATAGTTAGGATTGGCTAATTTATGATAAATATCAAAATTTATGGAAAGCTCTCCATAAGTCCATTTTTTAATCACTTGGATCACCAGAAACACATGGCACCATTCTATTGGTTCTTGCTTTGCTTACCTTAGATTAGGTACTCATTAAATTGTAAAAGCTCTCCTTGAAAATAATACCTATATCAGATAAAATCTCTAGAAAATATTCCATGATCGTCCAATCATAAAACTAAGCTATGAGATACTCTAATTAAACTATTTCTATGATGAACATGCTTAAGAAAAATCTAGGGTTACAAGGGAATATTTTTTTAAACTATCTCGTAAAAGGGCATTTTAGTCTCATGAATCATCGGGCCTTCAAAGCCCTTAAGCAGTGTTTTAATTTGTTCAAAGAACTTCTTTAGACTTCGATACATTACCGAACATTTCGATTTTCAGGCTTGTTTTTCAAAAATTACTATTCATTTGGCAGTTTCGATCAAATACATAACTTATCAGCGAATTTATTATTTATAGAAACAATAAATTCGGGGTCTTATAAGGTATATTTTGTCCTTAAACTTTCTATTTTTGTTTTTCTAATATCTTCTTCTCTTTCATTTCTTGAGAAAGTTTAATTATATATTGTTATTGATTCTTGTAAAGATATTTGAGGCTTAGCTATATATAAAGTTCTTAATATTCAATAATTTGTTAAGAATTCTAATTTATAATAAATTAAGGATTCTATTATTACAATATCATTTGGGTCATAATTTTCTTTTTCTTTTATTATTTTCATGATTTCAAAAAACTTAATACAAAAATTCTTATATTATATCCGATTTTAGCTCTTTTGTTATGTTTTAGACTTATTTGACTTAGAATTTATTTTTGGGTAACTTTACTATTACAACTATTGAATTCAAATTTTCAACTATTTGCATTTATTACCATTATAAATTTCAATCTTTCCCATAACTTTCCAAATTCGTTTTGTTATCAACTTTTGTCATTTTCTTTTATCTTTTGTTCGAGATTTGCACAAGGGTTTTACTACCCTAAAATATTGGTATATTTTCTAATAGTCTGATTATTTAAATATTTCTTCTAGTACAAAAATTCTTCTATAGATATCGATTATAATTATCTGTTAAATTTATTATTATTTTATTTATTTCAATTTTTAAATTCTTCTATCTTTTGTTTTTCGATCATAAATATATCATGTTTATATTACTAACAAATTTTTGTATAACATATTATTCATCACTAAATCAAGAATCTGTATCAAACTATTCCAAATCATAAGCAGATTATTATCATCTAGTTTTTGGATAATTTATTTTATATTATTTTTAAAATAAAATAATATTATTTTTAATTAATTTGAATTTGTTATTCATATTTTATAAATAAATTTCTCATCATTATTATCATATTATTATATGATTACTTCTTTTATTTTATTTGAAACTAGGGCTCTGATACCATTAAATGTAAGGCTCTAATGTGGAATCACATGTTATTATTGGATATAATGAGGATGAGGATAAAGATTAGAGGCATATGTGATTTTATTTTATATTTTTGAATTGTTTTTCTCAGATATGTTATTAAGTTGTTATTTTATTGTTTTAGTACTATTTAGCTAGTTTGTTTGATACTTTGGTTATAATAGTGTTCTAGTATTATTTATTTATTTAAGTTTGTTTACATTCAATTATTTTATATAGTAATTATTATTATATATTTGTATATTATTTATTTCTATTTGAAGAATAATAAATTTGTAAAATTAATTTTTTTAAATATTTTTTAAAGTTTTGGCCGATTTTAGCTCGTTTTGGCCTGTAACCCGCATGAGCTGGGTTAGACTAGTCAAAAACTAGCCCGAATAGAAATTGACTAGATTAATCCAATCGTTTTGACCCATAGCCGAAATAGATTAGAGTGACAGTTCTTATTTCACCTTGAAATGTTGTGATATTCTTTAGAATACCGATAAAAGATGAACAAATTAAACAAGATAACGACATGCAAATAAATGCTAAGTGCGTCATTAGGTGCGTCACTAAGTGTAATAATGAATCAACCAACAACGGCCAAGGCAGGTAACAATAATACAAGGAGATCCTAGCAATCATTAATAAAGTTTTAGGTTATTCAGTTGCATCATTTAGGGCAACAATGATCTTAATCATCAACTGTCAAGATAGTTGAGTATAATACAAGGAAAATCCGAGCTTTGGACAAATTTATTATTATTTTTAAAAAAATTGCTTAAATAGTTGTAAGCGAAAATAACCTCAAATTAATTATTATACTTGATAATATCAATCATCGATTCTGACATCAAAAAAAATTTAGTAATTTTTAAATAACTAAATATGTCAAAACTCGAAAATCTACCTTCTCCTATTAGGAATTGTAAGACCGAAATTTCAATTACGGAAAAATGAGCCAAAATCGTAATTTCGATCAAAAATCCGGAATTTATTCTCTATATTTCGGATGATGAAACGGATTTCACCGTTGGAATCGTTTCGCGAAATCTAGCTAGCACATCGAATTTAGGTCAAGTTCGAGACGGTCGGGTTGACACGTTTTTGAGCATCGCTGATGATTGGTCTTAGTAAGCGATTTCGTCGCGACGAGTCACATATAACACGTACTCATATACCATAAGTGGCATGAGTAGAAAGGATGAAAATGGGCCAGAAGCCGGGTAGTGTCAGTGTCAAAAGCGGGAAAAGGGGACATAATTGGCATTTTGGGATTTGTTTAAATGAAGAAAAGACAAAATAGGAATAGTCTTGTCTTCCCAAATTAAAAGTGACCAAAAGCAGGCGAAGGGGGCTAGACGAGAGGAGCAGATTTTTATTTTATTTTTTTGAGAGATCATGCTCTTTTGAAGTTTCAGGCAAATCCGGCCAGTCGAAGTTTTTCGGGGCAAGAAGGAAAGGCCTTTCTAGTATTGGGCCGGATTTGAGGTTTTGACAAACTGTGAGGTGAAGTTCTCCTATAGTTTTATTCTTTATTTAAAAGTACTTTGTTAATGTTTGAGTTGAATGAGGCGTGAGGGGCAGTTGATCAAAATCCCGAATCTGGGGACCCGAATTATTAAAGAAGTATTAGGCAATTTTGTGAGAAATGGGTGGCCAGTAGCACACTCTGAATTTGACCATGGTTTCATGTGTGATAATTGATGAATAAAATTGTGTGTTAAGTTTCAATATAAAGGGTAGGAAATGGCATTGAAAGTGAGTTCCACTAAAGTGAACCGATGATTGAAATAGTGCGAGAATAGTAACCAAGGGTTTCACTATTCTGAGAATAATGTTCACAAAATAATTTTGTGAAATAATGTGTTGATAGTGATTCAAGTTGAATTGCTCGTGTTTTGATCATTAGCCCAAGTAGGCTAATTTTTTGGTGTATGTGGAAATGTGAAATTACATAACACGGTGTGTGATTTAAATTATGTGAATATATATGCATGATTATATATTTGCATGTGTTATAGAATTGAAATGGAAATTGGCATCATGCATTCCACTTATGCTTGGGGCACCTAGGACAATAGGAATTGAGTGCATGAGAGTAATTCTTGAGAGAATGTAGTTAGGAGGGTTGTCTAAAAATAATGAATATCGGATTGTAGTCCAAAGAAATAAAATATCAATCGTGAATTCATTGGTGATATACATCGGAGGGTAGTCCATACACAATATCAATTGTCGGAGACGGCCCGATTGATATATACATCGGAGGGTTGTCCACAAACAAATAAAACTAAGGGTTTTCATCCGTGTCTTAGGCAAGTGTGAGGGAGTCGGTGGGGACTCGGGGTACAAGATGATAAATTAGACATTCAAGTAGGATCATTCATTTGCTTGAATGTGTGTTTATTTTGGAGCATTGCATATGCACTTAGGTGGAGAGTAGCCACGCAGGGTGATTCCACTCTTGAGCATTAGCTCACTACGCGGGGATGTTATTTTACAGTGCAGGGAGCGTGCGAGGGACGGCTCATCCTAGAGATTGGGTTTTAGAGAAAATTAGTAGCTTTGATGGTTTTACATGTATTAGAATTCTAGTATTTTTAATATATGTTGTATAAATAACTTTGAACTCTTGAAACTAATGGATATAGTTGGTTTTATATTGGCTTGATGAGTATTGTGGTATGAAGTAGAGAAGATCTTAGTTTTACTCAGATATAGATATCGTGTGATTGATGTTGATTGGGACAGGTTATATACATGTGTTGTATTTGGGTAGAGCTCCCCGTACAAAGGGACTTCTGCCCCGATTTTAAATGAATATGTTAAGGTCACCCGACATTCACGGAGTGTTTCATGAGGTTGTGAGGTAGTCAACGGACCCGGGATCGAGGGTGTCCATGACTTGATATCGAGCTTAGGTATCTGAATACCTAGGAGCTCGGGTTGGGTATCCGTCGCCACTTGGGTGGTTAGATGTAGAGTATAGGTATATATGAAACCTGAGATTGGGGATTTTGGCTTAGGCCGTAGTGGGTGGGGTTCATCACCACTAGGTGTGGTTTTGATGTTGAGTTTAAGTATCAAGTGCCTAAGGAAATCACGGGACAAAACTAGGACACGGCGTATGTGTTTGATGTGTTTGTGTGATTTGATAAATTTGTTGTGTGAAAAATATTCATAACATGAATTATGTGATCATGTATTATTAGTATGGTTTGTGTGTAGTGATTTAGCACCTAGGAAAACCATGATGTGTTGGGAAGTTTTTAGAAGTTTTTATAGTTTGTGAAAACTGGAACCAAGAGGAGAAATAAAATAAATTTGAATAAATTCATTTGGATTAATGGATGATAAACTAAAATTTTAATAAATTTTAAGGTTGAACACTAGGTTTAGTGTTGGATCAAGAGGTTTGAGGAGATTTTAGACAAAATGTCCAAATGAAAAAAAAAATGAGGTGAAGAAAATAATTTTCTAAGGTTTTACAGGGTGGAAAACTGAAGAAAACTGAATAAAATAGATTTTTATAAATTTATTGAGTATTCTGGAAAATGAAAAAAAATATATATAGGTGTATTTTTTTTTTTTTGTGCTTTCCAGTAGCTGTTAATGTGAAAAAAAAAAAATAGGTTTATATTTTTAGTGTATTTCCAGTAGCTGGAAATAACTGGAAAAAAAATAATAATAATAAGGAAAAACGAAAAAAAAAAAAATTTTTGGTGCCCAGGATGCGAAATGAGCTGTGCCCATTTGAGCATAAGGTATTGTGTCTATCGATCCAGCGTATCGTGAAGACAGTGGGATAAGCGAGTTTAAATTTGGGTTGCATTATATTGCAATACAAGAGTTGTATTGCAAGAGTTGGCTGGGCCTTGGGCGCGGGGCGTGCGGAGAGGCGCGCGGGCGCTCGGCACGGGGCGCCTTGGTCGGCGGGTGGGATCTTTGGGCTCCACGGGGGCCCCGGGCAAGGCGGCCCGCGCCGGCGCGCCGGTGCGGCGGGCAGCTGCGACACGGCGTTTGGCGTTCTGTTTCTGTGCGGGGCCCGACCCGACATGGCGAGACCCTTACATTGCGGTACCGCTGGCGACCGTGATTCTTTGTGCTAAGATGTCTTACTTGTTGGGTGTCTTCGGATTTGAGCATTGAGCTGTACACTTGGTGCACTTGCTTTGTTTTTGACCGATTTGACTCGATGCGTTCTGAGTCAGCCTTTGAACAGCAATTCATGAACCCACGGTTCATGAACATTTATCTAAAAATTTTTGAAAAAAAATAAAATGAAAATTAAAGTCAAATCAAAATCAAATAAAATGAGCTAAAATTTTCGAAAAATAAAATTTTCAAAAAAAAAAATTGAAATTTTTGTTGATCAAAATGGTTTATTCAAATGAAATTATATGTACATGTATGAATGCAAGGACTTGTGTATGAACTATTACGTGTATGAATATTGATATCTGAAATTTAGTGTATACACTTAGAATCTTATATTAATATTTAACTACCATTTGAAATTGTGATTGCATGGTTGTTGCGTAGGAAACTATATGCATGGTGTAATGTATAGGAAAAAAGGGTGAATGCTAGGTTGGAACTATGACCTTAGGGTTTGGATCTTGAAATGAACAAAGAAAGCTTAGAACCTTATTGGAATAAATAAATTAGTGGTTAGATTTAGCACCCACTTAGGAAATGAAGCAATTAGGTTCATGGTTGTCAAGTCTATTAGTAATTGGCATGTGCATTGCTAGTTAGACTGAAATGAAAATTAAATGATTCTTGTTGCCATTGGAAATACGTAGATGGCTAGTCGAGGACGAGGACGTAGAGGGCGTCCAAGAGGTACTGGTCAGACACCACCAGTGTTTGATCAACAGGCTTTTGTTGAGGCTGTAGGTATTGCGGCGACTGCTATAGCACAGGCTGGTGCAGCAGGTAGTCAGGGAGGTCCTAATAACCTCCAGAAGTTTAGGGCGCATCATCCTCAGACATTCTGGGGAGGAGAGATCAGATGGTGGCGGGGACCATTGGTTCATGCAGTTGAGAAGGTGTTAGAGGTTATGGAAATTACGTGACACTACGGGATAGACTAGTTGTGTTCGGCTAGAGTGAGGTAAAATATGGTGAAAAGGGCAAGGACCTCTAGAGACCTTGGAGGAGCCCTTGTATGTGAGTTATCCCCTAGGGATTAAGGAGAGAATAAGGATGATATGTCGACGTTGCGAGTTGGAGATACCAGGGACTCTATATGATGGACTGAAGGATCATGGACATGTCAGAGTTTGATGTCATCCTAGGGATGGATTGGTGGCGACTTACGGTCGTTATCGATTGTGACGTGGAGGGTTACCGCCTACAGCGGGACGGTACTCGTGTGTGGTATTTTGAGGGGGCCGAGCATGATGTTGCCCGAAAATGGTATAAGTCGGTGTCGAGACGATTAAGCGGGTTGGCTAAGCGAGCCTTACCTAGAAGGACGGAGAGACCATCGGTATGCATAAAGTTGATGAGTGCGAGTTTTGAACTGCGAGGTGAGATTCTTGGGACACGTGTGTGTCGGCATCGAGAGCGTGTCAGTGGAGACCCGGAGAGAAGGTTGAGGCCGTGATGGGTTGGGAGAGGCTTAGAATCAGTCTTGAATCACGTCAGTTTCTTAGGATGTTTGGGTTACTATAGGAGATTCGAGAATGGGCTGAAGTTGTCCATTCGAGGTAGGATTGTAGGACTTCGCCTACATGACATGGACTCCATGGTTGGGACGACCCTGACCATAGAGAGAGATATCGAGGATGCTCGAGACCTTTCGGGATACGGGTGTTGGTATGAGGGAGGATCAGTCTTTCTTATAGTTCGGGAAGAGGCAAAGACTTTGCTTCACACGAGGTTTCGGGACTAGGGCCGGGATTAGGTGGATGGGATCGCCCTAGAGACGGGGATCTAGGACTTTGGGACAGCCCAGATCCCGAGTTAAATTTGTAGAGGCTGTGAAGTACCGCGGTTCATTCCTCGGCGCTAATCTGGTCGGAAGAACGGTTCGATTCGGGGGTGCTATACAAGCACTCGGCCCAGCCTGAGATAGGCGGAGGGCCCGAGTGTGGAGTCAAAGTCGAGGACAAATCGAGTTATCAGCGGAAGCATGGTGGACCTTAGGGTGGTAGACCTATTGGTTGGTGATCTCCAGACAACGACGTGGATGGAGTTAACCAGTCATCGGGTTGTCGATGTAGTGGGACCTTAGCCGGGTTGTCATACCCGACACGACCTTGGATTTAGACTTAGGTTAAGGCCTTTAGAGAAGCCATGTATAGATGTTCTTCCCTAGGATGTAGGGTGAGAGTTGACCTGATAGGTCGAGATTATAGTGAGATCTCGGGATTACGCTGCGTGGTGGACCGGGATTGGGTGTCACAGTATGACATTATTGCGTTCGTGTGCACAGTAACATCGCGTCGAGTCGGGTGTGGGTGCACGGTACGGTCATTCACCACTCTTGGTGAGTGTGGGATGGGTTTGTCTTAAGGACTACGTCTAATAAAGACTCATAGCTCGATTCAGGAAATAGAGAGTAATTAAAGTGTGTTGGGCAAAACAAGGGGAATTAATGGATCATGGGTGAGAGATCATGGGTTGGATGTAGGGTGGGAGATATGGGACATAATGAATATAAATCAAATGTGATCTAAAAGGTTAAGTTAAACCGAAGAAGATAAACCTTGGACAGTTAATCAATGACAGTTGAACCCAGAATGGATGGGTAACTCAGGTACAGTTAGCATTGATGGTATTGGCGACCGAGCTGATATTCTGATATCATATATTATGACCAGTTAACAGATGGGTTGCAGTTGACAATGAGATCCAGTTTGTAATATCAGGTTGGGGTGTTGGTGTGATGTCTGGTGCTCTCTGGTGTTAGAAGGGACCTGCTAACGAGCATCGTCTGGGTCTTAAGGGTAGAAGGCCGATTTCTCTTAGTGAATTCACCTACAACAATAGTTATCGAGGCTAGTATCTGAGATGGCCCCGTGAGGAGCCTTGTGGGAGGCCCGTCTGAGTCCCCATTATGTTGGGCCAGGGTGGGAGAGAGCTCAGTCATTAGTCACGATTTGATTCAGAGACACCTCAGGAAGGTGAAGCGATGCGGCAGTCTTCTCGGCTGAGGCCGTGAAGAGCTATGCGTGTGCCGCGTCGACCCTTAAGAGTTCGAGGAGTACGGGGATCATGTCTTCTTGGAAGGTGATGCCTAAGAGGGAGTGGTTAGGTTCAGTAATGGCGGGATGCTATCTCAGGAGTTTATTGGACCTTTCGAGATGCTCGAGAGGATAGGCAGTAGCGTCTGGGTTAGGCGTTACCGCCCGACATGTCGGGTGTGTCCACGGGTATTTCGCGTCTCGTACTCCGGGTATACTCGGATCCGGCTCATGTAATTAGTTGGGGACCGGATCGAGGTTGACTTGCGATGGGACTTTTGAGGAGGGACCAGTATGTATTTTGGATAGCCGTGATTAGGTTTTGCGATACAAGACCGTGAGGCTAGTGAGGGTGCTATAGGGCGCATGGGTGGAGAGTCAGCATGGGGCGCGAGGGACACGATGCGGGCCACTTATCCATTCTTGTTTAGGGATAAAAGTACGTGGTTTAGTCGTTTAAGATTTAAATAATTGTTTACATGCATGGTAGAGTGCACGTTGCATATGCATGTGGTGATTAATGATTGTCAGAATTGGACGAAATTCCTTTAGAGGAGAATGGGCAAGAAATTCCAATTTATGGAAAAATGGCAATCGTAATTTCGGTAAAAATTTCGAATTTATTCTCTAGATCTCGGATGGTAAAACGGATTTCACCATTGGAATCGATCTGTGAAATCTGCTTCTGCGTCAATTTCGTCGAATTCGGGAACGGTTGGGTGCCGCGTTTTTTGAGGCATCGCTTAGGTCTGCGTAGAGCGATTTTCGATGCGACGAAAGTCACATATAACATGTACTCATGTGCCATAAGTGGCATGAGTAGAGAAATGATGAAAATGGACGGCCGAGATAGTGCCGAGTGTCAAAACTGGGAAAAGGGGGACATAATTGGCATTTTGTGATTTGTTTTAAATGAAGAAAAAGACCAAATAGGGAATAGTGTTGTCTTCCCCAAATTAAAAGTGACCAAAAAAAGGGGCAAATTTTTTATTTTATTTTTAGAGAGAGAGCCACTTCTCTCTAAGTTTTGAACAATCCAGTAGAAAGTTTTAGAGCGAAGGAAAAGCGCTCTCTGCGGAGAGGAGCTGCAGCGTGGGCACAGTTTGAAGTTTTGACAAACTTCATGAGGGTAGGGGTTTCTCCTGCTTGGGTTTTATTCTTTATTTAAATTGCTTTGTTAATGTTTGGAGTTGAATGAGACCGTGAGGGGCAGTTTAGTGAGTCCAAATCTTGGGACAAATTGTTTGAAATTATTAGAAACCCATTTGTGAAATCGGTGACCGTGAGGGCTGCTCTGATGTGTGATAATTTATTGAATAAATTATGTGTTGGTTTAATATAGTAGAAATGGCGGTGAAGTCGAGTTCACTAAGTGAGCGGAGTAGTTGGTAGTGCAGGGAATAGTAACTTGGTTTCACTATTCAGGAATAGTGTTCCTGAAATAATTTTGTGAAATATTAATCGGTGATTGAGTTGGATTAACCGTGTTTGATCGTTAAGCGAATGGTAATTTTGGTGTATGGAAATGTGGGAATTACATGCTTGTGATTGTGTGATTTAAATTATGTGAATATATCGTGATTATATATCTTTGCATGTATTATAAATTCAAATGGAGTGGCGTCATCGTTAAATATGCCTTGGGACGTATAGGACAATGATAGAAGTGAGTGCGTAGGGTAATTCTTGAGAGAGAATGGTTCAGAGTTGTCTAAAATAATGAATATCGGAGGGTGAAGTCAGACAGAAATCTCCAATCGTCGGGTCGGCGATTGATCTCGTGGAGGGTAGTCGTCTGATATGTCGATGGTCGGAGGCGGCGGGTGATATCGCGAGGAGGTTGTCGAAACAAATAAAACTAAGGGTTCTCCACTGACAAGCGAGTGTGAGGAGTCGGTGGGGACTGGGTCTGAGATGATGAATTAGGCGTTAATTGGGATCATTGCATTCGGCGGGTGTGTTTGTGGGCGTTGCGTATCTGGCTTAGGTGGAGAGTAGCGGCAGGGTGATTAGCCTGCGAGCATTAGCTACGCTACAATCGAGGATATTATTTTCAGGTCACGAGGAGCGTGCGAGAGGCGGCTCATCCCATGAGATTGAGTTTTAGAAGAAAGCGAATGTAGACTTTGATGGTTTATGTATTAAATTCACAGTATTTTAATATATGTTGTATAAAATGCTTTATTCTTGAAAGCTATTGGATATAGTTGGTTTATATTGTGATGAGTATTGTGGTATGGTGAGTTTTTTCTTCAGATATAGATATCGTATGATTGATGTTGATTGGGACGGGTTGACTACGGTGTTGTATTTGGGTATTTCACGTCTGAGGAAGCTGCGCGATTTTCGTGTGAATATGGTCGCACGGCGTTCGCGAGTGTTCCAGAAGAGGGTTGTGGTGTCAGCGGATCACAGGATCGGGGTGTCACATTAGGGGATCTTCGACATGAACATCTTTTGTTCTCATGTTTGGATAATTAATTAAAGTAGGATTTGAAATTATGAGATATGTAAGTGCTATTTGGTTTTCGGGATTCAATGTATTAGGAGGCATGAAAGCGATGTTTAGATAATACATATAAATGACTAAACCACCCTAATCTTCTTTTCTCTCAATTGTTTCTTTATTAGTCTCTTTTTCTTAGGTAAGGAGGTGTAATTTTTTTGTGTGGAACTATAAGCTTGAAATTACGTTTCCATTATTTTATTTCTTAATAAAAAATAGCTTACCCAAGACAGATTTAGGTTTCTATTAGTTTTTCGGTGGATTTCACTTACCGCTCATTTTAAGACGGCGCAAGGCTCATTGTCACTGCCATGCAACACGTCGTCGCAAACAGAGTACGACACTCATTATTCGAATGATGTGATTCAATCAGCAAAGATATCCATCAACGTGGCTAAATAAATTAAATCAACGTGATCGCCAATACGTTATGAAAGATTACTTATGCATTCCAACACAATAAGAATATCAAACGCGCGCTGCAGAAATAACTATCAAATACGTGCAGCACTCAATTTCACAACATATGCGCTTTCTGGTGCCTAATCGACACTAGCTTAACTAGCTTTGCGATATCGTTATTCTTATATGAACATTAATATATTATATCGACGTATAATAATACCAACTCAATCAATAAAATTATTTTCTTCAAAGAAGATATGTTAATACACTTAAATTAGTAGAATTTTTACAAAAATTATTGATATATCAATTAGCACAGGTTTAATGTGGCAAATTGTCTGCAACAACACCTGTTGATTTTTATGGATAAATCCACAGCCCTGATAATCTGATTGCTTGATTGAACCCATGCTTGACTCAATGGTCGCTCATATGTTTTAACACCCATTTATTCACGGTCCCAACAAATGTGGAAAAAGTATCCAAATAAAGGATTTCAGATTAATGCTGGGCTATCTTAGACTGACCCAATAGCTAGAAATAATTTAATCTCACAATATACCAAGGAATAATGGATGCATTGATGTTCATTTTTTTATTATTATTTTTCCTAAATGTTTGAGTATAACAGGAAATGATTCACCTTAAAAGGTTAATAAAAAATCAATATTCATATCTCTTCACCATCTACATAATTAAATGTCCCAACTTAAAAATATGATTTAAAAATCAATTAAATGTCACATAGTTTGAATTATTGAAACCCAAAATATTGGTTGAAATGAATGGGATATGCCGATTGTCTAATCTTGTTTTAATCTCACAGATTTTTTATATTTCATTATTCTTATAATGAACATATTTTAAAAATAAAAATAAAAATAAAAATCTAAGCTTGACCATCAAATTCTTAGGAAAAAGTGTCAAATCAACTTTTCTGAGGATATGATTTAATCTTTTTTTTTGGGTTCTTTTATTTTATTACATAAGAAATTCCTCATTAATACAAAAAAAAACTACTATTAAGGATAAATTTGTCTTTTACAAGAATTTTGGAAGTTCCGAGACAATGTGAATTTTGAGCCCGGTCCAATCATATTGGATAGACGTAGATTCATATTGAATAGGTGAAAGAACTTGCATTAATGGCACCTTAATTGATCAGAGAGAATCAGTTTAACACTAGTTTTAAGTATATAATTTTTTTTAATTATTTTAAAAATAGCATTATTTTGTTATTAACACTAATTTAAATAATAAAAATTATTTAAAATATATTGATTATTTAGTTATTAAATTAAATTTAATTTATAAACTAGTATAATTTAAAATTGTATAAAAAAAACATATATGATTGAATAAAATTTAAAGGATAAATAAAAAAAATAAGATTACTTAAATATTTAAAATATGATTATTGAGATAAATCTGAGTATATTTAATATTAAAACTGTAATTATGAAAATTTTAAATTTTAAATGCGAATTCACAAATATTAAATTATATTAATTATATTAAAAATGTATATTTAAATTGAAAATAAATAGTTAAAAACGATAAAGTTTAAATATATTAACCCAATCGTAATTATTTTAAAATATTTTTATGTTATAAAGAGATAAGCAAAATATCGAATTTTATAGATGGATATTTGAAGATGCCAAATTCTTTGTGATTCTTAAAAAATTAAATAAAAAATTCGGGTTAATCGATTTATCAGGGTCAAATCGATCACAATTACGAATATAACGGATCTAGCCAAATTGGCTAATTTTATTAAAGCCCCAAATTTACCCTAGCCGATTCTGCAAAAAATTTGGGTTAAAGTGGATTAATTCAATCGAGAACTGGCCCAATATTATCAAGCTACAAATATCTGACATAATGAGGAACATCAATTTTATTAATTGTGACATCTTTTAAAACAACAGTATACAAACAATTTCCCTTGAGATATGTTATAGTTTAGTGTCTATTTTAATTATTTGAGTTAGCCTTAAAATTGGAAATTAAGGATTACATAATTTCCTTATACCATTTAGAATAAGAATTTAGGCTATGCTTGGAACCTAGAAAATTTGAGAGGACATGTAAGGGAAAAAAATGAAGAAAATAATAGAAAAATAAAAAATGAGGAAAAATAAAATGGAATTATATAATTTATATTTGACATTTTTTTTGCCACTTAAAATTATTTATTTTAATTCATTAGTATAAAAAAGATGAAATATTTTAAAATATATAAACACATGTAATTGTTATTATATTTGACTTTTATGTTTTCATTAAATAAGACAATAATTTTCTTTCTATATTTTGTCTTTCATATGTGCTTTTCAGAAAGCAAACACAATCTTAGTAATTAAAAATGATCTAATTATAAGATAAGTATTTGGGCATTTTCCATTTCGAGCCTTCAAGCTTCACATGTCAAATGGTCATCACAATTTAAAAGGGGTTTCAAGGGGTTACAGTTTATTCTCCATTACATTGATTTTACAGGATAATCTATATATTTCTTGTGATTTGGATTACATCCACTCAAATAAATAGAAATCATAATATCCAAAGCTACTTATATCCCTTACTTATACTAAGGGTTAATCAACATTCAAATTTCAACTTCAAATAATGATTCGTTTGGGCCATTAAATTTTGAGATTATATAGTTTATTTTTCCTAAAAAAACCGAAGTTAGTTGAAAACATATCTCAAAAGTTATGGCTTTGATATAAATTTAAAAATTGTATATTTAAACTAATTCTACTATGAAGTTAGATAATAAAATTTAAGGTCTAACTTTAGCATAAAATATATAAATTATTATTTTAATTGATATAAAAGTCTTATTTTAAAAATTCAATTTTAACTAATTTAAAATTAAATGCATAAAAAAGATAGACATTCAAGGAGGGAAGGAGTCCTAGTTTCGATTAGTAGGGATAATTTATTACATTTTGCTTAGTTGTCAAAAAGATAAATACATAAAAATACTTTTTTTTAAACATTTTGTTAAATGAATTGATTAAAAGTACAAAACAATTCTAGAATTTATAAATCTAAATCTAAATCTTTTAGTAATTTTATTTTAACATTTTTTTATATACTTGTAAGTTTTTTTTTTTAAAAAAAAAAGAAAAGAAAATTTCGGTTTTATTTGACAACTGCTTTGAAGATTTTATTTAAAAAAAAAAATACCGCTTGACCACTAAAAAACTGTGAAACAAAAATAAGAGATCGTCAAATAACATTTTTAATTGTTTACACTTATTTTTTACTTATTTATTAAATTATATATAAGTATATATACACAGATTAAAATTAGTGCTGAAAGATAAAACAATTTATTTTTTAAATATATTTAAAAATTTTAAATATGTGAAAAAAAAAAAAATTCTCAAGATAGGCTTTTATTTTATTTACTATATTATCAAAGAAAAGTTTGGAAAGATATTATAAAAATCTCAAGATAGGCTTTTATTTTAGGATTACTTTATGCTATGGGTTTTGCATTATTAAAATTTGACACGGAAATTTAATGTCATAAAAGCGACATTTTCTGCCACCGTGGATAACAGGCGTCTTGATGTGATAATTGCCTACCCCGTGGTGGTTGAACGTCGGTATTAAATAGCAGATGACCTAATTTCTGATTTGTGTTTGACTTTCCTTGCTGCACATAAGCTCTGGAAAAACTCACATGAAATGTGACACACATGGTAGTTCGAAGCTTCCATGGCAATCGAGTTATTATAACGGATAAATGGCTTTGTTCGACTTCAATTGTTTCTTGAAAGGAGTCAAAAGGACGAGGTCAAGCTTGACGGGGAGTTTGACTAAGCCAATTTATTGATTTATATATTTTCTAACTTCTAGTTTAATTTGAAGTGTTATTAGTTATTAGTGGTTTTTTAATCTCACATTAAACATACAAAATATAAGTGTGCAAACGTATAAGAAATTAAAAGTAGCCAAATCGAATTACTCGAGATCAAACTTCATTGAATGAAGGAGTTTCTAGTTCCCTGATCGTTCCTCATAATCAAAGTAAAAACATACAAACAGAAATATGGTGGTAATTAATTGCAAAGAAAAGTCGCTGTATTTCCTTACGAACGAATAAAATAACACTCTGCACAAAGTTGATAGACTTGAGTAATACTTCGCAAAACTGCACGTCAAATTGTTGAAATAAACATTGGATTAGACTGTGAAACAATATTGTGCTTGAAAACTGATAAAAACTTGAATAGAACTTGCAACTAGAATGTTGGAATTGCTTGAGAAAATATTTGATTTCACAATGAATGAATGAAATAAACTGTTGGAAATTTGCCAAAAACTTAGCTAAAGCCAAAAAATAGTGTTGAAATTGCTAAGATTGCTGAAAGCTTGTTGAAAAGCTAGGAATCAATAAAATAACTTGACATCAGCCGATCGAGCTTGTCGATTGATTATTTGTCGTGGAGTCGGCCACTCACTACATTGTTGCATCCATATTTGCTCATTTTATAGACGTAGAAGACTTGTTGCCTAAGTTTGTATTTCTCCACTCTCTACACTTTTTGAAGTAACTGCCCATGTCTTCCATTGAAGAATCTTTTTCCTCAAGAACTCCTCCATGTCTCCATTGTGGAGTCTTGATCCTTGAGAATTTTTCCACATCTCCATCATGGAGACTTGTTCCCCAAGTATATTCCACATAAGCCCATAATTGCTACACTTCTCTGCTACCTCTGATAATGCTTCGTTTGACTTCTAAAAATTTTAAAAATTCATAAATATTCCTATACTTCTTCTATGGCTTCAGGCTGTGATATTATGGGCCTTTCTTTGATCTTTATTCATGGGCTCGCTCAGCCCATACCATTATTAGATCAGTCACCTCTAATCTTGGGGTGCAAACAATTGCCCCTCGCATACATTGTGGGTCGTGGCCCATATTGTATGTGTTAAACCCCTAAAAATATTCTTATGGGTTTATTTTCAACCATGAAACCCAAAATCTAGCTTTCAGCCCATGATGTGGAGTTCCAACGGCAAGAAAGAGCCAAGTCGGATCAAATAAAGAAGCAATTATTAATTCCTTAAGAAAAAGTTCCTGCATCATCAAGTTTAACCCTCAAACTTTTGTTCTTCCTACACCAAATAATTTTGTTCTTCTAAAGAAAAACCATCTGACTTCTCCTCCAAGCAACTTAGAATTTCCTTATTTCCTTCCAAAAGAGAATTTATTTTTTCTTTCTAAAACAAACCCCACTTGTTTGGAAAAAGGAAACTCTTTTACTTTACCTTTTCCACCCTCTTCTTCCTCCATCTCTTACAAATCACCACCTCTTTCTAACGCTTACTACAACTGCTAAGTGTGATAAGTGTCACCGCGGAGAAATTGACGATCGAGATACTGCTACAACACCGTTCATTGGCGTCATTGTTGAAGACGAATTGTCGTTGTAAAAGATGTTGCCAACGACGAGGCTATTTACTTCTCACGCTTACGCGGTCGGCGAAAAGACCTTCGCCACTATCGCTACTCCTCTGGTCGATTGATCGGAACCACCGCCGAAGAGAATCGCGCCGCCGTTGAGGGTGATACCGCCGCAATGCCGCCATCGAGCAAGCAGCATTTGATTGACGCTACTCCATCCATCGATGATACAGCTGACGTCGCTTCAGCTGTTGGCTCTCTCGCCGCAAAACTTTCACCCATCACTTCCTCTTGTGAAGAAGATGACGTCGACACATGTTCGTCATTTGTTGTTGACGGTAAGTGCTAAAAGATCGAAGCTTTTATGATTTTCTTGATTCATGAATTTCTTGATTAGGGTTCTTCATGAAGAAATTGTTTTAGATATGATTTTCAAGCTTTCTCAGCTTTCTTTGATGTCCAAAAATTGAAACTTTTCCTAGATGTTTGTTCGAAACTTCTCTTTAATGCAGATTTTTTAAAGAATCATCTTGAATAATTCTTTGAAGCTTTTGGCTTGTTTCGCACATTTCCTGGGGTGTAGAATTTGAACATAATCATGAGTACAATTTAGAAAAAATTCAAGCTGCTTATTACAAAGTTTTCTTAAAGTGCATCACAAAAAGAGTCTAAAATACACTCAAAGCAATTTCGAAGTCGTCACTATTTCAAACACGTCCTAGGGTGTATGTTTTGAAGATAATCATGCATACACCCTTCGAAAAAATTCATTGAAGCTTTTTAGGTTATTACGAAAGCTTTCTTAGGTATAGGCTTTGAAAAGAGTCTAAAATACCTCTCGAAAAAAACGGCTGGAAGCCTTTCGCTATTTCAACCTTTTCTGTATGCCTATTTTGAAAATAATCACGAGTACACCATTCGAAAAAAAATTCATTGAAGCTTTTCGGCTTATTACGAAGGTTTTCTTAGGTACAGACTCTAAAAAGAGTCTAAAATACACCTTCGAAAAAAATTCTTGGAAGTCGTTTGGCTATTTTTAACCTTTTCTTGAGTGCCTATTGAATGATTTTCAACAACCTACGGTTGAATGACCTAAAAGTTGAGATTTTTTATTTGGCAGATTATAGGTCGCTTCTTACCAAAAAAATTGTTTTGTCTACCGGCGGAAAAAAACTTAAAAGTGGTTTTCTACCATATAGATTTATGCCTTGTTGAATATTTCTCAACCTTGGGTACTCGAGATTTCACCCTTGTCATGACTGTAACTTTCTTGTGTATCTTTCTTTTAGGAGCTTCTTGTGCTGGTTCTATGTCTTTCAACTCAGTTCCATCTTCATCGAGGTAATCCAAATATGTGCTATTTCTCCCTTAATTCATGTTAACTCTAACATCATTTTTTGTTTTACAGTGCTATTCTTCCCCCTTTACCTAGGCCAGAGTTCACACATTCTCTTGGAGAAGCATCTTCTTCTCTACCTAGTTTCCCTTTCCCATTGAGATCAGCGACCGAACTACTTCTAGGAAAGAAGTTATGACTTATGGTAAAATCCGTCAAATCATGGCCATGGGCTTTAGAATGATGGAGGCATGGATTACTAGATTGTCCTAGCATTTCCTGTAGAGACTTCAGATTATTATCGGGGGATTGAGTGGTTCATTCATCTTACTATTGTGAACACTTCACTTGATGTGGAGTTGATGAGTGCTGCACTAAAAGTCTAGTCCAAGAGTATAAACTCTTTCTTGCTCCCTTTTGGCCCTATTTCCATCACATTGAGAGATATTACCATTCTCATGGGCCTACCGATCCAGGGTGTTGATGCACTATGTCGGCTTGATATTTAGGATTCTTCTCTCCCGACTATAGAGGTTTCTTCTACCACCCAAACTTCATACTCTGCTGTTATCTGGAAATGGCATGATGTCACTAGGGTTCCATCGACGGCTGAGCATGTTGAGTTTCTATGGGTTCTCCTATGCCGATATGTGTTTTTCCCGCTCCGAAAACTGCCATGGAGTAATTTACCATTAGCAATGACATTTGCTCTAGGTCGACCTTATGCCTTAGGCACTTTACTCTTATCCTCAATTTATCAGGCCATGAGTAAATATGTTTATGATGAGCCTTACCATAAAGTTGGTGGTGCCTTATGGTTCGTACAAATGTGGTTCTTTGCATATTTTCCAAAGCTTCCCGACAGGGAACCTACCTCTTACAAGACTTTAGGATTCCATGTCAAGCATTCTCTACATATGATCTCTTTCTTTTGGGATTGGTAGATCAGGCATTGATAAACTTATACTTGAGGCCCGCATTCTATACATATCTTAGCTCGAATCGTGATTCTAGCATCATCTTGTAGCCATATCCGTAGGACTGAGAGTCATTCGTTCTACTAGTGCCTCTCAGAGAGTACTTTATTTTAAGAGGTTGCTTTATAACGCCTCAAAATAGCCTTTTCGCTTTATTATTTTACTTTATAACATTTTTTTCATTATAAAATTTTTATTTTATTTATTCGATATTTTATTGGTCTTAAGTGATAAAAATAGGGGTTTTTAAAGTGAGAATTCACATAGTGGATTAGTGCACCCCAAATTAAGCCATAGTAGTTTAATGATATGTTTCGGGTATAACACAAGTTAAATTTGAATTTTTCGGAATTTAAATGCTAAGTGAAAAAAAAAATCGGAATTAATACAAGAGTCAAGGTTAAAATAGTAATTGTCAAATGAGGACCTAAATGTCAGAAATGAAGAAGAGTATATGCCAAAGTAGAAATGTGATAAGTTGTCAGGCAAATGAAATAGAAATGAAGAGTTCTAATGCAAAATGAGAAATTAAGTAAAATGCTTAGCCAAACATGGCCTTGTACATGAAAAAGGAGATAAGACCAAATCTTGTCTTTGTAAAAAGGAAGAACATGTTTTGGTTTTGGGAGAGCTTAGGGCGATGGTGCTTGTGGGGGATGAAGCCATATTTGGTTTGATTTACTCAATTTTGTTCAAGGTTCTATGTGATCAAGAAAGGAAAAAAGAAGGAAGAAGAGAAAGTTAGTGCAGAACAAGGTAAGGAACCCTCCTAACTCCCTCTTTGATTGTGTTTGGGTTTGGTCAAACCCTACTTTTGTATATGTATGTTTGAGTTAGAGTTCAAGCAGCCTTTTTTCTTGATTAGAGTTGGTTTTATGACTTTGTATAAAAGCAATCGCTGTATTTTAGGAGATGTCACAAATCTTTTCCAAAAAGTTCCATATTTTATTTTGGCCATAACTTGGCCATTAATTATCCAAATTGAGTGATTCAAATTTATGCGTAAACTAGAATTATAGGAGAACAAATTTAATTAAAATAAGTTTATTCAAATTTGGACACCATTGGACCCAGAAATATGTCAAAGTGAAGCTTTGTTTTCGGGCAAATTCTGGTTCTGGTTTGGTACAATTTTGGTGTTTTGGTACAGTTGTGGTATTTAGGCTATAAGTTGAGTTTCACTCATCCAAATTGAGTTATTCAAATAAACTAGACTTCTAGGAGAACAAATTTTCTTGAAATAAGTGTATTCCAATTTGGACCCCATTGTACCTAGAAATTCGTCTAAGTGGAGCTTTATTTATGGGAAAATTCTGGTTATGTTTTGAAAATAGAGTAGTCCCGGTTGTTTAGAACATATCTTGAGTTTCTGTGCTCCAAATTGGATGATTCCAATTTCTGAATAAAATATATTTATAGAGGAACAAGGGACTTGAAGGAAGTTGGGTAAAATATGGCTCATTTGTTCCCAAAAATTTTTATAAGTGAAGGTGTATTGGGTAGAAATCAACCCTAACCAAAAACACTAGCATGCACGACTTATATTTTTCTCTGTTTGTGATGGACTGGGGGCTGGTGACGAGGAAACCTGAGTAAGATCGGGATTCCAAGGATAGGAGTCAAGGAGCGACAACCTTTTTGGTTTGTTCTTCTCATTTATTTTCTTATTGTAGCTTTGTATTGGATTTGTCAAAAACTGCATGTGTGCTTTGTTTTGAACCATAAACAAATTTATCTTAAGTGATCGGGAAATTGATTGCAAATGGATTGCCATGAAAACTACATGAGCGTCAAAATGTGTTTATTGGGGTATATATATATATATATATATATATATATATATATATATATATATATATATATATATATATATATATATATATATATATATATATACAATATTGTAATTTACTATAATTGAGTATTAATGCCTTTAAGAAAATGTTATCTGTCATATTTGAGTTAAGGATAGATTGGTATACCAATAAGGGTCAATGTAGCAGTACTGTGAACGAAATGATTTATAGTGGCATACCGATTCGTAGCCTAGCGGGACAATACTTCCAGAGGTACACAAATGAATTAGAATAACCGCCACAGCCTCAAATGGGATCGTGCCTGATTCCGTTATCCTATGCAATCGAAGTCATATTTTTAAATTGCTTAAGGGCAAACTTATAAGTAAATGTGTGAAATGCATAATTTGAGTTTGAATGAAAAATTAATATATATATTGTTTATCAGACGACTATTGAAATGTGCCAAAAATGTTGTTTTTTTAAAAGATACATATTTTGTGTTTGATTGAAATGAGGATGTAACCACAAGACGAAAAACGCTTAGCGTGCTATTTTATCACGCAGCGTACCGGTGAATAGGGGCAAGACAAAGACGTGAGCTTAGAGTCATTAAGGTCAAATTGTAGCGAGTATAAGTAAATGTTTCGTCTCATGCATACATTTCGTTTAAAAAAAAAAAAAAATAATGTAATTGTTTTGCATTGCAACAAAGATGTATAAATCTTCATGGGAATAGTATATTTTGACTTACGTTTAGACATGAACTACAATGTTTTGTAAATGATTTAAAAAGAGCAAGAAATGTCGTCTTGTATGAATGTGGGAATTGAGCAAATGATGAGCTCTCTACCATGATTGATGTATATATTTATATGTGTATTAGTAATGAGATCATATTTTCATACATACATAAATATGATTTAAATGAATATTAAATATCCCATCGAAAATAAGTATATGAAATTTGTTTTACAGATAAATGGATTTAATGGTTCACGTCCTCGGGTCAGGTCTAGCCACGTCTAGGGGCGCGACAGCTTCGCCTTTTATCTTCGATGTCTACATCTCAGGCTAGTCTAGAGCCTTCCTTGTCTTTGGGCCCGCTAGTTTGGTTTTCAGTAGTTCATTCCAACTTTTCCTTCTTTGCCTTATGCTCCGGTAGACTTGGAATTCGCACAAACACTGGTTAAGGAATATCAAACTCTTTCATGCTCCATTGGAATTACTTCTGTATCCATGGCTCCATCATTCTCTACTTGGTGGAATATCATATTTGACGAGCTTCTCAGCTCTTGCTCTTACCCACTGCGGGTAAAAGAATCATTTATTACATTTTTATTCATAAATTTACCTCATGCTAATTTCCTCATTTTATCTGCAGGATTGATTTCTCTCCTAAGAGTTTACCAAGAAACCTTGCGATGACCAAGGAGAAGCGAAAATACCTCAAAGAGTCGCCCTAAAAAGCCTAAGCTTTTCAAGCATGCGAGGAATTCTTCCAATCTACGATGGTCGTCACGTAGACTAGCCCATTAGTTTGATTTCTCCGACACTGTTGATGATCCCATTGAGATTGAAGAAGTGGAAGATCCTTCTGAGGATAGTGAGCAAGGGTTGGCCTATGGAGAAGAAACTTCAAGTGAAGATAATTCCTAAGATACTAGCAGTGCACTTGATAAGACAGAGACGGCAGAGGGCTCTTTGAATGAAAGGGCTACCACCGTTGGAGAAGGCCAGTATGAGCATACTTCTCAATCTACTCCTTCTCCGGTTTGTTCTTCACCTTCATCTTTCTCTTGTATTTTTCTTTTCTTTGCCTTATATTTTCCATTTTTGTAGGTTTCACCAAGATCAGCTTTCCAGATAGAGGCAGAGACGAATTTCTCTTGGACTTGTCTTTCCTAAACAAGACTACTCCTACCCCTCAGTCCTCAATACATCCTCCTGTGTTGATTCAAACGTGGCTACATCTCACCTCTATCATGAGCTGCCTTTTGGCTTGAACCCGCTTTTGTTTACCAAAGAAGAAGGATGCTTTTTGTGCAAATTTCTCTCTAGCAAAGCACATCGCCTTCCAAAGTGCCTCAATCCAAGGTTTTCATTTTAGAGGCTTTAACTTAGTCTTCTTCTGTTTTCCCTGCATTGGATTGTGCTTTGAAATCCAACATGGAGATCCCCTCCACATTATTTTCTTTAAAGAGATAGAAGACCAAATTTGATTAAGACCAACTTGCCAAGAAACAAGCTACGCAGTGTTTGAATGAGCTATGCACTGAGTATGGTGCTTCGAAAGAGCGTAGACAATATGTCGATCGACTTAACTAGAGAAGGAAAAGATGCAAATGGACCTCTCGTGAACAAAGTATGATGCCATAAAGGCTCAGCGGCTTGAGCATCTATAGAAAGCCTAGTCCTTTGGCCATTTCTTAGCTTCCCAACGCGATGAGACAACTAGATTAGTTCAAAATTAAAGGAAATTGATGCATCTCGCTAGCATTGCCTTGGATATTGGGAACTTTTATTTTTCCATGACCTAACTATGACATTTTTTGAACATTTATAACTTGATAAGACTTTGACTTGGGAACTTTGTAGCCATTTATTTGACATTTTTTCAGTTGTAAAACCTCTTTCTCGCCTATGTTCATTGTGTTATCTTCTCTTTACGTTTGTACTCAACAACCTATGATGAAAAGTGATCATTCCAGATAATATCCCTTCCTACCTTTGCTAGGGGTGGCCATCTACTACCATTTTTGCTTGGTGGAAAGAGGAGAATTGTAATGTTTTTCCTGAGATGTTGTTGGAGACTCATTGAGTACTACATTGCACAGTCGCACTACAACCAAGACATTGCATTAGTGAATCAAGGTGGCATTAGGCCTACCTTTTGATGTGTGATGAATTGTGGAAAAATCACTAACACTAGCACATGTACACTATAGCCATGACATTGCATTAGTGGATCAAGGTGGCATATAGGCCTACCTTTTGATGTGTGATGGATTGTGGAAAAATAATTGATAACAGCACATGTACACTACAACCATAACATTGCATTAGTAGATCAAGGTGGCATCTAGGCCTACCTTTTGATGTGTGATGAATTGTGGAAAAATCACTAACACCAACACACGTGCACTACAACCATAACATTGCATTAGAAAATCAAGGTGGGCATCTAGGCCTACCTTTTGATGTGTGTTGATGTTTGTGGAATGATGCTGTCACTTTATTTTTTATTAAAAGTGGTCTTTGAACCTACTTTATATATTGCGTATATCAAGTACATGTTCAACATTTGAGAGATTTGACAAATAGTGGCTACAAAGCCTACTGATGTATTGAAAATGTATGTTGTTAGATAACTTTATATATTTGAGAAATAGTGGCTAAAAAGCCTACTAGATATATTTTTCTCCAAAACATAGAACAAAAGAACATACCAGAGAAACTTTGAATGCTTGAGAAACAGTGGCTAAAAATCCTACTTTTCTCCAAAACATAGCATAGATCAAGGTACTATGTTAGAGAACTTGAATGCTTGAGAAACAACGGCTAAAAACATAGAACATTCTCTAAATATTACACCTTTAAAGGTCGTGGAATCGGCCTAATTCTTTTGGAAATTTCTTACAATTTCCCACATGGTAGAGAAGTACTTCTTCAAGTATTTCCCATTGATGAACCTCAGGGCTCTTTCAGATAGTTTACTAACCAAGATGCCTCATAGTACTTAATGCACCCTGAAAGGTACCATTTGCCCAATTCTTTGTCTTTGGAACCAACTGGCAGAATAATCTTTCAAACAAGCTCTCCTACTTCAAAGATTTTCCTCTTGATTCTCTTGTTATAAGCTCGAGCTAATTTTGTTTTTCCTCGAATCAACATGTTGTTAAAGGTCAGGATTCTTCATTATCCGCGATTTGAGTTCCATCATCATGGTCTCACTATACTCTTGTCGAGTAAGGCTATTTTGCCTTGATACTCTTAGAGAAGGCACTACCACTTCCATTGGGAGTACTACATCTTGTCCATAAGTTAGAGAAAAAGGACTTACCCCTATAGATCACCTTTTGGAATTTCTGTATTCCCATAATGTCTCTGATAAAATCCTGTGCCAATCTCTGGGATTTTCCTCTAGCATTTTCTACAAGATTCCTATCAACACTTTATTGGATGCTTCTGCTTGTTCATTGGATTGGGCATAAAGAGGGGTTGATTTGATAAGTTGTATCCCATAATCCGTAGCAAAATAATTCATCACTTCCCCTATAAACATTGTCCTTTGATCAGTAGTGATAGATTGAGAAATTCCAAACATATGAATAATCTACTCCTTGATGAACCAAATCACATCCTTCTGTTATGCTTTCTTCAATGGTACTGCCTCCACCCACTTAGTGAAATAGTTTGTAGCAACTAGGATGAAGTTGTGCCCCTTTGATGATGTTAGATGAATCTTCCCAATTAGATACATGGTCCATCCTCCGAATGGCCAAGACTTTACTATTGAATGTAATTCAATAGCAGGAATCCTCTGTATACTTCCCTATCTCTGGCACTATTGACAACCTTTGGAATAGGTGATGTAGTCTTTTAGAATGGTCGGCCAAAAGTAGCTGTGTCTTCTAATTAACCATCGCATCTTTACTCCAGATTGATGGGCTCCATAAACTCCATCATGAACTTGCTTCATAACTTCCATGCTGTTTGGGTAAGATAACCACTTGAGTAATAACCCATCAAATCCTTTTCTATGTAGCTCTCCTTCTAGTAGAACAAAATTATGAGCTTCAGTCTTCTTTATGTGGGGAACCCTCTTGTTAGGATTCTCCAAATATTTTCTGAAGTCTATTCTCCACCTCCAAAGAATATTCATGTCATTGTTGAAGATGTCTAGGTCGATCCCCTTTTCAAAAATTGAAGGGTGATTCTTCTTCTCTATAATGATGAGCTTATGGGTAAATTCTTCACCCATATTTACACCAGAGGCTATTTGAGCAAGCTCATTAGCCTCCCAGTTTGATTCCCTATGTACATGTTTAAATTCCACATTGTCAAAGGAATCTAACAATTGAATGGTAGTAGTAAAGTAAGGTGCTAATAGAAAGTTGTTGTACTTATACTCCCTTATTAATTGCCGAAGTACCAAATGAGAATCTCTAATGATCCAAACATATTTTGCCCCAAGCTCTAGTAGATTTAAACAATCGCTAAGGCTTTATACTTATTGATTGTTGGTATCTAAAGGCTAGATTGAAATATAACGTATTTCTTTACTCTTTCTCGTGAGAAGATCACTATTCCCAGACGGCAATTTCCTCGTGTTGAATCACACCTGAGGATCCAAGGTTCTTTTCGCTCCATAAATTCCCAAATCACACTTTGTCTGCTCCAATCTGGGCGGGAAGGATGATCAACTAGGAAATTTTCCAATGCATGTCCCTTAACCGATTTCATTGGAAATAAACCAAGGTGAATTTTGACAAAGCAAGGGACCATTTACCAATCCTCCCTGCAATCAGTGGTTGGTTAAGTAATGACTTCATCGCCGGGCTTGAGAAACTACATAAACTCGAGACTTCATCAAGTAATGTCTCAGTTTAGTACATGCAAAGTACAAAGGCAAACATAATTTTTCAATTGGAGAAAATCTTGTTTCTACTCAAATAATACTGGATTTAAGACCCTACTCAAATAATATATAGTCTACTCATGAGTTTAGAATTGTTTTGTGTTAAAAGACAACCTATTGACTCATTTATGGCTACTAAATATAATTTAAGTGGGTGACCTTGTACAAGAGACATTAAAATAGGAGGTTTAGAGAGGTACTCTTTGATTTTGTCAAAGGCTACTCGAAGTCGTTCCTCCCATGTAAACTCTTCCTATTTTTCAACTTCACTGTGCCTAGAATTTCGTTTTACTCCGATAGGTTAAAGATAAATTTTCTTAAATAATTTATCCGACCTAGGAACTTTTAAAGTTCTTTCTTGTTTCAGGAGCACGCTGAATCAATAGCTTTTGCTTTGTTTTGATCCACTTCTATTCCTCTTTGGTGAACTAAGAATATGAGAAAATTCCTAGCACGAACTCCAAATTCACATTTGAGTGGAGTTATCTTCAATATATGATGTCATATCATCTCTGGAAATTAGCTCAAACTTTGCACCACAGCTGCAAAATCTCCTATAATGGGCTAAATCTTCAATATCAGCTCCAAATCCAAAGTAGAAATGAACAAAATCACAAACCCTAAAGTGATTCAAGAAGAAGAGAGGAGAAAACTTAAGGAGGGTGTTCTCCCTCCAAATCCAAACCCTAAAAATGTCTAAAGAACAAGTATTTATAATCCTTGGAAAATGGGCCAATGATGGGCTCAAAAACCGAAGTTTGTTGGTCCAGCCTGCGATCCTTCGCCACAGCGAAGGCTTTTTGGCCATGGCAAACCCAAGGGTTGTCTTTTGTTGCTTCCTATCTTCACCATGGCGAACAATGGCTTTGTTGTGGCGAACCTCTTCGCTACGGTGAAGGATAGCTTCGCTGTGGCGAACTCGAGGCAAGTATTTCTCGACTGAAAGCTTTGTCGTGGCGGCGAACTCCTTCAGAAGGGCAACCTCTTTGCTGCGGTGAAGCGTATGCTATAGATAAGAAACTTTCTCTTCACTTGATTTCTTGCATCACTTTGCTTGATTTTATTTCTAATCTTACAAAACATAAGCAAATGGGGGATTATAGCTTTCTTATAAGAGATTGGTGCAAATCTAGCATTTATGTTGCATAAAACACATGAAAATCATATTATAAATGCTGATAAGATTCACACCTATCAAATACCCTAAAACTTAACATTTTTCTTGTCCTCAAGCAAAGAAACAACTCATTTTCCTTATTCAAAACTAACAAATATGTTGAGCAAGAAATTAAGATAATGAATAATAAATTGCCTCAAGGGTCTAGCCTTCATATAACTCAAAGAAAACTTTGAGATAGATTTTAAAAAAAATAATAGACTGATCATAAGTTGAACAACCTATACCAAAGTTCTCTAGTGCGTGTGTGTAGTCTTTCCCCTCTAACCAATTGCAGTTCGGATGGAATTAGATGAGCTTGAGTGGAATGGGGTTCTCTCACTCACATGATGAGGTGTAAGATTCCATATTCTTGTTGGGCATATCATTCTCCACTAATGTAGGCAATGCACAACACTTAGGATCAATTAGGTCTTCAAAAGTTTGTAGTGCATGGCTTAGGTAAAGGTAGTTGAATCGGTCATTTAGGCTTCAGTTTACCCAAAACATACACATTTTTCTTTTTCCCCACTTATATGTCCATCCTTTAACATATTACATTCCTCACCACTGACCTCTTAATTTTTCCCCCTAAACTTAGCTTATCAGTGATCTTTTATCACATAGCCCCCAACTCTGTATGATTTTTACCATCTTCACATGAACACCAAGAGATTTAATTTTCATAGATTACAAGGCACGAAGTAGTGCAATGTTCAACCTCTTTAAGCTTTCTATCTACCCCATATAACGAGCTTTAGGTTAGTAACTCCCAGACCATAGCCTCAGGGTACTAGGTGTTGAAACACCCCTAAGAACTTACTTGCTCAAGGTAGGAAGGCTACGGGCCAAACTTACTCCTCCTTGTTTTATTCTTTCTTTTTCTACCCCAAACCTCCTTTTATTCTCATTCATGGCACACCCACTTCAACCAAACTCTCAATTCATACTACATGTATTCATAAGATATTGGTATTGAAATCAACATGTTAGGGTAAACAAGGGCTTTGACTGAAGAGCATTCAACAAAAAGAGACAAGGGGCTCATTCTTGGCTTGTCTAGAACGAAAATTGCTAATATGGCTCAAATTAGGTGACTATGGATATATGCATAAAAAGGTTAGCTTAGCAATAACTGGTCCAAGGATGGCCTATATCATCTCCTAATTGTCGTGTTGCCTATGATTTCTCCTTGAGGGATAATTGAACAAGTTCTAGAGTCTTGAGATAAAAAAGAATGGTAATCACCTAATTCTTCTCTAAACCAAGAAAAATTGACTAAAGGGTACATTTTGACTTGAGTCAAAGATGATAAGAACTTTTGCCTAAATAGTCAACTACAAGGTCAAACCATTATGCATTAAGTTCATCCATCTCTCATTTTCTTCATGTGAAAGAAGATTCAATCATTATTCATCATAGGTATCACAATTATCTCAAAACAAGCTCAACTAAAAACAAAACATCCTAAAAATGAAAAAAAAAAAATTAACCTAAAAACTAAAAGCACATAAAAGCAACTAAAACACACAAGCAACAAAAAGAAAACACTAAAAATAGGATGATTGAAGCTAGAAAATTTAAAAACAAAGGGAAAATCCCCCCAATACCCCCAAACATAAAATATGCATTGTCCTCAATGTATGAGATATTAAAACTAAGACCAAAGGAATCCCCTATATGATCAATTCGCCTCATCAGTTCTGGTGGTGGGTCTGGATGAAATTTCACTAAGAGTCGCCTTCGTTGTCCTAAAAGAAAAACCATTAAAAATAAGATCAACATTCAACACATACTAAAACTAAAAAAAAATTAAAGCAATAAATGGATAAAAATCCTTATTTTTGCTTAAGGTGCCTCCTAAGAGCTGCTATATTTTTATAGTCCAACTAGACTCATTGTGGAGGTCCAAGATCTTTGCTTTCGCCCTTCATCCATCGTGGCCAATACTCCCTCTTCATCCTCATCGCAGAGGATGACTTTCTCTACCGAATAGGGCGATAAAGTACCAAATGCCAACTCTTTAGTGGGAAAAGAGTTGGCCTCAAATTTATATCCTTCAAGAGTTTCCCCTTGAAGGATTACAGGTGCTTGCTCCTTAATGAGCGGAAAAGAACTCTCAATCTTCATGCATGCCCTCCTTTATTCATCTATTAATGGATTTCTTTGGTGGAGATCAAACTTCATTTTCTCCTCACCAACAAGGAGTGTCATTTCCCCCATTCAGCATCAATTCAGATTTGACTTGTGGCAAAGGAGGGGTTTTCTATAAATAAGACTTGTTGGTCCTCATCCATGCCAAAAGTCAAAGATTCTATAGCAATAGAAGTTTTCAACTCCACTAAGACATTTTCCATTATGTTTGGAGATGTTGCTTTTCAAATTGCTTCTTTTCCAATAATAGCTCTTTATCAATGACAAGCTTATTATTCTCAACAAATGTTGGGTCTTGCAATTATTCCTCAAGGACCAAAGGTATTTTGTCATATTCTATTGTGTTCTTGTCCTCATCCAATGTCGGGCTCGAATGTTCTTATTCAAGGCTTAAAGATATGCTTTCACTCTCCTATATGTCATCCTTCGTTGCGTTGCTCGAGAGTTTCCTTGAATAGTGTTCCTGCACTTTTCCACCTCTAGCTTGTATTGTCAAGTTTCTCTTCCATGATAGCATACATTTCTCTACTAAGGTTTTTCGAACCGGTGACCATGTTTGCTATCATGTTGGCTTCCATCTTGGTTTCCATAATTGGCAACTGCATTTTTAGAGCCTCATTGTCTCTTTTAATTTCTTCCTTTAATGCAAGGAATAACTCTTTATCAGATGGTTTCCGGAATTTCTCTTGATAATAGGAACATGAACTTCCTTGACTTTGCATAATTGGATATCCATAGGAGCAATTGTCATATGTCCACCAACCCGAGTGATAGTAGTGTTAAGTGTGCTTTAGGTTAGCATTATTTAGGGAAAAAGATAGCATAAATCATGATTTTGGTGCTAACTGAGTATTTCTTTTAACTATTTTCATGTTTAACCCCTTATAGTTGTGTATTTTGCATAAACGAAGAAAAAGAGACATAAAGCAAGAAATTTGGGCCGAAATGAAGAAGATAGGCTACAAAGAGATTCACAGTCGTGACCGCAAAAGACCCAAGTCATGACCGTAGAGAGCCATGATCGCGACCATGAAGCAAGGAATACTTAATCGCTCAAGATGCTCCTCGAAGTTGCGATCAAATCACCACTCCGCTGCATCAGAACTTGTTATGAGTTGCTTGTGAGGTCGTGGATCGAGGTCGGTTCGTGAGAAAACTTATTGTTGATCAAGACAGCCTAGGTGAAGTCGCAACCGTGAGTCATCACGGTCGCGACGTTGAAGTATCTTGCTGAAGACTATTGTAGCCATTTCTCGGTGAGGTTGTAACCGTGAGTCACCATGGTCGTGATCGTGTGACGCTGCAGCCCATATTTTTTTTCCATTTTTGGGGTTGTCCTGGCCCATTTTTTGAGGCCAATTTAAAGGCATTTTTCATACATTTCTAGGGTCGGATTTTGCTGTATGGAGGCTCTCTAGTAAGGTTCTCTCAGAGACTTTGCTCCATTCAGTTTAGTTTCCAATTTTTAGTAGATTCTTCTTTGTTTTGTGGGATTGTATGTGTTTTATGAAGAACTAGAGATACCTCGAGATCTCGTTAGGAAGGCTTAAAGATCAGAATCCTCCTCGTAGTTTCTTCTACACTCCTCATTATGCTTTCAATCTTTTTTGTTTCATTTCAGTTTTTAGTTATGTTTTGATTTAGTAGTCTAAGGTTTTGATTGTAATATGAATATGAACTTTATATTAATGCATTGGTTTTCTTATATCTATTGTCTTTTGTGATTGTTTATATATTGATTCATGCTTGGATGCTATTTACATATTGATTTCTAGCTAATCTCAATATGCAGAGTGGTTCTCATGAGCTATGAGAAGTGAGTGAGAAAATAGACATAGATGAATCAACCTAATTGATTGGATAATATATATATTAGCAACAATTAGGAGGTTTTGTGGTTCTTTGATCTTAATGCATCTCTAATGCTTGGGGTTGAGCTGAGAAGAAAGAAACCTAGTGTTAGTAGGTAGGTTATTCGACCTCGAGAGAGGCTTATAATTAATTCAGGTAAGAATCACCTTGGATAACATTTTCATGAGACAGTAGAGAGGAATTTGGCATGGATATAATTGGAATTATACATTTACATCTAAACCCTAGAGCCCTTTACCTTAAACATAATTTTTTGTCCTGGTTTCTTTTGATAACTGTTTTTATTCTTATAATTTCTCAATTCACCCTAATTTCTAGCTTGGATATAAGAGACAATAGTCCAATTTCAGTAGTTAGCACCCACCTCCTTATGGTTTGATATTCGGACTCCTAGAGTCTACTATATTACTTGTAGGCTCGTATACTTGCGGAGTTTAATAGTTGAATTTGAGAGAGATGAATAGCCTAACGTTTCGTGCCATGCGGAGGTCGGCGATTCAGGTTAGTATTGATACCAATTGTTTCTCTTGTACTTCAATCAATTTTTATTTTTCCTTAATTGTTAGAGCTTTTGATTAGGATTTTTGAAATTTTTTTCCTCTCTTCTTATTGAATTCCAGGCACCATTGATTCATGCAGAAGTTTGGTGATAAAGATCTAGCACCCTTTGACTCGGATTTAGAAAGAACATTGATACAAATTAGGAAGGGAAAGAAAGAACGAACTGAATTTGAGCAACGATCAATGGAGAACATTGAAGGTTGTAAAGAAGGAGAAGAGGTAGACATCCAAACACAAGGGGGAAAGTGGTGTCTCACCATTCTCCCATGGAGGATTCTGGTGAGTGGTCGAGAGATTATGCTCTTCCTCCTGCTGACATCCCTCCAGTGATTAGGCGACCGACTATACAAGCAAACAACTTTGAGCTAAGTCTATCACTTTGCAATTGCTTCAAAATATTCAATTCATGGGATTGCCAAATGAAGACCCCAACGCGCACATTTCTAATTTCTTAGAAGTGTGTAACACGGTGAAATATAACAGAGTGAGTGACGATGCTATCCACTCAGACTTTTCCATTTCATCAAAGATAGAGTGAAGCATTACAAACTCGAACCTCCTCGATTCCATCACACTTTAGGACACTTTGGTACAAAAGTTCCTTTCAAAAAATTCCTCCGCAACAACAAAGATGGAGAATTGAGATACACAATTTGCTCAAAATGATGTGAGATATATCTACAGTAAGTACGGATCGTTATAAAGACCTTCTTAAGAAAACGTCACCATGGTTTGGCAAAATGAATGCAAGTGCATCATTTTTACAATGGGTTAATCGAGATTACTAGAAGACTACTAGATGCCTCAATTGGAGGTGCATTGATGAGAAAGAGTGAAAATTAGGCGTACTGATGAGTCCAAAAACTCATTTGATTTTTAATCCATTTTTCGATATATTACAAGAGAATGTTGATTCAGATGCGTAAATGTGGATATTTTACTCCAAATTTAATTTTGTAGAAAAATACAAAGATGTTTTAAAAATCCCAAGAAAAACTTAAGAGATCACTTAGGCGTAAAATGAAGTCGCACCAAAGCCTGAGTCGCAACAAGAAGCTGCTTGTTCAATTAATTCCGTGTCATTTACATCACAGACCAACCTCGAGGACGAATAAGGTTTATTCAAATGAAGTCGACTTGAAGTTAGGGCTTGGCGACTAGAATTACTTCAAAGCAACAAGTGAAAGAGGTTGTGACAAAGGAAGTGTGGTCAGACTAAAGGAAATATTCGTTGTATCTTCGGTCGCGACACCACTCGATGTCGCAACGCCACCGAATATAACCGAGGTCGCGACGCCAACTGAGGTCGCGACGTGATCCATCAATGTTTTTCAAGGGAAGTCTCCCAAGAAACGGTTGCAAACTAGTTTTTAAACGAAGGGCTCCATTCGAGGCCACGACGTGTCATCGAGGTTGTGACATGAAACGGAACTCGAGTCTCAACAGAAAGATTGAAGTTGCAACCAAATCAAGAGTTGAAGAACAAAAGGGAGGTCGCAACCCGTTTAAGCCAAATGAAGTCCTTCGCCAAGAAACCGGGGCCGCGAACCCATTTATTAATCAAAGACCACAAACGTATAAACGCGACCACTCATTCAAGTCGCGACTAAGAAGAACCGGAGCGTAAGAAATCTAGGTTCGCAACTACACCAATCGACTACATGCAACCGTAAAAGAGCAACATGAGGTCGCATTATCACTCAGGTCGCGAGCTGAATAGAGGTTGAAGGAGGAAACTGCTGCAAACAAAGAATCGAAATGGGCGACCGTAAGGGAAATGAACATCAAAAGAGGTCGCTACATCACCTTGAGGTCACAACCTAAATTCGAAACCTGTGAAGGCAGAAGACCACAAACAAGGTCAAGACCAGAAAAAGAAAGTCACGACCGGCAATGCAAAGAGGGAAATCGCAAATGTGGCTCCGGACTTAAAACCTAAGTCGCGACGCAAGTCGCGAACAAGGAAAAGAGTCCTGACTCAGAACTGAGGTCGTGACTCAGAACGCAGAAGAAAAGAAAGACAACGAAGTTGCGACGTGAAACCTTGATCGCGACATCAACTCTTGAGAAACACTGAGCCAACAAGGTCGCGACCATAAACGATGTCGCGACTACTAATCCAATGCAGCTGCAAGGAACCTGGTCGCAACAAAAGTAACAAGGTCGCGACGAACAGAGTAATTATGAGGGGACCCAGTCGCGACACCGCCTTGATGTCGTGACTCAGACAAGAACCGGGCTTTCTTTAGGAATTCCACTTGGAGTTTTTTGTGATTCGCCCAATTTCTTTGACAAGATAAATAGACAAGCAGCCGAATAGTAGCGCCCTTCCATCTTCACTACCTTAAAAGGGAACGTACTAGAACTCAAGTGTATAGTTTAGAGTAGAATTTTCTTTTCTTTTTTTTTTTCAATTTTTAATTCTTTTCTGGATCTACTTCTGCTAACTGTGCAGAAACGATTAGAGCTGAAATTTTATTTATGTTATTTTCTTTCTAAATCATGCTCTAAAATTTATGAAATCTGTAGATAAATTTCTAGAGTTCATTTTTTCTAGTTTCATCGCGATTATAGTGGTCAGACAAGGATCTGCATCCATTTCAGAATCGCAATGTAGTAATTAAATACGCTTCGCTGATTCAATTATAGTTAGTTATGTCTTTTCGCAAAAATCGAGAACACTATTTGCAGTGATTTACTTGCTTGGTGTTGTTTTTGAATCGAAAAGTTCCCAATGGTAGTACCGAATACCATTTTGAGGGAATGTATCTTGCTCTGATTTCCAGGATGCCCTCTGCGTGACACAAAGATGGAGATTCCTGAGAGTTGAGAGCATTCTTTTCTGGGTATGTTAGATTACCATTGATGAACTGCTGAACTCTGAAAGTTAATTTTGATAATTTCCCCATTTGCTCATAATTGAAGTTGGAGGGGAGTATTTAACAATATAAATAATCAGAGAGTTCACCTTAATCTAAAGGGAAGTTCCTAACCCCGTGTTAGCTTAGATCTAATCAAGGGAAAGGACGAACCAATAGATCTGAAGGATGAGCTACTAGTTAAGTTGTAGAACTTTTGCTAAAATCCTGAGAAGGAAAGCAAAAGATCTGTAGTTATCAAGAAATGGGTGTGAAGTATTGAGAAAGAAAAATACCCAGATCTTGTAAGAAAAGCAGAAATACAAGTAACTGGGTAGAACTTGATTTCAAGAGAAACAAGAGCTTCTAACCGGTGAATGTGGAGAAATCCAACTGCAATATTTAGGCAATCTTGGACAAATCCAGATCCATCAATACAATAGAGCAATGTACTTTCATGCAGGAATTGACTGTTTCATTGTAATTCACTGATAGTTTTCATTTCTAACAGGGAACAGATTAGATCCAGTATTTAGTTCTTAATTTTTTTAGTTTATTTCATATTATGTCAATTTCTAGTTTTAGTTAACAGTCAAGAATTTATTATCTTGTAGATAGACTTGCATTATCAAATTCTTTTAGTCCAAATAGCATTAAACTTCAGTAGTCAGCAATTTGGATCTCTAATTCATGTCAATCTATGTGGGAATGATACTCGACTTACATTCGCATTTTACTACCAGATACCTTCATAGACTGCAAAGGTCATAGACTAAACCTAATTTTAAAATCCGAAACATCAAGACAGATTTATTTAATTAAGCAAATTTATCCAAAGTGACACGGGTGCAAGAGAAGTGTAAGGTTCTTGTAACTATGTACATTTGAGGGGTTTTTAGTCTATATAGAAAAAGGCAAACACGTACCAACTCTTAGAAGATATGGCTTTGAATAATTTCCAATGGTCGAATGAAAGAGCAACGCCTAAGAAACCGAATGGAGTACATGAATTGGATGCTTTGAACAATCTAGCAGTCCAAGTTTTGTTGTTTACGAAGCAACTATAGTCCACTTAATTACAAAGTGCCTAAGCTGTAGCAAATGTAATCCAAGGGCCTACCCTTTCATGTGATTTTTGCAATGGACCTCATTCAACTATCGAGATTGTCAATCGAGAACCTCGTATAGCCGATGAGTGTGGAACAAGCCCAATACTTGAGCAAATTTCCTCAACCATAATTCAATCCATACTCAAATAGCTTAAATCCGAGATGGAGGAATTATGATAACTTCTCTTGGAAAAACAATTCGAATGTGATGCACCTAAGGGAGCAAGTTAAACCTTCACCCCCTCAAGAGAAGAAAGCGAGCTTGGAGGACACAATGAGCGAGTTAGTTAGGTATCAACTGGAATTGAGCAAATCTCAAGCTGAATTTTTCAATGAAAGAAGAACCTCCCTCACTAATCAAGCCGCTCAGCTCATAAATTTGGAGGTTTAAATGGGTCAGATGGCTTCCTTGTTCAATGAGACAACAAAGTAATTTTTTCCGAGTATCTCTCATAAGAATCCTAAAAAGAGGTGGCATTGCAAGGCCATTGTTGACTGATTTTTAACATAGACCAAAACAACTGATTCTTGATACTTTTGCTAAGACAAAATTTTTAACACAAATTATCAAGAACTAACCGCCTTTATAACGTGTGCCAAAAACTTGTTGATTCCTAAGATATGTAACATGTTTTTCTGGGCTCGATGTAAGTTGTTTTATTTGAAAATCGGGTTTGCCCAGACACCGCAAGTGCATAGGTCATACAAGTAATGCCAAAGGATTTTAGTCCGCATATCATTCCCACGAATCAGACAGGAAAAATTTAAAAAATTAACTACCCTCACTACTAAAGATCCTTTCTATTTGAATTCCAAGGTTTTCATGATAGAATTAACTCTTTAAGTAAAAATAAAGGAATCAACAATTAATGAAATTTCTGAACTAAATGATTAGAGAGCTACTATGAACCTAAAACACATGGAAGAAAATAGTGTTTCGTTAGCGATCACTTAAGTAAGTTTCAACAAGATAAAGTAATGAATATGAATTCGAGTCGTTTCAAGAGCGCAGTAGTGTAGACACGGATTTCTCCTAACTCTACACGTTTCACTTCCTTCAAATTTACCACACTTCTATTTCTAGACAACGGGTCCGAAAAGCTACTTTTTAGATTTGTTCCTCTTTAAGTATCCGACTATTTTTCCTTCTCAGTACTTCACAGCCATTTCTTAAGACTAGAAATTGCTTGCTCCCATGGACAGGATATTGCAAGCCCTTTCCAAATTAAAAGATACCTCAGTCATCAATTAGACAAGAATTTCCTCTCCCCTTGATTAGCATCTCAGCTAACACTGGGTTGAAGTTATTCCTCTCAATTGAGGCGAAACCTCGTGATTGGGTTCGCTAGATCGCTAGTGATCTCATGCCTCCGCACACATTCCTCGTTTGTCACCCAGATGTAGCCTGAACAAGAGGTTGGGGATCTTTCACTAGTGATGTATGTGACGCCCCATTCCCGGGGGTCCCGTTAACAACCCGCCAACTTGTGGAATATCTGTGTCTCATATCATGAGACATGTATACATGAGTAAAAACGGCCACTTGGGCCCATACATCAATACTAAAAAAAAAAAAAACATCAACTATATCAAAATAGTTCAAGAGTTATTACATTACTCTTAACCAAAACATATATCAAAATTTAAAGTTTTAATACATGTTATAAAAAATGAATACCAAAGCCATAATTCGGCTTTCTTCGAAAACGTGGCCTCTAGTGAGCGCCTTCCTCCTGTACACTCCTCAGATTCGAAATAAGATCTCGACAGGTGAGCAGCTCGGCAGTGATAATTTCCTACATGGCTACTTCTCCCCACCTGCCGCATTACTGCCACGGCAAACAATTACACCTAAGTAAATACATGATCCTACTCTGAATGTCTACATGCCCAATCCTACGTCTCGAGTCCTCAATCGAATTTCACACATGCCTAAGCCAAGTAGCAAAATACGCCTTTCAAAACAAAACTTTTGTTCTGAAAACACACTACCGAAGTTTCCTAGAATATATCGACTCACCCTCCGAGGCTTAATTGTCGGATAATTTTTCCGAACAGTCATGGGTCTGCCTCCGAGATAAACTATTGGACCACTCTCCAAGGCAATTCTTTGGAAAATCTTCCTTGAAATTCCTTTCACAACCATTTTCAATTTCTTCCATGTCATGCACTCACGCCTATCCATTTAGGCGCCCCAAAGGCATATAATGATTACGCCATTTCAAACAATTGATGCTAATATATTTTACATGTATATATTAACAAAAATTAATTCATATAATTCACATTATTCTCACAAGCAATAATACCAAAATTAGCTCACATGGGCTAATTAACCAATCAAGCAATTCATTTTGAATCACCCAAACCACACAAAATCACACAACAAATCACGTGAATGCTGGAAACCTCGGGCTCGCAGACGTCTTCACTGCCACACAAGAGTGATTTCTTCACTCTGCCTGCATTTTGAGACCGGAGCACTACTCTATCCAGCCTCAACAAATCCCCATCCATAAAATAGCTCTACCAAGGAATAAACCAAGTATAAAGATCCCTACCTCAGCTTAACTCCACAAAATCGGCGGCTCACGCTGCAGAGGCTCCTTGTCGCATGTGGATCGACTTTGTTTCTTGTTCGCCGAGAACCGACATCGTTTCGAACAATCGGGAAATCTAGAGAAAAAGTCACACACTTTCTAAAAATCTGAAACTCCCATTTCATCGCACGTTATGCTTTCCAATGAAGAAGAAAACTATTCTTCTTTTTTTCTTATTCACTTAAACATTTCAATTAATTCCATTTGTGTCCTTTCATTTAACTATTTGACACATGGCTTAATCCAAGCCATTCATCTCCATCATCTCACTAATCATGCAACTTGTGTCACATGGGAAGTGGCATGCAGGTGACTTTTTTATCACATCACATGTCTCTCGCTGCCGCTTTAATGCACCACTTAAGGCTCGAAAATATGAAATTCGACTGCCTCTAATTCGATGAAATTCGACATGGTAGCTAGGATTTCACGAGACGACCTAACAAGGAAGTCCATTTCATCATCCGAGATCTAAAAATTTCTTGATTTTGACCAAAATTACCATTTTACCATTTTTTCAAAAATTAATTTTCTCAAGTTTTACAATGTATCAAAGTAATCCCAAAGTTCATTAGTTCATATAATATTAGTGTAAAATTATTTATAAGCCACGCTTCATTATTCTAGTCTTAACTCGCTCACACGTAGGATTAAATTTAGAAATAAGAACAATGATATGTTTCGGTACTCAAACATCGGAGTATTTAGAACAACTCATCGTAGAGTAATACCAAGCATCTACTCCAATTTTGTTATCAAACAACATTAACTTAAAAATAAATAATCCCAACAAACTATTCTTCCTGCATGAGTCGCCTCTTCAAATTTGGATCACAAATCACAATGACTAGTCGATTAAACAATTTCATTTAGATCGTAATCAAAATCAAGCAAATGAGTTCTAGAATAAATCTGCATTTCATTTAAGTCCGCATTAAATGAAAACCGATTTATTTGAAGACTACCAATTTCGCCCGTATCACTACTCTAATCCTAAACAGAAACTGAACTAGAAACAACTGAAGGAAAAAAATAAAATAAATTAAAAATGTAAAATATATACAATGAGACTTCAGCTTTCTGATGAGCTTAAAAGTCATCTATTTTTAGTCCATTTTTTCTCAAGTGATTTTATTATAAAAAGAATAATTAAGATGCGTAGATATGAAGAAACTCACCGTATTCGCAAATTGCGTGAAGTATAAAAGAAAGAAGAAAATGCATGGAAAAATGCGAGAATCAGAGTAAAGTGCAACAATTGGCGTAGAGCGTAAAGGGAAAGAAATGCAAGCCTCAGCTGATGCGCTGGGCTTACTGGCCGAGGTCGCCGAGTGGATAACACGCCTATAGAAGTCGCGATACGAACCGCACATGAGAAAGATCGGTAAGAATGAGCCGATGTCGCGACGTGAGAGGGTCGTGACATCAAGAACCGCGGCCGGCTACGTAATCATGAGAAGATGTCGCGACAAGATACCGATGTCGCGGACATCAAGAACGCATGCTTGAGACTTGTGAAGGCGTGAGCGATGATGTCGCCGACGCGGATCGAGGTCGCGACATCATGAGAAAACAAAGGGAAACTCAGATCCTATAGTCGGCGTCACGAGTTAAGAGATTGATGTCGCGACATCGTTACCGCTTGAAACCGCAAAGACGTGACAAGATGTCGAGCGCGAGATTGATGTCGCGACATCGTGAAACTATCGATGAAAGTCAAGGAAATGAATCGGCCGCCACGGCTGCGAGTCAAGTCAATGGCATCGCAAGCCATCGCGAAGATCGCAGTTTTAAGTCGATGTCGCGACATAAGATCGGGAAGTCGCCGGCATAGGACTCCGCTTCGCTGAAGGCTGAAGTTTCATAAAGTGAGGTCGCTGACAAGATATCGGAGCAATGTGACATCGTGAATTTACTAGATCAAAGTCAGCAGAAATATAGCGATGTCGCGATTATCAATCTGATGTCGCCGACAATGAGCCGTACTGGGGCTGAAGCATAGCTTTTAAGACGATGTCGCGACAGAGATTGATACCTGACATCCGAAGATCGCTTAAAGATCATAGATGACTTGAGCCGAGGTCACGATAAAGATATAGACGATGCGACATCGTGAGGTGAAATTGAGACTAGCTAAGACGTGAGATGATGTCGCGATAAGATGGTGATGTCGCGACATCGTGAACGACTAGATCAAAGTCGCAGAGTCATAGTTTGATGTCGCTATTATCAACTGATGTCGCGACAAATGTGAGCAACCGCTTGAAGCATGCTTAAGACGATGTCAGACAGAGATTGATGTCGCGACATCCAAGATCGCGAAGACTGCAGATGACTTCGAAATGGTAGGTCACGACAAGATATAGACGGCGCGACATCGTGAGAGGTGAAATTGAGATCCGCCCAAGACGGAGATGATGTCATGACAAGACGGTGATGTCGCTGACATCAAGAAATGACCAAATCAAGGCTACATAGAGTAAGTCGATGTCGCTGACGTTGAGATTGATGTCGCTGACATCGATGATGTCACGACAAGGAAACTCAAGTCGCGACGCGGAATAAAGGACTCAGCCCCGATACTTTAAAACTAATAAAGAGTTACATCGGGATTAGGGCCCACCGAGAAACCCTAGAACACGCTAAAATATCCAAATTTCATTCAAGCAAATACGTCACGACGAGAGGTCTGGATAGCTGAAAGCTCATTTTCTTTCTTTATTTTTTCTTTATTTTTTCTTTTCTTTTATTTTTCTTAATTTTTCAATTCCGTCGTTTTAGAGCAGATTATGCTCTCGTATTTTTATTTTTCGTGGTAATTTCTGAATCTGGATGTTATCGTTGAAACGTCGAATGCACTCATTTTATTTTCAGATTACTACCTGGAATGCTTGAAGTTCAGACAAATTTCTGGAATTCGATTGTTTTAGTTTCAATTTGCAGTTATTTCTATGATCGTGAGGAATGTCAGACGTGTGATTCTCCAAGAATTGAGAACTAAATTTTCATTATGAACATGATAAATGTAATTCTATCTTCCCGGTAGATTGTTTACAAGCAAATTGCACTTCGCTAATGAATTTACTTCTGGTTTTGGGTTTGTTGTTTCAGGATCTCGAATATCGCTTCTTATACCCAAGAAGATTCAAGGCCATTGCTCGATTTCAAGGAGGTCCGAGTGACACAGTAGACATTCCCGAGAGTAATCGTACATTTCTTTTCAAGGTATAATAACTCGCTATTAGGGATCTTTTGAGCTTGTAAGTTCACTCTAGATAAATCCTCTTCTCACTTGAAATCAAGAACGAGTTGAATGAGTTATCTATTTAAACAAGCAAAGAGTTCAATTTCAATCTCTAGATAGTGAGATTCAATCTTTGTTAGCCGTGGGATCTAATCAAGGAAAGGCTGATCTATTCTAATTTCTGGCAGGAAGAGCAATCTCGGGAAGTTGTATATCCTGCTTTTGACCGATAACTTGGGAGCTAATATAGTCCATAGAATGGGTATGAAGTATTGAAAAGAAAATACCCAGATTAAGGAAGTCCCTTTAAAGTAGTTATCTAATTTGTGACTGAGAATCAGGTCATAAATTAGATAATGAAATGTGGAGTGTGGAGAGATCCAAATTGCACTACAACGCCTCGATGATTTTTGAAATCAATTAATCAAGAAATTTTATCGTGAGTAACTACGTGAATCGATAGCTCACTATCACTGCTTTCTATTGATGTGTCCTCCGAGGATAACTATCTCGCATTCATCTTTTATAGAAATTCTTTATTCTTTATTCTTTTATTTTCCAAAGATGTTGGATAGTTCGCTTAATTTCCTCTTGTTCGTTTAATTTTCCGGGAAGACCTTAATGTCGGATCCTACTTCATCATTTCAAGGTCCAAATAGTATGAATTATATAGTCGTATGGGCTGATGGTACTCCCGAGATCTCTGTGGAATCGGAGACCGGGACTTAAATCCATTTTATTACTTGTCGACTGCGGCACTCGTTAATATCGACCAAACCAACTTGAAAATGATTTACTCTAAGAGGATTGGTGGCTTATACAAGATAATATTAACAAGTTTTATGGCGCCGTTGCCGGGGATTAGTTAATAGTCCTTTGGTAATGGTGTCATAAATTTGTATATATGTTTGGTCTCAACAAGTTTTATGGCACCGTTGTCGGGGATTAGACAATAATCCTTTGGTGATAACGTCATAATCTTGCATGCATAACTAATGCATAAATGTGCAACATGTTTTGGTCACAACAAGTTTTATGGCGCCGTTGCCGGGGATCGAAAGAATTTAATAAATCAATATTCAGATGAAAGAAGGATATACTAATTTGGACATTTAAAGAAAAAAGAACAAAAATAGATTTTCAAGCAGTGGTTCAGTTTGGCCACTAACCTTTAACGAAACACATTGAATATTTATGATGATTTGACTAATCCTATTAATGGAAGTGTGTTTTTGCTTTTCGTAAAAACTTGATGTATAGGAAACAACACCGACTGATTCCAAATGACAATAAATAGAAAGGACGCCGTGCTTGAGAGAAAGACCAAGAAGACGCAAAACTCAACCATGGAAGAAGAAAGGTGATCGTGCTGAAATACATACAGAGAGCTAGAAGGCCTCCTACCATCGATACAATGGAGGATTTCGGAGACCAATTATACAGCGAGAATACCATCACGATCGACAATTCCTGCGCTGATGCTAATAATTTTGAATTGAAGCCGACTGACATAATGGTCCAAAGAAAGACGGGCCATCGGGTCATCCCAGACCAAGATCCAAACGAACACTGGAAGATTCTCAGATGGCTAATACCGTTGTCGAATGGGGTGAGACCAGAAGTCATAAAACTGCACCTATTCCCATTCTCCTTAAGAGATACAGCAGCTACATGGTATGAATCATTACCATATGGTTCTGTTGATACTTGGGAGGAGTTAGTTGAGGCCTACTTAGGTAGATTCTTTCCCCCAGCCCTAACCACAGAAAGAAGGAGAGAAATCATCAGTTCCAAATAGGGGGAAGATGAAAGCCCTCAGACGTAGTTCGGGAAAGATTCAAACGGTTGCCGAGAAGATGTCCAATGCATGGATAGATTCAAGACTCAAATGGACATTGTATATCATGCCACGAATGATATATCAAAAGGATCTATCATGCTTCATGTCGTGGAGCATTCAAAAGAAAAAATAAGAGGTGCGAGCCGATTGAAGATCCGCTAAATGTAACATGAAAACTCCTTCTGAGCTTTCAAGAGGAAACAACAGAGGAAAGGGAATCATGGAGTCAGCAAGATGACAAAATATGAGGCTAAGCTGGATGCCATTATGCATGTGCTAGACAAGCAAGAAAGAAAGACACACACGCTTCATGAAATAGGAGCACCGAAAGGAGTTAACGACTGAAGTGCCGAGAGAGTAATCAAGAATTCTATGAGGCCAGCAGAGGTTAATTATATATGGGTGAGCCAAGAGCGACATTTTAAACCCAATCTCAACCTTCCAAAGATATTATCACCCAAAGACTCGTGAACCATGAGAACTTCTCGCACAAGGAGGGGCTCAAGGCCAAAGGCGTGGACGTAACCCTCATCATGGTATCAAGAGCCACCTAGGTTTGTAGTTGTTGAAGAAGAGACAGAAATGAGCACAGAATGAATACTGGGTGGCCGAGGAGGGCCCCAAATCTTCGAGGAACAGATGTCGCAGCTTTACGGGGACAATAAAAGCCGGGGCTGAACTCCATGAACAAAAAATTCGAGAATCGGGCTGTACCGCTACCAATTCTCAAATTTTCACTACCACGATCCTCAAGAACCCGAGGACACAAGTAGGGCAATTGCCCTAACTCCCGCAAAGCCGAGGTGAAAGATGCCTTCCTGCGATGCGGAAGGAAGAACCCGAAAGATCGCATGGCCGTGTGCCTTAGAGTGGGAAGGAGTTAGAAGAGAGGGAAAGGAAAAGATGACAAAGCAAATAAGGAAGTAGCAATACTAAGGGAAGAGACAATGGAGAATGATAAAGAAGGAGTAGAAAGAAGAACATCCAAGGATCGTCGCAGCCCCATTTCCACAAAGACTGGTAAATCAAAGACGGAGGACAGCCATAAGGTTCTTAGAACTTTCCCGTAAGCTAGAGATCGCATGCCTCATCAAGTGGTGACTCAGATGCCACTTTACGCAAAATTTCTGAAGGACATACCGAAAGCAAGAAAAAGAAAAAATAGTAGAAGAAGGAATAGTGACCACCGCTACTGCAAGGCAAGAATCGTGAAAGAACTACCAAGAAGACGAAGGACCCGTGAAGTTTCACAATTCCTTTGTATTGTCGGGAGGACTGAATTCCGTGAAGCTCTGACTCAGAGCCAGTATCAATCTGATGCCTCTCTCAAGTACAAGAAATTAAGTTTGGGGGAGCTTACTCCCACAACTGTTACTCTACAAATGGCAGACAGATCGATGGTGAAACCAGAAGGGGTCATTGAAGATGTGTTGGTCACTGTTGGGAAGTTTGTATTCCCAGTAGACTTCATCATTCTGGACATGGAAGAAGATTCACAAGTACCCCTACTATTAGGAAGACCATTCCTAGCTACTGAGCGCCTGACGACATGCGTAGCTGTTCTATCTCGAGGTCGAGAAGAAGTCGCTACATTTAACTGATCAAAAGTATGACAACATGATGTGGACAAGGAAGGTCAAGAATGTAGCCGATTTTGTCTCTATTTCCAACTCGATGTTATAAATGATCAGAACACTCCGCTTTATCAATGAAAAGAGATGAATTCCCAAAGATGTCAAGATGCTACTCAATTTCCATACGCCAGCTATTCTATAGAACCTGTTGAACTTGAAGCACAACAAAAGATACGGAAAATAGTGAAAAAGAGGAAAATCATCAAGAGACCAAGATGTATGGGCTATTTTGAAAGAGTTGCCATGTCATTTAAAGTATGCTCACTTAGAATTACCAAGAAAAACCGCTGGATCATTTCAAACTGCACTCAAAGGATGTCAGGAACAAAGATTGCTGAAAATATTAAGATGGCTTACAAGGAATCTTAGTCGGGTCCATCAAGAACTAAGGGTACGTTCAACGCTTGTATGCATAAGATTGCTTGAAGAGACTTCAAAACCATCTCGTAGAACATCAGAAGACTCGAATCCAAAGGGACGGTGTTAAGTGGTCAAAGGAGGTACTCAAATTGTCATCGTCGGTTTTATCTACGTTATTTCGTATAGTCCTCTGGGTATCACCCATGTGGTTCCAAAGAAAGGAGTGGCTTTCTATCAGGATCGAAATGAAAAATGAATTGATCTCCAACAAGAACAAAGTGACAGGATGGAGGGTATGTATTGATTACGTGAAAGTCAATAAAAGAACCGTAAGCATCATTTTCCTTTGCCTTTCATCGATCAAATGTTGATAGGTTAGCGGACACCTCTACTTTTGTTTTCCTCGGATGGGTACTCGTGTTAACCAGATTGCTATTGCACTGCAGGATCAAGAGAAGACCACGCCCACATGCCCTTATGGTACCTTTCGCTTTTAGAATGATGCCATTTGGGTTATGTAATGCTCCAAATACATTCCGTAGGTGCATGATGTCTATTTTCTCGTATTTCGTTGAAGAAGTACGGAGATTTTCATGGATGATTTTATCGTGTATGGATCCAAATTTTTGATCAATGTTTAAACAATCCGAACAAGATTTCAAAGATGCAAGACAAACAACTAGCACCGACTGGGGAGAAATGCCATTTTATGGTAACAAAGGTATTGTTCTTGGGCATAAAATTTCCGCTACTGGACTAGAAGTTGACCAGTCCAAAGTATCCATTATCAAGACTCTTGCACCACCTATCACAGGAAAAGGAGTAAGAAGTTTCTTGGGGCATGCTGGATTTTACAGAGATTCATCAAAGACTTTTTTCAAAATAAATGCACCACTATGCGTGACATCGGGAAAAGGATACAAGGTTCAATTTTTGATGATTCCCGAAGGATGCTTTCGGCGAAATCAAGATCGATTGCACAGCACCTATAATGGCCGCACTGTATCGGAATCGGGATTTGAAATAATGTGATGCCGCGATTTTGCTATGGGAGCCGTGTGGTTTGGGCAAAGAAAGGAGAAAGTATTCAGTGGTCATATACAGTAAGACTTTAATGAGTTACAGTAGAAATTCACTCAACAACTGAAAAGGAGATGCTAGCTATAAGATTTGCTTCAGCAGCACCAAAAGCAACACACTATCCCATGCAGAATCACATCACACAAAGAATCAAATACTTGATGTCGAAAGGAAGCTACAAGATTGATAAGATGGTGTCGCTGCAAGAGTTTGATTTGGAAATAAAGGATAAAAAGGGATGTGACAATGTGATAAACACCACCCGCCCGTAGTAGAAAGAAACAAAGGATGAAGAAGACAATGTGCGCTAATCGTAGAACTTCCCGCATGAGCAATCGTTTGTTGCTTCCTTCCAACTTCCATGGTCGACATAATTATCTGGCTTTGTGGAGTAATGCTCTAGAACTCGCCTACCGTAAGAGGAAACCTCGTAACTGATACAGATATTATATTCGGGGATGACCCACTATTATTCAAGAGAGGTGCTGACATGATAATAAGAAGATGTGTGCCAGAAGGTGAACAAGGCAACATTTTAAATGAATGCCATGCATCACCAGATCGGGGACACTTTTCAGGAGAAAGAACAGCTCACAAGATACTCCAATCGTGTTTTTACGCCCACTATCTTCGCAGATCAGGCGTATTCTGTGAAATTGGTGGTGATCGATGCCAAAGGATTGGAAATATCAAGAAATAGAATGAAATGCCCCTAAATGGTATTATGGTGATACAAATTTCTTGATGTTTGGGGAATAGATTTATGGGGATCTCTTTCACCTCATCATTTGGAACATTTATATATCGCACAGTAGATTATGTCTCCAACGTGGGTGGAAGCAAACATTCGAGAATGATACAATACGCTTGTGAGTTTTCTTGCAAAAGAATATTTTTGAAGGTGTTTGGAACCCCTGCATCCATTATTATGATGGGGAACCATTTTAACAAATATTTGCAAAACTCATGAGCGCATATGGGATCAAGCATATAACGAAGCTTAGCTTATCATCCCCACTAATGGACAAGCGCAAATTTCAACAGGAGATCAAAAGAATACTCAAAGATCAGAGCTCAAGGTGAAGGATTGGTCTTCCAAACTTGATGATGCACTTTTGGGCCTACAGGATCGCATACAAAACTCCCATCGAATGTCCCCATACGCAGCTGTTTTCTCGCAAACCATGTCATCTACCTCTTGAATTAGAATACAAGGCAATGTGGGCCATCAAGAAGTTAAACTTCGATTTTAAGGTCGCAGAAGGAAGAAAGACTGCCCAAATCAGTTCGAATTGGAAGAGCTGAAATGAAGCCATGACAACGCCTCTCGACATACAAAGATAAGACAAAGAAATGGCATGATCGTGAGAATCTTGAGAAAGAGTTCGTATCAGGAACAGTTCTCATATTGCTTAACTTCAGACGAAATTATTTCCGTGGAAATTAAATCCACCTGGAGCTTGCCATACACGCAGTATCAAGTACTACATTTGGAGCAAAGGATAATCAAGACCGCTACTGTGAAGAATTCAAGGTCAATGGACAAAGGCTAAAGCATTATCTCACTGTGGAGGAGGAAGTTGAAGAACTCCAACCGGGTTCTTAAGGAAAAGAAGAAGTACTAACAACAAGTCTGCCAATGGCGACTCAAAACTGAAAGCGTGCCTAATGGGAGGCAACCTGTGAGGATTTCAATGCGATTTTAAATTTGAATTATCTCTTTTCTTTTTAGTCAGCGATGAATTAAGTCGAATTTGTTTTTCCGTATGATAGATTTAAATTTTTTTTTAGAAATTGATTGTATTTTAACCAGAATCTTCTCTCGATTATTGCAAAGGGGTCTTCTCGCAAGGGGTTCAAGACATGAATAGCAAGCAGTAACTATAAGAATGATCTCGCGAACTTGCGCAGGAGCCTGAACATGGAGCAGTGCGGAGTAACTTTCTTTAACCAAATTCTCGTAGTTAAGTGATCAACTAATTGTTAAATCAAGTGTCTCAATATACCCGATAGATGTCTAAATGTGTTAGAAATAACAAAATTCAAAGTTTTTGAATTCATTGAATTAAAGGCTTAGTCACAACGTATGGTTACAACAACATTAGCTAATGTCCATACATAACATTGATGTCGCGGACCGCTTGGAAAGAACAAGCATAAGTGCAAGGAAAGGATATACGCGACACCACTGTGGTGTCGCGACAGTGAATTAAGTTTCAAATTTGAGAAGGAGTCTCGCCACATCCAATAATTCCTGAAAACCCAGATATGTCGCGACATCCTGGGTATGTCGTGACATAAAATGCGACACATGCCAACTACTCATTCCAAAAAGCCCTAAATTTAATGATCTCAAATGAAAGGAAGCGGAAGTGAAGTCGCGACAAGTCATAAATGAAGCATTAATCAGCCCACGAACATTGATTGAATTGCAACTGTTGGAAACTATCTCATTCACTCCAACCCACATAACCATTTCTCCGCCTCGCCTTCCCTCCGAATCTCAACCTCCTAAAACCCCAGCGCCCCAACCTTCGTAAGCTTTTCTCGTCTCCAATGGCCGAATTCCCATGACCGTCCCAACCTAGACGAGATAATGAGGAACACGAACAATCGTGAAGAAGAAGAAACTCATCAAGGAGAACAGCTAGATGAGATTCGGTCTGGGAAGAACGGGGCAGAGAGACGCCATCTAAGCACCCGAAGCCCTGGACTTCTCAAGAAGGCGTAGCTGTGAAAGGGAAAAAGGAGAGAAGAAGAAGTAGAAGATTTCGTCTCTCGATGAAGCTTTTATTCTCAAGTGGGTTAAGTATTACGCTAACAAGGGTTTTGTTACGTAGAGGAGATCCAAAACCCCGTGACTCCTTTCAAGGAGATGATAGAATGTAGAGGATGGGAGAGTCTCAAGGCACAAGCACTACAAAAAAGGTGATATACAAGACCGGTGAGAGAGTTTTATTCCAACATGGCAGAAGGAAGGATGGAGCTGCTTTAGGAGGAGTCCGGTCTCATACGGTTTAAGGCCATCAACGAATGCTTCATGGCATGACAATGCACAAGCATGGCTCCAACCAAGAAAATTTGGAAAAGCCGAATCTAGAAAGATTTGCCAAGAAGCTCACTCCGATGGAAGGGCGCAGTTAGCACAGAAAGAAGGAAAGCCAAGAACTCGAACAAGGGGAGCCTCACCGGAAGCAAGCAAAGGTATGGTTTACTTCCTCGGCGTATGTTCCGTTCCAACAAGACATTTGGCGTACGTGAGAGAATAAGAAGTCAGACGTCAGATGCCATACCAAAGGATACAAGATCAATATAGGAGTTATCATAGAGAACTCTATCATGAGATATCATGAAGGAAACAAAAGAGGTTCGTTTCACCCAAAGAACAATCACGCTTGCTCGAAGGCCGGAGTGAAAGGAGCCTGAGTCGAAGAAGAAGTCCCAAGAGTCACCCCTCCTTCCGACAGGAGTTAGTAAGGACCAAGAAATCGAGGAAAAGGGAGTGTCGGTAGAGAAATCGCAGGTGAAACCTGCCGAAGAACTGTAAAAGGAGACCCAGAGGGGGCCACCGATCAAGGAGCAGAGCACTCCAAAGACATCACCCACCACAATGATTACATGTTTGCATAATGAAGGGCAGGATGAAGATGTTCTAACAGGACTCCCCTCCTCCATCCCTCGCCGCTTTCCCATCCCGTACAAACAAATTTCAACACTGAGAAAGCTCAAGAGGAGCACAAGAGGACAATTCAATTCTGGAAGCTCTCAATTTGATGCAGAAAAGAATAGAAGAAAGAGAGAAGGAGTGGAACTTAAAGCAGGAATTCAGAGAAGGGATGTATGAAAAAGAATTGAAAAGAAGAGACCAACAGTGGGAAGAAGAATTAAACAGAAAAGAAAGGGAGCATGAGGTGGAGATCCAAAGAAGAGAACAACAAAGGGAAGGAAGAACTCGAATGCAAGCAGGAACGTATGGGAAAAATGTTTAAGCAGCAAGGGAGAAGAGTTCAAGAAAGAAATGAAGGAAAGAGATCAAGATCTTATCGAAACTCAAATCGAAGTCATGAAGTTTTCTTGGTATAACAAGCGCTTTGATCGAGATGCTCAACTCCTAGCATTGTTGGGAGAAAAGAGATAAAGAGCATGACACCAAATTTGGGGGAGTGATAAAAGGGTTTCAAATTACTATACAAATCTCTACAGAGGGAGCTGGAAAACAAACTGAACGATAGAGACAAAAAGCAATGGGAGACTGAATCCTATAGGCAGAAGGAATGGCTGGAAAATTTAGATTTGATCAACAACAATCTTGCCAAATTCTTAGAAGTGATGACCGACCGGAAACACAATGAATGGCTCGGGAAAGAGGCAGGATGTAGAGTCGAACAAGAAGCGTCGATCTCTTAATGAGATTTCTATCAAGAACAAACATAAAGGAAACCAAGAAGAGAAAGCAAAGAAGAGAAATGAAAATCCCTTCTGTACCTCCATCTAGGTACATCGGGACCTAGATCTCAACATTTTTGCTCCTCGACTATTTCAAAGAAAAAATAAAAACCTTCTCCTCGCTTAACCATTCCTACCATCCTTCTCCCATACCTGTATCCAATAGCTTGAAAATCAATCGTAAATAAATGAGAAAGTTAAATGGAATTTCTTGTGTACTATTTTGCATTTGATTGTTCAATGTTATGTTTCAAGTTATGGTTGAATGATTAGAAATCAAAGTAGGAAATAGTTCTGTATCAAAACTCGAGAGGACATTATCTTAATTTAATGGTAGCGCTGTAGTAGGAGTAAACAAAATGAAAAAAAAAAAAAAAAAAATTTGCATAATAAGGACAAAATGTATCTAGTTTAATGAAACACAAGGTGCAAAATCACTTATATTTAACTGATAAGTCCGTATTAGAGGAAGGTAATACAATGATGAACAAACATATTTTGAAGCTCATGCACAGAACAAAGAAGTCAAGGAACCTCGTTGAATATCAATTAACTTAACTACTATAAATAAAAATGTCAAGATATTCCTTTATAGTTAGTCACAACTGATAAATCCGTATTCTAGAATTTGTTAGATTATTGATCGGGAAGCCGAAATCCTCAGTGATTCAAATGACAAGATGATGCAGCCATTCTTCGGATAGTCTGAGCCATGCTGGGCCTTATCCCTATTCATATGTCGAGGCAAGTATATACGTAGTTCCAAAATTGAGCCAACAAGCCTATTTTTCAAAATAGACCAATGGAAACCCCAACTCATCTTAAGACATCAATCCTTCAGTAAAGAACCTACGATTACCCAGGAATTCAAAGAGGAAGAAAGAAATGAAGTTTGCGGGAGTTTATATTTTTGAGGAACTCAAAAAGGGAATGAAAAGAAAAAGGCAAGGAGCAAGTAAAATGCAGTTAGAAAAAGAAGGCTTTAGGATAAGTTTTATCTGCGGGCCTAACTCTTCAACAATTAAGTTCTGGGGGTGTTTCAACACCTAGCACCCTAATGCCATCCGGTATGGGAGTTACTAACCCAAAGTTCGGCTAAGAGTGTTAGAAAGCCTAAAAGTTGGCAAACATTGCACTATCCCTTAGTGGTAGCAACCAAGGAAATCCCTCGAAATTATAAGAGTAAATAGGAAATACAAGCTCAAACGAAGAAATCAAAGAGATATCCCAAACATGAAGTTTAGGGGAGTTTACTAGAGAAACTATAAGAAAGAAGTGGTAGAAGAGAAGAGAAAATGTTCAGGTGATTCCATCCCAAAAATTCCTTCCATCCTACCCATTACCCAAGCCTCACAATATAAGCCCAAAAGACCCGATTGATCCGGAAGGTCGAATTCACCTACATTAGTGGAGATCAATATGAAAACAAGCCTATGGAATTTCCAAAGAAAAGGAACAATCAAAATTTGCGGAAGAACTTTTGTGGAGCAAATGACTCACCCATAAATCAGTTTAATTTAATTCATTATTCAACAGATCCAATGAGTATATTGTTTGTAAACAATTTCAACATGGCTGGCTTGTATAACATAAAGAGTGTAGACCAACTCAACTCGGACTCAAGCTAAATGTACGTAAAATTTCGCATACCTTGCATTGCAATTAAATCAATGAAACTACGGTAAGAAATCACGTAAAAATGTCCTTAAAATTATTTTGTTCGAGGACAAACAATTTTTCTTTTTCTTTTGCTTGAGGACAAGCAAAACCTTAAGTTCGGGGGGGAGTTTGATGAGCTTTAAAAGTCATCTATTTTTAAATTCATTTTTTCATGATTTTATTATAAAAAAGGAATAATTAAGATGCAAGAGATATTTAAGAAACTCACCGATTCATAATGCAGGAAGTATAAGAAAGAAGAAAATGCAAGGAAAAAATGCAAGAATCGGTGGAGTAAAAGTGCACCAATCGCGTAGCGTAAAGGAAAGAAATGGCTAAGTCATTGATGCGCTGGGGTTTACATGTACCCGCTTGAGGTCGCGACAGGGATAACACGCCGTGGGTCGCGATACGAACCGCACATGAGAAAGACTGAAAAGAAATGAGCTGATGTCACGACGAGATCGGTCGACATCAAGAACCGGGTCGGCTACGTAATCACGGAAGATGTCGCGCGAAGAAGATAATCGATGTCGTGACATCGCACGCATACCGAGACTTGTGAAGGTACGATGTGATGTCGACGCGGGGATCGATGTCGCGACATCATGAGAAAACAGTGGAAACCTTTAGATCCTATAGTTGATGTCAATGGTTAAAGAGATTGATGTCGCGACATCAAAAGACCGCTTGAAATCGCGAAAAGACGGACAAGATGTCATACAAGAGATTGCGACATCGTGAAACCATCGATTTAAAGCCGGCTGGAAATGAATCATTGCCACGCATAAAGAGGCCAAGTCGTGACATCAAAAGCCATCGCGAAGACTGCCGGAAGCCGATGTCGCGACATAAGATCAAGTCGCTGGATGTGACTCCGCTTCGCTGGAAGGTCAGTTTATAAAGTGAGGTCGCGATAAGATATCGAGCGTCGTGGACATCGTGAACGTACTAGATCAAAGCCGCAGTCATAGCCATGTCGCGACATCAACTGATGTCGCCACAAATGTGAGCGACCGCTTGGCTTACGCTTCTAAGACGATGTCGTGACAGAGATCGACATGCCTGGGACATCCGAAGATCAGTTAAAGACTGCAGATGACTTGAGCTGAGGTCACGACAAGATATAGACGATGCGACATCAGGAGAGGTGAAATTGAGACCAGCCAAGACGTGAGATGATGTCGCGACAAGATGGTGATGTCGCGACATCAGGAACGACTAGATCAAAGCTGCAGAGTCATAAAGCGATGTCGCGACATCAATCTGATGTCGCGACAACGTGAGCCGACTGGCTACAGCTTTAAGACCAGCACTGACAGATTGATGTCGCGACATCCGAAGATCAGTTAAAGACTGCAGATGACTTGAGCTGAGGTCACGACAAGATATAGACGATGCGACATCGTAGAGGTGAAACTGGTGACCACAAGACGTGAGATGATGTCGCTGATAAGATGGTGATGTCGCGACATCAAGAATCGACTCAAATCAAGGCTACATAGAGTGTTGATGTCGCGACGGAGATTGATGCGCGATCGATGATGTCACGACAAGGAAATCAAGTCGCGACGCGAATATGACTCGGGGCCCGGATACTTTAAAATCCACAAACATTACATCAGGATTAGCCCAATTGAGAAACCCTATAAACACGCTAGCCATCCAAATTTATCTGGGCAAATTTCTACGCCATGCATCGAGGTCCGGATAGCTGAAAGCTCATTTTTCTTTCTTTTATTCTTTTTCTTTATTTTTCTTTCTTTTTTATTTTTCTTAATTTTTTCACTCCGTGCTTAGAGCGATTATGCTCGTATTTTTATTTTTCGTGGGTAATTCTCGAACTGATGTTATCAAGCTGAATGGGTTTAACACTCATTTTATTTTCAAAATTATTACCTGAATACAAAGTTCACAAATTTCGAATTCGGATGTTTTAGTTTCAATTTGGTACTATTCTTATGATCGAGAATGTCAGACGGTAGATTCAAGAATCGAGAATCCAGCCCATTAAGTGAACATGATACCACTTATCTTTTCCTATAGATTGCTTACGCAGCCTTGTTAATTTCTACAATAATTTACTGTTTTGGGTTGTTGTTCTCAGATCCACACGCTTATACCCGCGTAAGATCAAGGTCATTACTCATCATGATATCTCTGAGGACATAGAAGACATTCCCGAGAGTAATGTACATTTCTTTTGAAGGTATACTTTAACCCGCTTATTAGGATCTTTTTGTTTTTGTAAGTTCACTCAGATAAATCCTCTCTCACTGAAATCAAGAACGAGTCAATGAGTTACTATTTAAACAAGCAAAGAGTTCACCTCTAATTCGGGATAGTGAGAATTAACTCGCAGCAATGTGATCTAATCATGAAAGGCCGACCTATTCTAATTATGAAGATATCCTGAAGTCATATAACTCATTGACCGATAACTCGAGCTAAGGTCATACCATAACGGGTATGAAGTATTGAAAAAAGAAAAATACCTTATTGGGCTGAAGTCCCTTTTAAAAGTAGTTATCTAATCTCTGTATTCGAGAGAATCAGGTCAAAAATTAGATAATGAAATGTGGAGCAAAGGGAGAGATCCACTCAAGACTACAACGCCGACGTATTTTGAAACCGGGAATTAATCAAGAAATTTTATCGTGAGTAACTAATAGAATCGATAGTTCACTATCATCAAGCTTCTATTGATGTGCGTCCTCTCGAGGATAACTATTCAAGATTCATTTCTTTTATAGAAATTCTTTATTCTTATTCTTTATTTCCAAGATGTTGATAGTTCAAATAATTTCCTGTTCATTTAATTTTCCAGCGACCTTAATCGGATCCTACTATCATTTTGTGGTCCAAAATAGTATGGAAATTATATCGTAGTTGATTTAAAATTTTGAGACTTCGTGGAATCGATATCCGGACTTAACCATTTTATTACTTGCCTAATTGCACTATGCATCGCACCAAAACCAACTTTGAAAAAATGATTTACTCTAAGAGATCGTGGTTTATATAAGATAATATTAACAAGTTTTATGGCGCCGCTCGCCGATTAGTTATAGTCCTTTGGTAATGGTGTCATAAATTCGCATATATGTTATCTCAACAAGTTTTATGGCACCGCTGTTCCGGGATTAGACAATAATCCTTTCGTGATAACGTTACACCAGATGCATAACTAATGCATAAATGTGCAACATGTTTTGGTCACAACACTTTCCCAAAAAGCATAAAGACTTGATGAAAGCCACTGGAAGCTGCGCACTACTCCCCAAAAGCTTATATATATAGGCTCAAGTCTTAGGTCCTAAAAACGAGGCAAGAGTCATGCACTTAAAAAAGCCCAAAATTGCTACCCTAGCTATTTCATTCAGTGTGATGTCGCGGATGATATCAGAACATCGATTTGTCGATGTCGTGGGTTGTAGTTGATGTCACGACATAAAAAAAGTTTCACACTCCGCTCTAGTTTCGTTGATTTAGTCCATGTCGCGGATCATGTTGCGACAATGATATGTTATTGTAGATTAATTTCGATGTTGCAACACTACCATTCTGCAGGTTGTAGAAATTTCCGATAATGACATTTATGAATAACACCCTTGCTTGTACACATTTTCCCTGATGTCGTGACATTGTTGTATCAAATGTCACGACATTGGTCATTTAAGTTAATTGTGATCATCTTAGGTTGATGTCGCTATTATCAGATCTTGTTGTTCTCGCTAGCCCTTTCCCAATGTTCTCACCGATGTCGCCAGATATTTATTCAAAGGTCGCGACATTGGACTGATTTCACTATCCAAGCTGCTTTGATATGATGTTGTGACATTTACATGTTGATAACTCGTTGATGTTGCGACATTACCTCTATATGTCTAATCTATCAAGCCGATGTCATGCCATTTCTGTGTTGATGTCGCGACATTAAGTCTGATGGCTCTAAAATCCTCTACCGCATTTTTTTGCCGATGTCGCGACATTAGTTTAGTGTCGCTACATTTTAACTCAGTTTCAATAAGGTTGCCTTCGAGGAATGTTGCGATTATTACTCATTATGATGTCACGACATTGGATGTGATGGTCTCTAATGTTCAAGCTTTGGCTAATGTTGCGACATTTAAACTATGCAGTCCTTCCCTTCCTTAGCTGATGTCGCAACCATGTTGTTATGATGTTGCGACATTGAATGATGGACATAATTTGACTGTTGGAGTTGTTTGTGATGTCGCGACATTTCTACATCAATGCTTTCCTTTCTCCAGCCAATGTTTCGACATTGTCATAGTTTCAAGACTTTCTCCACATAATGTGTCATACATTGAAATTTGCATCGGGGCTAATGTTGAGACATTGGCCCTTTTCTTTGCAACATGATGATTTTTACTCTTTTTTCCGTTGAATTCTGCTTATTTCCTTTAAGTTTATGCAAAACAACAAATTTGGGTGAAAGCTCTATAATTTTGCATTAAACTCGAACTTTAAACTGTAATAGTTCTGAAAATGGACTTAAAATAGATGAGTTTAAAGTCATCATCATCCTCACTTCAAAGCTGAAAATCGTAGATAGACTTGTCCAAGACTATGATGAAATTATTTTAAAATGTAGCTTCAGAAATCCTAGAAACAGTGATGAACTTGCTGAAAATAGTACTGAAATGACTGGAAAAGCAGAAAGTTACTAAAACATTTAGCAAGTAAGGAGCAAAGAAAAACTAAGTTGAAATCTCCTTCAAAAGAAGATACTCCAATTGTCCCTTACCCTCAAATATTGAAAAAGAACAAGTTAGACAACCAATTTGGAAAATTTATGGAAATTTTCAAGAAGCTTGACATTAATATTCCATTTGTCGATGCATTGGAGCAAATGCCTTCATATTTCAAGTTTATGAAGGACTTCCTTGCCAACAAGATAAAGTTTAGTGATTATGAAACCGTTAACTTGATGCCATTGTCTATTTTTAGGAAACTTAGTTTGGGAGAGGTGAATCCTACAACTATTACTCTTCAATTGGCGGATAGATCACTCACTCATCCTTGACAAGTTCATCTTCTCGATAAATTTCATAGTTCTTGACATGGAAGAAGATAAAGAAGTGCCTATCATATTGGGAAGACCCTTCATAGCTACCGACGGAGCCCTTATTGATAGAAAAAATGGAGAACTTAGATTGAGGGAAAAGGATGAAGTGTGACTTTCAAATGTTCACGTCATTAAGCATCCCATGGAGAGTGAAAGCTGTTTTAGAGCAGACAATGTGGAGGCTATAGCGTCTAGCCAAAAGGATCACATAGACCCATTGAAGACTAGCCTCATCTATGAAGATTCTCTTGACATTGCTAATGATGAAGCAAGGGGATATATATCGTGGATGGACTCTTTTGGGTAAAACAAACAAAAATACTTTGAAAGTCAACTAGTTGTCGACCACTCTTAGATAGAGATCAAATTTTTGCTACTGTTACCCAAGGACTATTATCTAATCCCAAGTAAAGGCACCAAAAACTTGTTGACCAAAATAGAGCTTGTATGCTCATAAAAAAGATGGCTTTGTCAATGATTTTATTAAAAATTTAATTTGGTCATAATACTGCAAGTGCACAGGTTGTATAAGTAATAAAAGTGGACCTATAAGTCCAAATATCGTTCCCACAGAGATTAAAGAGAATTCAAAGTTCAACTACCCCAACTACTCAAGTTCCACACTATTTGAACTTCCATTTCATACAATTTTCAGAACCTAACTAAGAATTTCTACTATTTAAATTTCACATCTATAATAAAAGAAAAAATTAAAATCCTAGCTCTAAATCGATCAACCATATTATTTGTTGGAAGTAGATTAATCGCTCACTACGTGGAAATTATCAATTTCGCAACATATTCTAATTCTATTTATCATGAATTGAATCTTGAATTTGCCAAGAGGCAAGGTAGTATATTGATTTCTTCCTTAAACATACATTTCACTGACAGTAATCATGTTAATTTCTAAAACATGTGTCTAACCAATTACTTGTAACGTATTCTTTTTACAAGATCCGAGCATTTTCTTTCCAACACTTCATACCCATTTCTTATGACTACGTATTTCGTCTCAAGATTGTGGCCATTTGCCGTATTCCTCTACAAGATGAATGATGTCTCATCCTTGGAAATCTTAAAGAGTTCTCCCTTTCCTTGAATAGATCAAGCCAACATAGATCAAGATCATTCAAGACCAAGGAGAAATCTCGTAATTGATTTAATTGATATATCCTCAACTAATTCTCAAACCATGAGTAAATTGACATTTATCTATTTAACTTTTGCTCATTAGTTCTTCAATAATAGTCTAGCATACCCTGGCACGCATCCATGCTCTTAAGAATCTCCAACTCGTGTCACTCAAAGGGCCTCCCCGAAATCGCAGCCGTACAAACAGCCCTTAATCGGGTATAGTTACTAATGTTGGGAAAAATTCACTTCATGAACAACACCATTCAAATAAATTCAAAACTCTAAATCCAAGAAATCTCTTTCTAATTATGCAGGAAAGACCATAACTAACAATCGAATCTTTCTTAGTGGAAGTTGTATTTCTCGAAAACTGAATCACAGTAAATACTGATATACTGATCAAGAAATTTCAAATGCAACTGTAATCAAATGAAAGAAATAAATTCTAGCTTTTCTCTGGACTTCATTAGATTCAAACAAGAATCGACCTGATCTAACACTTCAATGGAACTTCAAAACTTTTGAAGAATGCACTGTTTCAAGTCTAGTAAACAAATTTAAATCCTACGCTAAATCGAATCTATGAAGAAAAGAAAAATAAAAGAAAATAAAAAAGAAACATATAATACAAAAGAGTCCTCAGCTCCCTAGATGCTATGGTTTATCCACCGACCGACCACCGCTTCTCAAATGTTTATATTTAGAGCCTCTGGTAGTCAGCCCTAAATTCGGCGCTAAATCAGGATCCCCAAAATTTCAAGCCCGTGACAGATTCTTAGTTAAGAGTCGTAAAGGTTAAGGCGGATGTAGTTTTAATTCTTTCGTCAGAAGTTCTCTGCTGTGGCGGCGCAGCGCCTATCGTGATGAGATTTGTTTCTTCGATGTTTATTCTATCGCGACAATGTTTCCATCTATCGATAGATTCTTCTTTGGCTTCTTTAATTTCATTCCGCAAGGTCCGGCTGCTTGGTCTCATTTTATGTCACAATGCACATGTGCATTTATCGAACGCGATTTTGCGATATTGATAATTGTGTTAAGTACATAGTTCCTGCAGGCACTTTTCAAATTGCAGTGGCTTACCCGCTTTTATGTCACGACATCATTTCTGTGTTCTTATTTCAACAATGTTTCTTGTATTGTCAGCATTTCTATCGCGACCCGTAAAGCTCATCACGATGTAGTCTGTCTCCACTTAACTTGGATTTCATTGTGAGTTTCATTTTGATATCAGGATTCTAGTCTATCGTCAGATGTTTTTTGTGGCGACAAAGTTTTTATGTCGCGCTAAGACTTTTCGCCTTTAGCTCATCTTTGTGTTTTGACCCAGTTCTGTTATGTCAAGACAAGACTTCTCTTTCTTGTGTTGGAATCTTTGTTGTGGCATAGAAAAGTCTGTCGTGACCTTGTTTATCCGTGTTCAACTTATTTCTGTGTCGCGACCTTAATATCCCTGTTGCGACATCAAAACCCCTCTTCAACTTGAAGTATGCCGCAACATCGAACTCTTTAGCCATGTAATCCGTGCGTCACCACTAAGTCAAAGATCACTTATCGCGACTTTGCTTCTTCCGTCAGACCGTAAACCTGGCTTTTTAGTGTCTCGACATTCATACCTTGTCGCGATAGAACTTCTTCATGCGTTGCCTTAACTAAGCTTTTCCAAGTTTCAGACCGCGTCGCGACAAGAGAAGATTCTCGTCGACATAGATTCTCGCTTTATATTTTCATTATGTTGCAACATAACCGATATGTCGCAAAGATTCTTCTCAGACGCTTTTAATTTCTTATCGCGACATATGATACCTTGTCGCGACATAGCTCATCTTCTAAATTTAGTCCTTTGTATTGTGACATAAGAAATATTGTCGTGACAAATTTCCTTAGCCATTTGTTTCGGGACGCTTGCTCTAATACGTAACTTCACTGCGACTTTAGATCGCTGCAATTGTTTTTTTTTCTCTTATTTCTTGTTGAAATTTTCTTCTTTTTGAATTAAAACCTGCAAAACACAAAGTTGGTGAATAGTCCATAATTTGGCATTAAAACAGATCTGAATATACTAAAAATAAGCCAAGAAAATGGATTAAAAATAGATGAGTTTAAGACTCATCAAATTCCCATAAACTTAAAGTTTTGCTTATCCCCAAGCAAAGAAAATAAAATTTTGTTTGTCCTCAAACAATTCAGCTTTTTTTTAGGGACATTTTTCTGCTTTCTACTTCAATCCCTTTTTAATCAGCCTCTTGAATTGAAACTAGTTAGTTGCAGCATCGTTTCAAATTTAGTTTTCAATTCAGACTTATGAAAAATTTTCAATTACTATCACAAAACAAAACTAATGATCTCTGAAATGTAAACAATTAAGTCAAATCATCTTGATCTGTGAGTGTGTGATGGTCTTCTTTCCCTTTCTCCTTGGAAAATTATATTAATTCTAGGGTTCGACAGTTATCGTATATCATTTTAAGCCCTTCATATAGCTTGTTTTTCATATTAGTCTCCACTAATGTAGTAAATACAACCTTCCAGATCAATGAGGTCTTTTTAGGCTTGTAAAGTTTGGCTTTTACTATCAAGTGGACTACGGAGAATTTAGGCTAAAAACACTCACCTAGATTCCAATTCACTTTTGCATCTTTGTCTCTATCCTTCATCCCTTTTCTACTCATGTCGAAGGAAATTTCCTAAACTTGGATTCGATGTACCATGTACTACATACTCTCATTTTGGTAATTCTATTTGCCAATTATCATTCTATTAAGTCACCCTTAGATAGAAGCTCTTTTGGCTTTTCTTTTCACTTGCTTAAAGATTTTTTAGAATAGAAAATGTTTTTGTGTTTTTAGGCTTTTGCTCACTCTAGAGAACTTCGGGGTTAGCAGCTCCCATACCAGCTTGACATTAGTGGTACTAAAGTTGAAACACTCTATGAACTAATGTTAAAGAGAGGAAGGCCACAAGACAAAACTTATTCCAATTTGACAATTCACAATCTTTGACTTCTTCTTTGCATTCCTTTGTTTTCCTTCCTTTTTTCTTTTCTTTCTTCCATACTTCATTCTTGTTTTTCCCTTCAATTCAAAATAACATTCCCCCAATCTTGTCATTTTTTGGATTTTGAGGTTCTTTTCTTGAAACCTGGGCAATAAGGGTTCTTTACTATAGGATTAGAATAAAGGAAGGGTTTGAGGTTTCTAATTGCTGGTTCAATGAAGAAATTACGAATTTGACTCACTGGGAACTGTGAGTGCATGTCGTGGCATATTATGAGGGTAGCTCGAAGCAATTAATCTTTTCAAGGATGGCCTGTATCACTTCCTATTAGTAGTATTGCTCTATGATTTCACTTTGACTAATAATCTAACAAGTTCTAAGACATGGACTATTTGACTGAATGAACTCTAAAAGATGTCCCTAATTTTTCACAATTTGTTACGACCATTTTGACCATGTGCATTGTTCTTTTATTTTTATCACCTTATCATTTACACAACAGTCTCAAAAGCCTAATTTGTGTTTCCTATTGAGTACATCTTTCTAAATCTGATCATTCAACTTCATTCTAGCTAAACAAGAATCCTCTTTTTCCACTGGGATTAGTCACCACAATGCATCATTTAAAGGGTTGTTCGATTTGAATTTTGCTATTGTGTTATTTTAATCAAGTAAAGAAGTTCATTTTGATCATGCATTTAGCTCACAATAAGACAACACAACCACAATTGTTCAACCAAGCATTTCACCCAAACATGCTGCAGCAAATAAACAATTTGATCCAGGTAGTTGATTTCTTCTTTATTCAACCAAGCACTACAATCATGGAAAGAAAAGTTAATAACCAAACGACCAATCAAGCAAACAAAAATGAACACAAAATTTTTGCAAAAATCTATATTTTATTTAAAGGAATGGGCTTTGAATACAAAGAGGATGAGGAGATGGAAAAGGTATGATATTGTTAATTTTTTATTCCTTGCAACCCTCTCCTTAGCTGCTTCCATCCTTAGATATTCTTCCACCTCCTAATTCGGTGAGTTCCTTTTTTCTTTTGTCAGTATTATGATTTTAATTTTTTCTTTGCTTCGTACATGGTGCAAAAGAGCCCTCAGCCTCCAATTGAATCAAGTAGTATAGGATAGGTTAGTCCTCAGAACACCGAGACTATAGTATAGGTCTATAGTATGAGATCTTCCAGGGCAGGTATCTTCACGGGACAACGCCTTCATTGCCTGCCTAGGATCTTGGCATTGCTCTTTGTAAGTTTTCCCTACCTCATAGCTAGAGATTCCAAGAGTGTCCTGTTATTTTTTATCTCATAGCTCATCAAGCGAAAACTCTCTTTGCAGTGTCCTAAACTGTTCATGCGATTGTTATCTCTTGAGTCTATGCTTACCTTCAGGGAATTGTCTCCATCTCTCAAGACCGTCCTCCACTTTGTGTCCCTTTTCTCTATTTTTATTTTCCACTCTTCATCCATTTTCTTCAGTGCATCCTCTAAATTCTGGTCCTTTTTTCTGAGCTTTGCATCAAAATACTCATCCTTGAGATGAAGCTATGTCTTTAACTGATTATCTCTTTCTTTTAATTCCTGCCGCATAGACATCAACAATTCTATCAATCCTGTATGATTGTAGTTATGCCCAGAACTTTCAGCTTGTTCCTGATGAGTTTGTCTTATCTCTGGGGATGCATTCTAGAATTAGCCTTGATTTTTCTGAGCTTTTGGTTGCAATGGAAATTGGTTTTCCCACTGTTCTGGTTCAGTGCACCCTTCATTCCCTTTTTCTTCTTCTGTTTCTTTTTCCTTGCCCTTCTCTTTGTTCTTTGGTCCTTTAGTTATACCGATTAAGGTCAGAGGGGAGGCTCTGGGGTAGGTTTCCTCAGTCCCCATTCTTCTTCTACTCCCCCTTAGATGCAGAGTTTGGTGATTGTGGCTGGGTGTGGAATCATCCCCTTGCATTTTCTTTCAGAGTAACCCAAGATAAAATTTTCAATAATTTTTCCAACATTTATCTTGTAACCCTTCAGCAATGCGTAGAGGAGGATTGCTTCCTCTCTTCTCACTGTGCTTAAATGCTTAGAAGGCATAAGGATATAACTAATAAAGTAGAACCATACCTTGGCTTCTTCAGTCAGGTCTCCTCTGTCAATGGATTTAAAAGGGGTTTTCCTTGTCCCTTTCCATTTTCCTTTTCCAAATCGTGAGTAAAGCTCAATACTATTTTATGGTGTTCTGGTTATTTGAGTTGTTTCTTGAACTTAGAACCATCATTTTACACCCTCAGATTGAACAATCTGTTTATCTCTTCTCTGCTGAACTCTACCCAATGTCCTCTGACATATACTATTTTTCCTTCTTTCTTTACCATATTTGCAAAGAATTCTTTCACCAAAGATGCATAACCAGGTTCTCTGTGTTCACCCAGTGACTACCATCCTCTCTTTTCCAGCATTTCGGCAAAAGGAGAGATAACCTTTTTGAACCCTCTTTCTGCAATGAAGCCTCTGTCTTTCAAACTTCCTTCCATTAGAGTTGCTGCTTTTTATGAGATAAAGGTCCTTGCTCTTTCTTTCATCTGTTTTGCTCTAGCTTCATCAACTCCCCTTTTTCTTTTTCTTGATTCTTCTCCCTTCTGCTGTTGCTTTTCATTTTCATCTTCCCGCCCTCAACTTTTTTCCAATCAGCTTCGAGAACTCACCGTTTGATTTTCTAGCTCAGAGCACTCTTCCATGCTTTTGTTGAGGGTTGGAATCAAGGTGGTAGAATCAGACATGATAGGGCCAGGACTTCGGAGCTCTAGGGTTTTAGAGAATCCTAATTCAAGTGTGTCATGACATAGAAAAAGTGTGTTGTGACATTAATTAAAGTTTTCTGAATTTTCATCTTTCACTTTCTTCTCTCATAAAAAAATTTCAAAGCAATATACACCCACTCATACTCATTTGAACACAAATATGAACACTCATCTCAATTCTTAATTCAATGTCTTTCCCTAATTTTTAGAATATATTTTTATTCAAACATGCTAACAATTCCCCCAAACTTTAGATATGCATTGTCATTAAATACGTGCTTGTGGGAATTAGAATTATTTCCCTTGTGGTCATTTTTCCTCGTATATTTTATTTTTTTGAAACAAGCAGGCTTAATAAGGATCTTCTTGAAATTTTGCTTCATTGTCTTGAAAATTAACAACACTAACATAAAACTACTAAAAAATTAAACTAAAACATCAAATACATAAATTATACTGAGTTAATTAAACTATTTAAGAACTTAAAATTAAAATTCCCGCTTGGTCAGCTTCTCCCAAGGAGCCGTCGCTAATGTCCTTCTCGCTAGACACATGCCGGCAGAAAGTGTCTTTAGTTCCAAAGAATTTCTTTATTTACCTAGTCTCGAGCTATTCTTCATTAAACCAAGCATCCGTGCATGTTTAACTTCACATCTTCTTGCTTCCTTGCAATTCATCATTGCCTCTCAATGTAGTTGATGTGAGATCTTTTGGATTGATCTCAGTACTACTAGGAAATGCATTTTTGGATTGACTTTGCAAGGATAAGGCCAACTGCCCTACTTGAGTCTTCAAGTTTCTCATTGTGGCATTGGTATTTGTTTGAAACACAAATGTGTTTGCTTGAAAATTTTCAAGGTCATAAAATCTATTTTCATTCAGATTCAAAATCCTTTTGTTTTTTGTCATGAAATGAAGCATATGATCTTCAAAGGATTGAGTCCTTTTCTAACCTTGATACTCTTCTCTATCAGTTCTTTTGCCGTCAGTTGCTCTTTGAACCTAGGCCGAGCATGTTTGTTGGTAATTCGTCTGTGCCTGTGTGGCCCCGCGTGTTCTCCCACCATATGAAAAACTTCACGGTTCCTCGTCGGTATCAGGTTGGCAAGTCAGGGGTTGGGCTTGAAGTGATAACTTCTTTGCTCATTCAACTTGGTATGGCTCTTCTCCAACTAGTTCCTCAACACTTCTTCTGCTTCTTTCTTCTACTGCTCCCACTTCATGTGCAAGCAGCATTCTCTTTCATTGCTTCCGCTTGTTCAATATCGCTTCCATTTTGCTTCTATGACTGTCATTCTATCAAGCCTCCAATAAGCCCATTTCCCTTTCAACCCCGTCGGTCGCCTCCGAAGCTTTAGAGAGCTTGTAGTTGCATTTGGCAAGGTCTTCAATCAATTCCCTTGCCTCTTTTGCACTTCTTCTTTTAAAAGCTCCACAGCAAGATGCATCAATTATACCCTTAGAGGCATAATTCATAGAATGATAGAAAATATCCATCCGAGTGGTCAGATCTATTCCATGCATAGGACATCATTTCAGCAATCTTTTGAATCTCCCATGCAAAGCAGTAGAGGCTCTTATCTTCCCTCGCTTGAAGACAATTATTTCCTCTTCTCTCAAGAGGAGAGCTGTAGGAAAAATCTACTCATGTATGCCTCCATCGCTTCTTCCCAAGTGTTCACCGATCGACCGGCGCAGTCAAACCATGTTGATGCCAGCGTGTCTCGAAGGAAATGGGAATAGCTGCTTGATTACATCCGTCTCACCCCATTAAGCTGATCGTGTTTTCCATCCTCATGATTCTCCCTATGCTCATCAATCTTCTTTAAGGGCGGCCTTATGAACTGCCATCGTCATGCACCACAAGAATCAAAGCCGGCTTTAGCCTGCAAATTATTGCTTCAATGGAAGGTTTTCACAACCGAGTACTCCTCGATAATAGCCTCCCAAATTCATCCATAGCGTTAGCCTTTGAGGTCTCTCTACTTTTTCTTCTTTTTTGGAATAATTTAATCTTTCTCCTCGATTTGCCATATTTTGGATTTCAGACCGGTGATTCTTCCTCGATTCTACGTGGTTCTCTCACTCCCTTATCTGTATAAGAGATATGTTTCTAGTCTTCTATACTAAATTTTTCCCGAAAGTAGAAACATACCGAGATCAAACGGAGTCGTTGATATCAAAAAATTTTGGTATTTATTTAGGCTTCCAAAATATCATGGCTTATTCACCATCATCGTTAAAATTGTTTTTGTTGTTTTTCTGAAATTTTTGTAAAACAAAAAGAAAAAAAAAAGTCCAAATTAGCATTTCTCTCTTCAATGTAATATTGATTTTTGTCTCCCTTGATCACTGCAATGGCGCCTAAAAAAACTTGTTAACCAATTATGATAGAGATCACAATGCCATCAAGTATTCAAGGACTATTATCTAATCCCTATAAAAGCACAAAACTTGTTGACTAAAAATTGTAATTTTATGCTCATAATAAAGATGGCTTTGTTAATGATTTTATTAAAAATTTAATTTGGTCATAATACTACAAATGTACAGGTCGTATAAGTAATAAAAGTGGACCTATAAGTCTGGATATTGTTCCCACAGAGATTAAAGAGAATTCAAAGTTCAACTACCTCAATCATCAAGTTCCACACTATTTGAATTACTTGATAAAATTTTCAAAACCTAACTAAGAATTTCACTATCTAAATTTCTACATCTATAATAAAAGAAAAAAAAAATTAAAATCCTAGGTCTAAACTGGACTGAACCATATTATTGCTGGAAGTACACACTGGGATTTCATCGTGGTGAAATTTTCAATTCTTGCAACATATTCTAATTCTATTCTATCATGAATTGGAATATGAATTTGTCAAGAGGCAAGGTAGTATAGTTTGGATTTATTCCTTAAACATACATTTCACTGATTAGAGAATCATGTTCAATTCTGAAACATGTGTCTAACCAATTACTTGTAATCAGATTTTCTTTATAAGATCTGGGTATTTTTCTTTTCCAATATTTCATACCCATTTCTTATGACTACGCATTTTCAGCTTTCCAAGACAAAATATTTTCCGCATCTCTACAAGATGAATGATGTCTTATCCTTGAGATTCAAGAGTTCCCATTTTTCTTTTGATTAGATCTAAGCTAACACAGATGAAGATCATTCTTAAGACCAAGGAGAAATCTCTAATTGATTTAATTGATGTATCCCTCAACTAATTCTCAAACCATGAGTAAATTGATGATTTATCTATTTTAATCCTTGTGAGCTCATTAGTTCTTTGATATTAGTCTAGCATACCCTAAGTAATGCATCCATGATCTTTGAATCTCTAACTTTGTGTCACCCGAGGGCCTCCTAGAAATCGTGAGCCGCATACAACCTTAATTGGTATAAGTTACTAATGTTGGGAAATAATCTACTATGAACAACACCATTCAAATAAATTCAAATTCTTAATCTAAGGAATTCTTTCAATTGGCGCAGAAAGACCATAACTAACAATCAGATCTTTCCCAACGGAAGTTGTATTTCTCAAAAACTGAATCACAGTGAACACTGAAATACTGATTAGGAAATTTCCAATGCAATTGTAATCAACTTAAAGAAATAAATTCCAGCTTTTCTTTGGACTTCATTAGATTCAACAAGAATTTAAATTGATTTTCAACAATTTCACTAACTTCAACTCGAACAATGCACTATTTCAAGTCCAGTAAACAAATTTAAATCCTACGCTAAATCGACCCACGTAAGAAAAGAAAAAAAAGAAAAAAAGAAAAAAAGAAAATATAATAAAAAGAGTCCTTAGCTCCCCGATGCTCGGTTTATCCGCCAACCGACCGCCTTCGCTCTCAAATGTTTCTATTTATAGAGCCCCGTAAGCTCGGGGCCCTAAATTCGAGGCTAAGTATCAGGATCCCCAAAATTTTCGTCCAGATCGCATTCTCGTCACACCGAAAGTGTCGGCTGACAGTTTAAATTCTTTGTTGCGCTTCTTATTGCAAAGATGCAAAGAAAAGTCCCTTTCTCATTTCAATTTGTTAATGATTCATTTCTCATTTATCTGATTTCATGAATCTAAAAAAAATGGATTTTGAAACAAAAACATAGGATTTTTATGTATCACAATTTGAGACGAACATCCAAAAGCGATGTAAATATTTGTATACAGATACAAATTGTATTAATTGTTAGATTTCTGTTGGGTAGATAATTTGTGTTAGGCTTATCAAATCAATTAGAGATTGACCGATATATCATATAACAAAAAGTTTTATTTATATTGGAATTCTTATCACACTTTAAAAAAAAATTTTTATATTTCTGTATAAGGGAATAAGGAACATGTAGTTATAAAACTCAGTTTGTCACGGCAAGATTTGTTTCTTCAATGATAGTTTATTCTGTCGCGATAAGTTTCCTATCAATGACAAATCTTTTCTTGTCTCTTTAACACTTTGTCCTCGCAAGGTCTATCGTTTCATTCATTCTATGTCGCGACGCTCATGTCATCGAACAAAGTATGTCGCGACATCGACAATCGGTGGTTGCGCATTGTTCCCCGTGAAGCTTTTCAAATTTTGTGTCGCAAACCCTAGCTTTTATGTCATGTAATATCATTTCGCTGTTCTTGTTGCAACAATGTTTCAGATATCGCATTTCCGTCGTGACCTAGAAAGTCTCAAGGTACCGTGAAGTCTTGTCACAACGTAAATCCTGATTTTCACAGATCTTCATTTTAATGTTGCGACTTAGTCTATTGGTGTTGTAGATGTTTTCTATCATGACCAAGTTTTTATGTCGCGCCAAGACTTTCTGCCTTTAGCTCATCTTTGTGTCGCGACCCAGTTCTGTTATGTCACAACAAGACTTCTCTTCCTTGTGTTGGAATCTTTGTCGCGACATGGAAAAGTTTGTCTCGACTTTAATATTCCTGTCGCCACATCAAAAGTACTCTTCAACTTGTAGTATGTCACAACACTGAACTCTTTTTTTTCAACCAAGTCGGGCTCACTCAAGTCAAGATCACTATTCGACTTTGCTTCTCTCGTCAGACTCTAAACCTTGTCTTTCAAAGGTCGTGACATTCATTACCTTGTCGCTGACAATACTTCTTCACCATGCTTGTCTCAACAAAGTTTTCCAAGTTTCAATAATCGTTGCCGCTGATAGGGAGAAGGTCTCAGCCGTGACATATATTCTCTATATTTTTCATTATGTCGCAACATAAACCGGCGCGTCGCAAAGATTCTTCCCATTACTTTAATTCTTATCAGGACATATGATACCTTGTCGCGACATAGCTGCTCTTCTAAATTCAGTCCTTTGTGTTGCGACATAAGAAATATTGCTGCAGACATTTCCTTAGCCATTGCTGATGTTACGTGACACACATAACTCGTCGACATGGACTCCGGCCGCACTGCTCTTTTTCTCTTATTTCTTACTAAAATTTTCCTTTTTGAATTAAAACCTGCAAAACACAAAGTTAGTGAATAATCCATAATTTGGCATTAAAACAGATTTGAATATACTAAAAATAAGCTAGAAAAATGGATTAAAAATAGATGAGTTTAAGACTCATCACTAGTTCTTCACGCCTTATCCCTTCAATTGATAACCCCAAGTCCTTGAAAGAAACAACTTCCATCTCACCTTAGGTATGTTTACCTTGGGGAGTCTTTTACCTTATCGGTCATTATCTCTTCATATCTGTCTAAAGTGGAAGAGGAAAAGATGTTGAGAGTGCTTAGAGAGCACAAGGAGGTTATCAGATGGTCTTTAGCTGACATAAAAGGTACTAGACCATCAATTGAAGCCCAAAGAAGGCTTAACCCAACCATGAAGGAAGTGGTACGCAAGGAAGTCCTAAAATGGCTAGATGTGGGAGTGATTTATCCCATTTCCAACAGCCCATAAGTAAGCCTGGTCTAAGTAGTGCTAAAGGAAGGTGGGATGTCAGTGACTAAAAATGAAAATAATGAGTTAATCCCTATAAGAATAGTGAGTGGTCGAGAATTCTATACTACAAGAAGTCGAACAAAGCAACTAGGAGATCCCTTTCCCTCGCCATTCATAGATCGGTTGGATAGTATGGACTCGTCATGAGTTCTAATTGCTTCCTAGACGAATATTCGGTTACAACCAGATACACGCGCTTCTCAAGACTAAGAAAAGACAACTTTACATGCACTTACAGACATTTTCATTTAGAGGATGCCTTTGTCAGGTAACGCACCGAAATATTTCAGCGATACATGATGGCAATATTTTCGGATATGGTAGAGAGGTCAATTCGGACTTTCATGGACGACTTTTCAGTAGTAGGAGCCTCATTTGATGATTGCCTTGTTAATTTAGAGTTGGTCTTAAAGTGATGAAAGGAGACCAACTTGTCCTTAATTGGGAGAAATGCCATTTCATGGTAAAGGAAGGCATTGTCTTGGGACACTGAGTATCCAACAATGGGATCGAGGTAGACAAGGTGAAAATAGAGACAATTGAGAAATTTCAACCCCCAACTTTAGTGAAAGGAATTAGAATTTTCCTTGGCCATGTGAGTTTTTATAGGAGGTTCATTAAAGACTTTTCAACAAAAGAAAACCTCTTCCAGCCTATATCGATGCATGGAGTCCCATTTTGCTTGATAAAAATGGCGACAACGCTCACCATCTTCTCAAGGATAAGCTCACCTCAACGCCTATGGTTATCACACCGGATTGGGAACTTCCATTCGAGATAATGTGTGATGCAAGTGATTGCGGTTAGAGCCGCTAGTTGCAAGAACAAGGTGTTTATCTCCATATACGATGTTAGCAAAACTCTAAATGAAGCGCAATTGAATTATGCCACCACTAAAAAAAAGTTTCTAGCAATAGTATTTGCTTTTGATAAATTTTTGGGCCATTCTTGATTGGCAACAAGGTCTATCTTCACCTGATCACTAATTATTAAGTACCTTCTGACAAAGAAGGACGCAAAGCCTCGCCTTATAAGATGGGTCCTTATGTTGCAAGAATTTGATGTGGAGATAAAAGACAAGAAGGGATCAAAAAATTTGGTGGTCGACCACCTTTCTAGAATGGAATTGGAGGATAATGAAGTCACGTTGATACACGATAGCTTCCTCGGGCCGAAAGCAATTACTAGTCGCTTCCCATGTCGATTGGACTCTAAGGTTTGTCGACATCGTGAATTATCTAAATTACCGGAATTATACTCTTCGACTTAACTTCTAACAAAAGAAAAGGTTCTTTTTTGATTTGAGGCACTATTTTTGGGAGGATCCCATTCTTTACAGACATTGTGCTGATCAAATGATAAGAAGATGCATACTTGTTAAAACCAAATGATATATACAAATTTATGACACTACTACCAAAGGACGCCACTCAATCCTCTGCAACGACGCCAAAAATTTGTTGTTCCTAACCAAACTATATGATGTGATCGCATGCCAATCTTCCCGGTATTGCCACGTAAGAACTTTTCAAAATTACGGTAACAATGCCAAAAACTTAAAGACCATTTTTCATATGTATGAAAAAAATGGAATTGCTTCTTTGTTTTTAAATGACTCATTTAAAATTTCAGGTGCGTGGTCTCGATCACCCAAGCTTAATGTCGACAAGTAATAAAAGTGGATATTTAAGTTCAGATATCGTTCTCATGAGGAAAGATGATAAATCAAAAGACTAACTGGCCCAACTACTCAAGATCATTACTATTTAAACTACATTGTTATGATGATAAGAGGACTAAAAATATAGTCCCAGGCTTAAATCCTTTATATTCAAAAGTAAAGTTTAATAAAATTTGGGGTTGAGAATTCACTAAGTGAGACAAACTAGAAATGGATCAATTAGTAATAATCACTTTCTGCATCTTTTCGGTTCAAAGCTCAACCATAAATTGGAAAACTGAGTCTGTCAAAGATGCAAGGTAGCATAGTTTGGATTTCTCCCTCAACCATACTTTTCACCGATAAAAGGTTTATATTCATTTCAGAGACATGATTCTAATCAGTTACTTGTAATATGTATTTTTGCTAAGATTTAAGTATTTTTCCTTTTTCAGTACTTCATACTCAGATCTTAGGACTAAAGAATTCTTGCCCCCATAGATAGGATATTGCAAGCTTTCTCCAATTTGATTGACACCTCATCCTACACTTATGATGAAAATTTCCATCTCCTTGATTAGATCTCATCTAACACAGGATCAGAATCAATTCAGTAGAAAGAGGAGAGGCCTCTAGGTGATTAAACAGACACTTCATTCAACCTTCCTCAACTTATAAGTAAGCTGGTGATCTATTTGAGTAATCCTTCAAAGTTCATTAGTTCCATAGTATTAGTCCACCATACCCACAAGGAACTGCTCTAACACTCTCAGGATTCTCCATCTGTGTGTCATTCAGAGGGCTTCTTGGAAATTAGAGGAGATACAGTACTTGCATTGCACACTATACAGTACTAAGAACAAGTAAATTTATAAACAATACCAATAAATAAATTCAAGAATCCTAATTAAAGTTTTCTTCCACCTTATGCAAAGAAAATGATTATCATCACCCACCCATTTCTAGTGAGCTCAACTTTTCAAAACCGGTTTACTCTATCGCTGACTAATTGATCGTAAAATTCACCGAAATCATAAACGAATCGAATAAATGAACTCCGTAAACCTTCCAACATCCATTTAACTCCAAATAGGTAAATGAAAAGAAGAATTTATAAAGAAATACACTGGGCCGCACTTCGCATAATACCCAAATCAAGAAAATTAAAGGAAAACTAAAAAAAAAAAACTAAAATAAGCTAGATCTACTAAAATAGAAAAAAAAAACTATGTATAAGAGTCTTCAACCACTAAGAAATTCGAGCTCCGGAAGTTTTCTTATATTACCCTAGAAGAGTGTATTTATAGCCTTTCCAATTGCTTCGGCCTCACTTCATTAACTCCGCGCTGTGGGATTCCCCAAATTCCGCCCAAATCGTTTCTTTTGTCACCTACATAGAAAGGTCTGTTACGACAGAAACAATCTTTGTGGCTTGCTCGATTGTGTCACGACATACTTTGATAATGTCACAAGATAAATTGTATTCAATCAGTTTTGTTCTTGTCAAGCACAGAATGCTCTTATGTCGCGACACTAAACCCGTTTCGCACTCGCCTCATGCCCCAGCCTCTATGGAGTTTGTCGCGACATAATTTTCCTGGCTTTAACAAACATTTACTTTTCACTGGCCAACTCTATCGCAACAGAGTTTTCCTCGTCGAGAAAGGATTTCTTAAGTCCTCGAAGAATTTCTATCAATGACAAGAAACCTGGTCATGACGTGACTTTCTTCTCTCGATTCTCGTCGCTGGCCGAGATGTTTGTTACGCGCCATAGGTGACTATATGTCGCAACACACCATTTTGAAGCCATTCTCTGCCAATTCTTCTTCAATTGGTCCCGAACTACTTTTTCTCTGCCGCATTAGAATTTATCATCAAGATAGCTTTTATCACGTGACGTAAAACTTCTTCGTCGCGACACAGCCGCTTCAACTCTTAATTATGTTGTAACAAGAATTTCTTTGTCTCCATTTTTCTTGTTTTGCTCTTCAGCTTCTTGTCGCGACAGGGAATTCACCTTGTTCATTTTTTTTTCACGATAAAAATAATTCATTACGATAGAGATTTTGTCAGTTTTGGTTATGAATTTTGAAAGTTATGTTGTGATAAGATTTTCTTTATTGCGACAGAATTTCGAAATGCTTGGTGTCGAAAAACTTCGTCGCAAACATAAAAACACTTATCTCAATGACTCAGGTCAGACTTAGAATTTTGTGTCACGATAGAGTTGTCTTTTGTCGCGACAGAGTTAATCTGTTAATCGTCAGCCCTTTATGTCACGATAGAGGAAATCTTGTCGTGACATAGCTCCTTTGCTATTTGCTTTGATCATTGTCGTGATAGAGCAACGGATTGTCGCGGACGCTTCTTTCTTCTCACCTCAATAATGTCGCGATTAAAAATCTCTTTTGTCATGTACATAAATTTCTTCTTTTTACCATTGAACTATGTCTCAACTTTGTTGCGACATTTAGTTGTCGGTTACGACATAGTTCCTTCGCTTCGTTTGAATTTTGTGTCACACAAACAAAAAAGTATGTCACACACAAACCGCCTTCGCATTTTCACCTTTTTGCTTCTTTTCTGCTTGTTTTCTCTCTTTTTTCAAATAACACCTGCAAAAAATAAAGTTGGTGAATATTCCATAATTTGGCATACAAATAGATCTAAATTTGTTAAAAACATGCTAGAAAAATGGATTAAAAATAGATGAGTTTAAGACTCATCAAATTCCCCCAAACTTAAAGTTTTGCTTGTCCCCAAGCAAAGAAAAGAAATTTTGTTTGTCCTCAAACAATTCAGCTTTTTATTTTTAAGGACATTTTTCTGTTCAAAGCTCAATCAAGTGTAACATACGTTAGTTTGCGGTAATTACTTCTAAACATGCTTCCACCCAGAATCAAGAAGATTTTCAATTAAGTTCATTGAACCAACTAATAATTCATAGTGTGTAACAATTTAATCATTAAACTCGATTTTTAGAGTGTGCTTTCTGTCTAATCTTTTCGGGAGATCATTTAATCTTCTAGGATAATACCAATGTATACTTCTTTCATTTTTTAAAGTCCCATATACGCATCGACACTCACTAATGTAGGCACAACACCACCTTTATAATCAAATAGGTCTTTTAGGCTTGTAATGTGTGGCTTGGGTAATGAGGTGGATAGTTAGACATTTTAGGCTTAATTTAACCCAGACTTCACCGACAACTTACACTTACCGCTTTCTCGATGCATCCTGATTTCTCGATTGTAAGTTTCCAACCTTCCCATCAGGTTTTTGCATCTTTCCGCATATTTTTCATTGTGGTGCCTTTTTATCATTTCCTTTCCCACGCACAGAAGATAACTTGTCTTCCTTATTCTAGAAGCTTTTTCACTTTTCATTTTATCCAAGTTTGGTGGAATGGTGCAATGCTTTGTCTTTTTAAGCTTTCTATCACCCTTAGCTAACTTTTTGGGTCAATTAATTCCATAATAGTTGGCATCGTGGTATTAGGTGTCGAATTCCCTAAGGACTTACTGAATGGTGGAAGAAGGCTACAAGACCAAACTCATTCCTCCTTGATCTTTTTCTTTTCACAGCTTCTTTCACAATCCTCTTCATCTTTTCTTATTTCTTTGAATTGTTTTTCTCAACCCTTTTCATCCTTTTCTACAACTTGAAATAATATTCCTCCAAACTTTTCCTCTTTTGTCCTTGATGTACTTTGTCTGATGATTTGGGAAAATAAGGGTTCTTTATCAGAGGATTATGTGTAAAGAGAATTGTTATTTATGAGTAGAACAGTCACTCACTTCTCAACAATCTCATCTCCTCCGATGATGCGGATCGCTATAGGCTCAAATAAGGAACTAGTGTATATGCATATGCATATAACAGTAGGCTTGAAAGGCCTGAAACTTCCAATGATGGCCTAAATCATTTCCTTTAGTGTTAATGCTAGATTTGCCTTCGACTAATAATCCAATGTTCTGTGATATTGAAAAAGCTTACTGTGATGGATCCCATAAGATGTTTCTAGTCTTAGCACAATTTCTTTCAGAGTTATTGTTGACCATGTGTAAATTTTATCAAGATTTTATAACCAAACTGTTTACACAAAAAGAATTATAGGTTTTATCTGTTCCATCAATTTATTAAAGTCTTCCTTAATCTTGAAATTCAATACATTTATTCATAGCCTTACAACTTTCTATTTCCATTCATTTCATCCTACCCTAATGCATATATCAGATTTTTGTTTCGTTTTCAGATTTGCTGTTGTGCTGCTTTATCAGTCAAAAGGTTCATTTAAATCATGCATTCAACTCAAAAAATCCAACATAACCACAATTTCCTTCTTTACTCAGTTCCAATCAACCAAACATGTTACAACAATTTAACATTTAGATCCAGGTAGCTGGTTTCTCAATTGTTTCAACTAATTATTCCTTGAAACTTCATCAGTTCCTATTTATTCAAAAGTAACCATAGAGAAGGAAAGGACATAAACACAAACATACAAAATATTCTACAAACATGGTGAACATCAATCTCTGCATAAAAATGCACAATTTATATTTTATTGAATGTTTCAAGGATGGATATTAGGTACATAGAGGGAGAAGAGATGGAAGAGCAGGGTGAGCTATTTTCTTTTTCTTTCATGCCTATGAGAGGATGGTAGGTTAACTGGATCTAACTTATACCCAATCGTTAATATGAGAACTCGTGGATTCGACTCTTCAAGGGTCACTCGATTTATCATTTTCCACTTTGTCAATATGCACCACTCCATGGTTAGGCTAATTGTTTGATCATATCATTTTGTCTATGCCCACAGAATCTAGGGTTCTCAAACCACCCCCGGTAGAGTACATCTTAATCAAGCTTTTGTTGACTCATATCTAAGCTTTATGTCCAACACTTCTCTCATAATCTCAGGTCCTAATTCCTTGTCCATCTTTTCACTAAAAGCCCCACTTCCTTTTGATGTTCTTGCACATATACCAAAAGGCATCTACCTCTGTAGCATGTTCTTTCCAGAAGACCCTCTTTCTTCATGATCTCGAATAGCTCACTTTCTCTCTTTTAGCCGCCTAAACAAGGCATCTTCGCTTTCGCCGCACCTTAATTCTTGTTCCCTTGTTCCCATCTACTTTTCGATTCTTCATCCCTCCGCTTTAAGGCTCCTTTCCAAGTTTTGATCCCTTCATTTTCTCAACTCAAATTCTCCATGTACTCATCCTTGAGTCAGAAGCCGAGCTTCAACTGTCATTCCTTCCATTTCTCGTCTCATGGCTGGAGGAAGGTTGCAGCACCGTAGCACCGGCTACTTAGGGCCTGAAGCCACCTTGCTCCGCTGGGCTTGTCTCCACTTGTGGGAGAAAGCCGCACTGGCTCACTCGCCCCTCTCGTGGGAGTCTCCGTGCGATCTTCGGGTCGGGCCGCCGTATTTCCACCGGCCTCTTCTTCTTCCCTTACGCCTTCACATGTCTTCCCCTCAGTTTCTATTTTGTGCCCCCTGCGATTCCTAAGCACGTGTCGTGGCCGATGTCTGGGGCAATTCTCCTTCTTTCCCATTTCCTTGACACCCCTAATCCAAGCAGAAGTCTGAATCAAAGGCTGAAGTAGGATCAACCTTTGTAACCTCCTTTGTAATAATTTAGAAATGAGTTTTCATTATCTTTTCCCACACCGAATTTAGCTGGGGATGGTATATATCAATACTACCTCATTCTCCTCGATCAGGCATAAATGTTTGGAAAGTAGCATGACCGAACTTAAAAATAAAACCACACCTTTGCTAGTTCGGGCCGTTGCTCTCCGGGCGATGGATTCGTGGGTTCTTCTGTGGCATTCCACTTCCCTACATCGCTAGTAGGTCTACAATCTTCTCGTAGTCGTTTTTCTACCGCCTCAATTTTGACTCATTCTTCCTTTCCTAAAGATTGTACATTTGGTCAATCTGTTCTCTTTCGAAGGGTATCAATTTCCCTATGAAGTGTAATAACCTTATCTTTCATCCCCACCATGTCACGCAGAACTCTTTTACACATCCACAAATCCAGGAGCTTTATGCTCATAGAATAGATGCAATCCCTCATTCGACCAGCTCTCGAACTGAGAAAACCCATTTTTCAAGCCTTCTTCTCGATGAAGTCTCCGTGCCATAGTCAGTTCTGCCAATATAAGCCATGCCGGCACTAGTCACCGCCTTTTGTCGCCTACTTACTTCTTCATTTCCTTTTTCTTCTTTCCTAGATTATTCCACTATTCGTCAAGTTCATTGCTTACCTTAGCTCAGTTCTCACCTTGCCCTACATTACCTAAAGTGGCTTCGAACTATTTTCATTCTCCAACTCATCATACTCTTCCATGATTTCGAGGTTTGGAACCGTTCGGGGCTTAGACATTGTGAGAGATTGGTTAAGGTTTTGAAGCTCTAGGGTTTTTAAGGCAAGATGAGAGAGATTTAAGTATGGAAGTTGAGAGGGTTGATGGTTTATGAGAAAGGTGGCCCTTCATTTTTCAAATTTTTTTTTATTTATAAGGCAACTGTTTTGTTGTGTCTTCATTAAATGTCGTGATAGCAATTTCCTAGGGTTTGTTATATTTTTAATACGATGTTAGACGTATAGAAATAATTGTCGTGACATAGTTTTGTAACAATTGGAATCGGGCCGCTTAAATGTCAAGGACATTGAGAAGAATGTTGTGACATTCTTTTTCAGTGGCATCTTTTTGAGTTTATGTCACACAATGAAAAATTCAGGTCACGACATAAACTTACCTTTTCAAATTGAGTCCAAAATTGATCATGCTCCAGACATAGAGAAAGATGTCGCGACATTTAACTAAAATTTTCCAGAATTGCATCTTATCCAGTTTTCACTCAAGACACATTTAAAGCAAGGTGTGTCTCACTATACCCAACCGAACATACTACAGTAAACTTCATTTAATCAAACCAAGAACCTCAATGCAAGTATGAACAACAAAATTTCATTTCTTTATTCTTAAAATACCCACAAAGATGATGTTTAGAATATCTAAAAACAATTTGAAACCAATAAAGATACTATTCATTGTCTGCCTTAAAATAAAATCACATTCCCCCAAACTTCAATTATGCATTAATATTAAAAACAAATTGAGGGAAATAGAAATACTCCCTCTTGTAGTTATTTTATGCATTTTTCAATTTGAGACAATGTGCTTCCTACTAAAATTCATCTTTAATATAGCTTCATTGTCCTAAAAAATCAACAACCACTAAAAATAAAACTTTTGACATAACTAAAACTGGAAAATTCAAACTCACAAAATCTAATCAACACTCTAAATTAAAACTGTACCGCTCGCTTTCTGCCTCCCAAGAAGCTACTCAGTTTACTGTCTTTAGCTAGACATTGCTGAAAATTTATTCATTTTCTGCATCTCCTTGTATGCTTTTCTAGTCTGAGCAGTTCTTCCCCAATCTTTTCTAAAGGCTCTTTCTCCAACATTTTCTTCGTTTTGCAATCTATCGTCTCCTCTCAATGAAGTAGGTGTAAAATCTTTTGATTTGTCTCTCGTACTAATGCCGCATTCCTGATTGGTTTTGTAAGGAAAGGGCTAGCTGTCCTACTTGAGTTTCCAAGTTCCTCAATGAAGCATTAGTATTTGTTTGAAACACAGTTGTGTTTGCTTTGAAATTTTCAAGTTCATAAAATATTTTTTCATGCATATTTAGAATTCTTTTTTTTTTTTTTGACATGAATTGCAACATTTGATCTTCAAAGGATTGGGTCCTTTCCCCGACCCCGATATTCTCCTCTATTGTCCCTCTGTTGCTGCTATTCTTGGAACCTGGGTTGAGCATAAGCCTGATGGTAATTCTGTCCGGGTCTAGGGCCTCACAAATTTCTCCACCATACATGAAAGGTTTTCATGGTTCCTTAGTGCTAAGGTATAGTGTGTAGGCAAGTCAAGTTAGGCTTGAAGTGATAACTTCTTTGCTTACTCATATACTTAGTTTCCTCGACTTGGTAGGGCTCTTCTTCAACTGGTCCCTTAGCATTGCTTCTAGTTCCTTCAATTACTTCTCCCACTTCATGTGCAATATGCATTCTCCTTTCATTGCTTCCTAGTTTGTTTATCACTGCATCTAGCTTTGCTTCTATGGAAGTCATACGGTTTAGCTCAATTCAAACTACACTTCCCTCAATTAAGCATCGTCCGTTTCGCATGGAGCCTTGTAGCCGCATTTGGCAAGGTCTTCAATCGCCTGCCTCGCTCCTCTCAGATTTTATTTGAAAGCCTCACAACAGGATGCATCAATTATTCCGGGAGGCATAATTCATGGCATGATATAGAATATATCCATTTGAGTAGTTAGATCTATTCTATGCATAGGACATCTTTTTAACAGTCTCTTAAATCTCTCCCATGCGTTGAAGAGACTCTCCACTTCCCTTTGTTTGAAGACAATTATTTCTCCCCTTCTCTCAACAGTTAGAGCTGGAGGAAAAAATCTGCTCATATAGGCCTCCACCAACTCTTCCGAAGTGTTCATTAATTCCAATGGAAATGACTCAAACCATGTTGCTGCCACATCTCTTAGTGAAAAGGGGAAGAGCTGCAGCTTGATTACTTCTGGTCTCACCCCATCTCTGGGCTTTGATCAGGTCGCCATCCTCATGAATCTCCCATATTCATGGGATCTTGCAGGGATGACTAGTGAATCGGGTGTTGTCGCATTCATGACAATCAATGCTGGCTTCAGCTAAAAATTGTTGGTTTCTATGGCAGGTTGTTTTACTGCAGAGTACTCCTCTTGGGTAATAGGCCTCCAAAAGTCCTCCATAGTGTTAGGCCTCTGATTTCTCTCTACTACTTCTTCTTCTTCTTTTGGAATAACCCGTAATCTTTCTTTGATTTGCCATACTTTTGATTTTGCAACTATGATCTTCTCAAATTATGTAGTGTTCTTCACTTCGTGTCTAGAGGTAGCATTTGCATCCGTTTTCTATGCATTTTAAAATCTTCAAATAGAAACACACTAAGATAAAGTGAATTATGTGGGAAACAAATATATTCAATTAAGTTGAGAAACATGTCAAGAGTTTTCCAACACGCTATTAAAACTGTTTTTGTGATTTTCTGAAAATTAATATGAAAAAGAAAAATGTCCAAATTAGTAAATTCCTTTTTGGTTAGAATATTGATATTTAAATTTATCATTTCTATCCCTGGCCAATGGTGCCAAAAACTTATTAAGACCAAATGATATATACAAATTTATGACACTACTACCAAAGGACTATTACCTAATCCCCGACAACGACGCCAACAATTTGTTCAGACCAAACTCTATGATTTGATCAGTGTATGCCAATCTTCTGGTACTACCACACAAGAACGTTTCAGTCCATGGTAACAATGCCAAAAAAACTTGTCAAGACCATTTTTCTTATGTATGAAAAGATAAAATTGTTCTTTGCTTTAAAATGACTCATTTAAAATTTGTGTATGGTCTCGAACACCGTGAAGTGCATAGGTCGCATAAGTAATAAAGTGGATATTTAAGGCGTAATCGCCCCGTTTGCCTTTTTTTTATATAGACTAAACCACTCAATTTAACACTTCTACAGAGTCTTACAACTTTCCTATGGCCATGTCAAATTGGACGAGTTTTATAAACTCGACAAATTGGTTTAAGGTTTGGAATTATGAATGGGTTTAGTTTATGACACTGCAAGTGCAAAGGTCATACAAGTAGTAAAAAATGGATGGGAAAGTCCGTATATCATTCCCACAGAGATTGACTTGGATTCTCAAAATCAACTACCCCAACTACTCAAGATCCATACTATCTGAACTTCAATGATAAAGTTTATCAACTAAAGATTAAAGGATAATTGTCTTAAAGATAACATAGACAACCTAGGACAATAAAAGTAAGCTAATGAACTTATATACACTATGATTAGTTGGACTGAATCAGTTCTCTATAAAAATGAACACTAATAAGGAAGTACTGTGAAATAGTCAATTTCTGCATTATATCCCATTTAAAACTCTATCCTAAATTTGGATCTGGATTTGTCAAAGATGCCTGATATTGCAAGTTGGATTTCTCCTCTGATTCACCAATTAAATATCCTGCTTTCTCAAGACAAATAACTCGCTACTTGTATTCAACATATTCTTTGCAAGATTTGGGTATTTTTCTTTCAATACTTCACACCCATTTCTGAGATTTTACTTCCTTAATTTAGGGTTGTTGCAAGACTTCTACAACTTAATTGATGACTCATCCTTTAAATTCACGGATACTTCCTTCCTTGATTGAAGGTCTCACTTAACACAGTGGTTGGGAGCTTCCAAACGTATTAAGTTGAAATCTCTGATAATTTAAATTGATAAATAATCCCCTCCAACATCAATTATGAGTAAAGTGGGAATTTATCTAAGTGAACTCTCAAAGCTCAGTAGTTCTTCCATGGTAGTCTAGCATACCCACAAATTGAATGTTCCAAGCTCTCAGGAATCTCCATTTCTGTGTCGCTTAGAAGGCTTCTTGGAAATCAGAGCACGACACAATCCTTGGAGGAGTATTTCGAAACTACTATTGTGAACAATTACATGAAAAAAACACATCAACCAAATAAATCCTCCCCAAATTCCAAGTACTTCCTTCTAATTTATGCAGGAAAGACTGTAACTAACAATAAATTCAAACTAGTGGAAGCTGCGCTTCTAAAAACTGCATTACAATCGACAATGGAGCACTAATAAATTACACCCACTGCAGTTGCAATAAAATGAGAAGAAACTAGTTCCAGAAATAGTCTAGATTTCATTTTAAACCCTCGTGCAAGAAATTTGAAACACATTCACTTCGACATTCTGGAATTGCATCACAGGTTCAAATCCCAAGAAATGAAAGAAAAAAAAATATATTCTAAAATATACAGTGAGTTTTCTTCTTTCCCCGTTCTGGGTTCCCAAAAAGAAAAGCCTCCTTTACTAAAACTGTCTACGCCTATTTATAACTTTCAGAAATTAGGTATGATTCCAAGGCTCTAGGTGGATTTCCTTAAAATCAATGGCCCATCTCACTGTTTTAGGTCGCGCCCTCAAAAGCTTCACAAGGAAATAAAATTTCGTCCGTTTGTCCAAATTGCCGCGGACTCGTAGGAAACCGGGTTGCAACCTTATTTTTTTCGCTTTAACAATTGTCAGCTAATGTTCTATGCTTTCTGGTCCCGACTGTTTCTTCGCCTGCAAGTTGATTAGTGGTCGACATGAATTTCGTCGTGACTATGTTAGTTAGTCGCCAGTGAAAATTCGTCGCGAATTTCATTTTTTCTTGTTTCAAGAATGGGTGTCGCGACCTTAATTCAATGTCGCGACCTCACTTTCTCGCCTTACTACATTTCCGTCGCGACCTGATTCGGGCTGTCGCCACCTCTTCATAAGACGCGGAATTTAGGTTGCGACCAAGTATTTTCTTTAATCACTGCAATTCTTATAGCGACCTCAAAAGTATGTCGCGACCATCCCTTCTTCCTATTCAGTCACAACCTCATTTCTCAGTCTCAACAGTTCCCTTCAATTTTTCTATTTCTGATCGTGACCTGACTGTTTTGCTTTGTTTTGGAATATATGTCGCGATTCCGATTTGATGCTCGCGACACGCTCTGTTGCCGCTATGTTGATCTTTATTGTGACCCCTGCTTTGACCTGCTTTTTTCCGACCCTTTAATAAATTCTATGTCACGACTTTTGCTTCGGTCCCGATTAAGGTGCCTAATCTCATTCCCAAGCGTAGGAATTATAGTCGCCTAGCATTGTAATACCGTGAAACTACGTGTCATCTCTCAGGAGCCGCTCTTACTTTTGTTGATCAATGTATTTACTCCCACTAAAAGTATGATTTAAAAGAGAATTGTAATGTCAGGTTATTTCTACCGAACGGTTTATCGGGTTAAATGTTTAAACTAGAAAGATTTTAATTTGCTGGATTTTTAGGTTCCACTACTCTCGACGTAAGTCCTAATTCCTCTCTTATTTTATAAATCATCTAGGAACCATTGATAAATGGTCTTCGATGGAGGATTTGGCCTTTAAATGCTCTTTGAAAATAAAGATGATCGAGTAATACTAAACACTTTGTTCTACTTAAAACGAACCTCGCCTGCATTCATGTGATCGCTACAACGTACCAAGGATATCTTGTTAACACGCTGTCAAGAATATGCAACAACTATGATTTACAAACTTTTACACAAGTGGGTTAATATTATAATAACTAAAGGAAGATTCAAGAGAATGAGGAATTTACTCTTGACGGTGAGTTTCGTAGGATCCCAAATAGCAGGGTTTAGAACTCCATAAAATTTATATGAACAATTAAAGTTGAGGAACAATTAATCATAAAAACAAAGACCTTGGAAGAAATCGGAATTAACTGTAAACCAGAATGAAGAATATGGAATGCTAGGATTTAAAGCACAAATATTTATACGAAGATTACAAACTATCGAATCCAAAGCTTCTAAAAGGATGGAAATCTCGAAATCCGATCTACAAGGTACCACTCAAAAAAATGGAGAAAACTCTTATTCTATCAAAACCTAAACCCTAGAAGTCCAACCCCTATTACTTGTGTCCTCCTCCTTTTATAGCCACCTCCAATGTGATTTTCCCATTTTGGTTCGTTGACGAAAGTGCCCTCGCGTACGGATTGAATTCTTGGACAATTCTCGCAAGTTCCATGCAACAGATCAGAGAACTTAAGTTCTACCAAGAGAACTTCACTATCGTTGATTTTCCAAAGAAGCTGCATTCCAAGAGAACTTAAGTTCTACCCCAGAGAACTTCACTCATCAAGCGATTTTCCAGCAGCCGTAATTCCAGAGAAACTTCAAGTTCCCACCCCAGAAGACGTCCACCTGGCAAGCTTCTTGCTTTGGTCGGAGTTCCCGAGACTTCGTCAATTGCTCACCCACATCCACACTGCTTCATATTGGCTTCTCTCGGCTTACATCCTTGTGTGCACTTACGTTTTAAACCCGAAGACTCCGCACAAGTCTCAAAACACAAGAAATTAAGTAATTGCTCTTATGCCAAATGTGGGTAAATTGTGATTTAAATAAAAGTAGATTCTATTATAATTATCGTTCAAATGTGTATTCATCACACTCCTAATTTCTCGCATCTTGCTAGTCCCTAGCAAGATTTAGATCTAATTACCCACTAGGTATGAATTTCAACAAGGCGCCTACACGCCAAGCTTTGCAAAAATCCCAAAATAGCTAGCTTATGGAATAGACATTTTTCCCACTTTAGTATGCACCAAAGATGACTAATTAGACCAACCACATTCTTACACAATGAACATTATAACTCGGCTAACACAAAATTGGTTCGTATAAGAATTATGGATTTAAGAAATGTAAGAAGTCATGCTTACGCGGAACTCCGTAATGATCGAAATAAGGTAAGCAATCATTTAACATAGAACATGTAACCATTATGCATAATGTCAAAAGGAACACAAAACATAAGTCGAATCAAAGAGGTCTTAAGAGTTTGTAATGACCGTGGGCTAAATGAAAGAAAAGGTAAAGATTCAAATGGGTAGCTCGCATAACATGGCTAAGGTCTACTACCCGATTGCCAACACCGCCCTAGTCTAGCCCCACACAACTATGCAGCATCAAGTTCCTCATCCTCTCATCGAAGAGAATGCGTCCGTCCACGCTGCCTAATTCTTCGATTCCCTCCTCTAAACTCGGGAGATGTAGCATCCGCCATCGCCGGCTCTCCCCGAAAGATGTGGGCTCCTCAAGTCTCTGAGAGACGCCGAACCACCCGCTTCTCGCCCGAGAATGCACTTAAACCACCCCTTGATACGCCGCTCCATCCTCTTCAAAGGCGATGTGCTCGATGGTGCTGGGGCTGTGGATGAAGTGGTCCCGGGAGGAGGTACTGAAGGCACCGAGGGCTGTGGTCTAGTGGATGCTGCTCGGCTCTTGGCCTCAGTCTTATTCGTGATCTGCTCCAGTCTAGGTATCACCCTCTTTTCTTTAACTGTTCCCCTCATCCCCGCTTCTTCTACAATACTAGTCACAAGTGAGGGAACGGAATATGCCGGCTTGCACGCGAATATTGTAAGAACTCCCTCATTGCGCACCATATGACTAGTGCATAGTCAATCAGCTTCCCAGTCATAACCTCGCATAACAATCGACCGCTTCGGGCCGGAGACTTTTCACAACCCTTCGCCAAATTCGGACAGAATGATCTTGTTCATCAGGGCGTATTCCGGCTTTAGCTTTCCAGGAACGAATTCTTTTTTCATAAATCCACTCATGGGTACAGGGCAGGTGCACATAGCCTCAGTGAACAACTGGGCATCGAAATCAGTAATAGCTCTGAGTGGATATGGCCTATCCGGCCGTATTAATGTAGTGCAAGGCATGTGCCATCGAGTCGAGTGACACGGTTGCTTTCCCATCGTTTCCAATATTGAGCTGGACCCGCTGATTTTCCTTCAAGTTGGTGTAACTCCCGGATTCATCAAAGGTAACTATCCGCTGATTCCCGTGAGTGCACGGCGCATATTTTTGCTCTCGGATACCTGAGGGATGAGAATATAAGAATGTTTCCAAATTAACGCCCCTCTCGCATTGGAAACCCCTATTTGCCATTGCTCGTCCATTTCTCGTGCTCACCGTAGTCTTCAGCAAACATACTCTATTTCTTCATCAACACCGTCTCGATAATTCTCACTTTCAAGAGGATGCCACTGCTTTTCCTCTTTTTCTTTTCACCGTTGAGAAGCATCAGCTTTCTTTTCAATGCTTGGTCCATAGAGGAACCTGATGCTTCCTTTCCTGTTCTAGTACATGCCATGGAAATGGCAATGATAGCTATAACGCCCGCATCGGCCCGTAAATAAATCATCATGTCCCAAAACTCCGTCGAACAACACCTGCTGGTCTCTCAGGCACATTAGATAACAAAAAGATTCGCCCATATGGATAGCATAAACTCCCCAACCAATAATCACAGCAATATCAACCAAATCCAACCAAAAAGATCCATGTAAATGGTGAGAAGATCAATAATGCTAGTGGAGAGTTGTAGGGCTTACCACGTTCGAACACTGACTGCAGGTAACCAATCTGGAACTGGAAACCGGAAACCCTGGCAGAGCAACTGAGCTTGGGAATGCTTGTAAGAGGAACACACGGCTAGGGCTCAACTTGTGGAATGACAAAAACCATATGGCAAATGAAGAGGCATCCGATTTTTGGGTTAAAAACCCTCTGCCACTTCCCCTACAGAAAATGGTGAGAACTTTGCTACCGCCTGCTTTCCGACAGTCAGACCGTAGAACTTGTTGCACTGGTGAGAACTTGCTTCAAAACTGATTTTTCTCTCTTTTTTTTTTTTTTTTTTTTTTTTGAATATAAATATATATTTTTCACTTTTGGGACAGAGGTGCCACTATACATCTCGACTGCTCAACCCGCTCTTCATCCTGTGCCCTTCGCATGTTCACTTTTTCTCTTGTTCAAATTCCACAACTGACTGCATTCGTAGACTTAGTACTGTAATTCATTCTTGGGATATCTTCAAACTCTTCATGAGAACCACTGTTGTTCCCTAAATCCGGATTCCTAAGGTTCGAATAAACTTGACAACTTAAAGCTCAAAATGGGTGCAAGGGATGAGACACTACAAATCCACTCCGGGCATGCAAAGAAATAATGGCCTCTAATCATTTTCCACTTATGCAGCAGTGTTCCGTGAAAGGCTATGATGCATGAAATTAACATGACCAAATTTAAATTGATGCACAATTGGAAACAATAATGCAAGATCGGAGAAATTTTTGGCCATAAGTCCGTGGTACGACGGGCAAGAAGGTAGGTAGGATGCAAGGGGGAACAATTCACAGAAGAACACAAGGCTTGCTTGCGGTGTGCTTGTTAAGATGTACATGCGATAAGATTTACGTGGAGAGTATATGAGATCAAGCTGGTATGTACAATGCGTAAAACATAATACTAAAAAGAAGCAAATTTTGAAAAATTCCAATTTAATCGAACATATAACGAGCGCCAGAGT